>CM075475.1:40892835-41407835 GCA_037950665.1 Hypophthalmichthys nobilis | reverse complement strand
CGGTCACAGACGCTCCATCTGAGTTTTACTGCATGTGCTGTTGTACAGTAGCCTGTTGTCTAGTATTGTGTTGTATCATGCCATATTTTGTGCTGTATATAGTTATGTGATTTCTGTTTCTGTTCTGGAATCAGTTTTCTCTGTGTTTATGTGAGTCGTGAGATCCCATTGGCTGCCGTCCTGCATCATCGCTCAGAAACGCGGGTGAAATCCCCTAAGTTTCCACGTTATGAAACACTCTGTCTCCCTCGGGACAAACACTCTCAGGAGTCTGAAGAGCCGAAAGGATTCAATTAAACCCAGTTAAACAACAGGCTGCCAAACAAACCGACTTCAAACAGAAAGTCCGAGAGTGGGTTATTTATGACAGCACCGTCCCACTTCTGAAGAGGAACGCTAACTAGATCTGCTAGCATACTAACAGTCACTGAACAGGACAAAAACACAGACTTTCATTCAACAAGCAGTAGCGTTCACTAGGAATATAAACACACAGGCCCTCTTTAATATATTAACTGTTGTTCCTAGACAGCTATGAGTTTAAATAAAGACATTTGTTTAGGTCTTCTGATGTTTTTCCAAAGCAAAAGACTCCTGTAATCTCCTCTCGAGTTTCAGAAAGGTCTCAGTATGAGCTCAGACATTTCTCATTGAATTTTGCCAAGATCATATAGATAATCTGTTTTGTCTATATTTATTTTTTGTTTTTTCACATAAGGAATTTGTGGAGAAACATATATATTAAAGTGGCATAACTGAGAACTTGTTACCGTAGGTCCCATAAACTGACAGAGCAACATCTGAGCCAAAGGTTGTCACACTGGGGTCTGGGGAAAGGTATACAGAAAAAAATAAATAAATAAAATAATAAAATAAAAAATAGAAATAGAACCAAACAAGCTAACTAACTAAATTTGATCAATATAAATCAAGTTTGATTTAAATAAAACAAAATTTGATTAAAAAGTAAATAAATAAAAATAAATATATTTTTTAAAATGTATAAAAAAAATCAATAAAATGTTCAATAATAAAAATAATACAGATAAGTAACTAAATTTAATTAAAGTAATAAAATAAAAATGTAAAAATAAATTAAAATAATTGATTAAAAGTAAATAAATAAAAATGATTAAAATAAACAATTCAAAACTGATTTAAATAAATGATAAAATATATAAATAAATAAAAATAAGATTAAATAGTATAAGTAAGATTAAACTAGCTAGCTAACAAACTTAATTTGATTAAAATAAATAAATAAAATTTTATTTAAAATTTGATTAAATAGTAAATAAATAAAAAATACATTTAAATAAACAAATAATGTTTATTTAAATAAATAAATAGAGAAAACTGATTGAAATAAATAAATGTATTAAAATAAATAAAATGTGATTTAAATGAATTATACATATAACAGTACTATAATGAATATTTTCCAAATAGTATTTCACACATATTTTAGAATATTTTTTTTCACAGTATTAACTGGGTCTTAATACATAAAAATATAAAGCTGCCTTTTCAAATTTTAGGGTGAGGATGATCATATTTGGGGTCCATGACACCTAAAAGATTGAAAACCCCTGATCTGAGCAATGCACACACACACACACACACACACACACACACCCCTATTCCTCATAGTTAACAGCCCCCAACAGATGAGGCCCCAGACCCGCGCAGTGGCAGGGAGACGACGGTCCCGCACACAAACGCTCACCCTACGCGTGACCCCAGCACTGTCAAAGGAGCTTTTCTCCCTGTAAAGGAGCGAGAGGAAAAAAAGGAAAACATTCCATTTCCCGTAAGGCGGGAAGGGAGGGGGGGGGTTTTGGGAAGCTTGGTGAGTCATCAGTTTTTCTGTTTCAAAGCCTGTCTCTCTCTCTCTCTCTGCCCTGTCATGTTCACAATCGAGCCCGAATCACTTTCTTATCGGTTCAGTGACTTTCAAACACACGTGTTGTTGATGTGTGTATTGTGTGTGTAATTGTAGGTCTGCACCTGCTCTGATCTAGCTACAGTAGTAAAGCCCTCCACACACACACGCATTTGTTAGTGCCGCATTGGAAAGTGCTTCTATATTTAGACGTTTCATAATCTCAGCCGTATCTGATGGAATATGAACATGTCAGGACAGAAAGAGACTCTAAACAAGTACAGTACATAAACACGGATATGAATGCTTGACCAAAACATTGCAAACACGCCGTACATACAGTTAAGAGTTTGGGTACACCTTGCATGTTGTATTAATAATTAAAAAACAAACAAACAAAAAACTTTGTAAACAGGATTATCAGTACAAATTGGTCTTATTTGGTCTTTATGTATCTTATGTAACTTCTGAAGGGCAGTACTTAATGAAAGAAATAAAATCTTTAAACAAAATAAGAACAATTTTCATTCTGTTCAAAAGTTTTCACCCCCAAATGCATCAGTGAATGTTTGCAGTCCCTTAATTGTCCACAATATGAAAATATGGATATCACAGTCATAGTCACTGCTGGAAAGGGTTCAAAAGTGCAAAAGATGCCGTTAAACCAATGTGAAAACCTCAAATATTTTTCTGAAGAAAAGCAGGAAGTTTAACCGAACAACTATCACACAACTCAAAAACAGTCATTGATTATTCAGGTAACAACACAGTATTACAGTTTTTTTCAGTCACTTTGGCACATTTCTCAGATCAGAACTGAAATTCTCAAAACTGCTTGTTCAACCACCACATCATCTAATCACTTGTGCATGTCATAAAAGCAGTTTCTCATTCTTTTGAACAAATTGCAAATGCTTTAGTACATTCAGGCAACTGATTATGTACAATTGTCTGCTATTTCCTACATTATCAATTGCTAATGTCATGTTGCTCAAATTGTATTATATGGTTCTCTGTTGAATAATCTTACCCCTCAAAACATCTAGTCATTAGTTCATCGCACAAGTCATTAAATGCAAAATGGTTGACCTAGTTATCACAATGTGTCAAGTATATTATCTATACATTTCTATTAGACTTTTGTAAATGTGTCCTGAATTGATGAATTTTGCAGGTGAATCCTGAATTTTGCTAATGTATTCAGGGGAATGTAAAGCATTAGATCAACCAATGACCCAACCAGTTCTCTAAAACAGCTCAAAGATGCATGTCATGAATCTTCAACTGGAAAGCATATATAGACAGAGCACAACACAAGAGTTTCAGTTTCTGATAATGGAAGAACATCATGGAAACAAACAGGGTCAACAGCTGGAAAGAATAAGAGGAGTAAGGATGTGTGGTAGAAGCGTAGGGAGGCAAAACAGAGGAAGAGGTAGATAAGGCAAAAGGCGTAGGCACGTTTCTAGTGAAATAAGGACCACTGTTGTGATGAACTATGTTCTCAATGACCTTACAATGGCTTATGCGGGTCTAAATGTGCATCCAAACGTTTGGAGAAAAAAACATTTTCCTCAGTCATTCAAGCATTTCATAGATATAACAGGTATGTATTTCAGCAATGTGCACTGTACTCTAATATGTTATGCATGCTATAATCTTATTACTTACAGTAGCATATTATACTTGCTTTACACTTACAGTATAGTAGGCTAAATGAACTTTATACAGATACACACTATATCACACATGAATACATATATACAGAGTATGTATATATAGTCTTTTCATTTATCACAAGGACATTTTACAGTAATTTGTTGACAGACCAACAGTAAATACAAAACTGAATACAGTAATGTGTCCATTTGTACTGTTAAAATTGATATGCCATACAGAAAAAGTGCAGTCTTGTGCAGTTTCAGTCACTGTCATAAAAACCATAGCCATAGTTTACATCTGAAATATTCTTTTTTATTGACAACATGGCTAAGCATTTTGACTATCTTGTTCGATAACAATGACACAAGGACTTGTCATTCTGATGGCACCGATATGTTTATTGACATAAATACTTGCTTTTGAGAGATGAACCAAGGATTTTGAGCAAGTTACAGGCTTTTGCAGGTAATCCAAAATGGTGTGCTGTTTGTACGAATTGTTTCGAGAAATGAACATACTGTTTTGCAAATTTTAAAGATGATTCGAAAAATGCGCCAAAGCGACTGAGAAAAACTCTACTTTGCTGTATTTCTTGATTTCAAACTGACACAACTCTTTCCACAAGCTCACAATGAACGTTACGCATTCCTGGCCGTCACACGCTCCGTAGGCGCTCTAACACGTCTTATCTTTGTTGCTGTTGTTTTATTCTCTGTGTCCTCGCAGATGGCTGCGGGAACAGACCCTCTTAAAAATGCATTTACCGAAAACTAAAAGCCACACGGCCGAGAACGGGAGCCGCTTTCTCTCTGGAGCGGGTCCTATTTCTGGAGCTCATGCCTGCTGAAACCATCAAAGCCTCATTATTTCACTCTTTTATGGCATATTTGTGGCTTGTGTTGTTGTTGTGTAACAAATTCGGTCAGCGCACAAACCGCATAACCCACAACTGCCAATTAGAGAGGCGCTTATCACGTGCATTTTATGAGGTCAGAGCGCACACACGACCCACCCACGACTCGGACAGAAGCCGCGTTGTGCTCGGGTCACCATGGGTCAAGGACACACTGGACACACGTAAACATGAACGCCGTGATTCATCTGGATCATGTGCTGAACACTTGTGCTCAAAGAGCTGAGCTGGTTGATTTATGAACCATCAACATACACTGAAGTGCACCTGTGAAGAGTGAACTGACAGAAACATACTGCATGAAACTCACAGACAGACAGACAGAGACACAGACAGATAGATGGACAGACAGACAGATAGATAGATAGATAGATAGATAGATAGATAGAGAGACAGATAGATAGATAGATGGACAGACAGACAGACAGACAGACAGACAGACAGATAGATAGATAGATAGATAGATAGACAGACAGACAGACAAATAGGTATATAGATAGACAGACAGACAGATATATAGATAGACAGACAGACAGATAGATAGACAGACAGACAGACAAATAGATATATAGACAGACAGACAGACAGATAGATAGATAGACACAGACAGATGGATGGACAGACAGATAGATAGACAGACAGACAGACAAATAGATATATAGACAGACAGACAGATATATAGATAGACAGACAGACAGTCAGACAGACAGACAAATAGATATATAGACAGACAGACAGACAGATAGATAGATAGATAGACAGACAGACAGACAGATAGATAGATAGATAGATAGATAGATAGATAGACACAGACAGATGGATGGACAGACAGATAGATAGACGGACAGATAGATAGATAGATGGACAGACAGACAGACAGATAGATAGATAGATAGATAGATAGATAGATAGACAGACAGACAGATAGATATATAGATAGACAGACAGACAGATATATAGATAGACAGACAGACAGACAAATAGATATATAGACAGACAGACAGACAGACAGACAGATAGATAGATAGATAGATAGATAGATAGATAGATAGACAGACAGACAGATAGATAGATAGACACAGACAGATGGATGGACAGACAGATAGATAGACAGACAGACAGACAGATATATATAGACAGACAGACAGACAGACAGATAGATAGATAGATAGATAGATAGATAGATAGACAGACAGATAGATAGATAGACACAGACAGATGGATGGACAGACAGATAGATAGACGGACAGATAGATAGATAGACAGATAAACAGACAGACAGATAGACAGAGAGTACAAATACAAAAACTTGTATCACTTGTCACTTTATGATGCAAATGAGAGGCATCGACACAAACCTCTTATAGCTATTGGCTGTCAGACAGATGCCAGTGTTTATTCCTCTGTGTTGTGCCCGTAATCATTTAAACATTATTTTAAAAAATAATTTCTCTGGCTTCAGACCGCAACACATCCTGAGCTAATGACGGAAACCAGGCTGCTTTATAGCCATTCCAGTAAAATAATTTCTAAAGCAGCCAAAAGCGGTGCACACATTACAGTAATCTGTTCCGTTAACTGCAGGAGGAACAGCGCCACAGTTATTTATTGAAAAACTAAATGTGCAGCTGCAATGAGACACACACACTTAAACACACAGAAATACACACAACACATCCTCTGGTGTGGTGAGGTTTTCCTACAGTGCACTTCAATGAGTCACGGACGAGTGTGCCTTACATTTCCACTCCTAAGAGACGCAGAGAGAGAGAGATGTTCTTCATTACAGACACTCTGCAGCTGCTCTATACAATCACTCATGAGATCTGCTCAAACTTAATATCTGTGTGTGTGTGTTTGTGTGTATGTTTGTGTGTGTGTGTGTGTGTGTTTGTGTGTGTGTGTGTGTGTGTGTGTGTGTGTGTGTGTGTGTGTATGTGTGTGCCAGTGTGTAATTGACTACAGATTTCTATTGATCCACATGGGGGAGAAGAAAATGAACACACACATACACTCAGCTGTCTGCAAAATCACCCTTCATACATCTGTTTACACTCTTCCATTATGACTCTTTACTTCTTTTCTCTGTCTTTTATCTGTTTTTACTGTAAATGTTTGTTGATGGTAGGTGAGATTGACACAAAATCATTTACCTGAATAAGACATGTTACTGGATCAACATCCACCAATTACAGTCCTAAACTAGACTGTTGATTCACATGTGCTCCTTAAAATCATGTGAAATCATGTGAAACATCGTTCTACATGTCAAAAATTAGTTTTTTTTTAGCATGCTGACTTATTATTTTTTAACTTCATGTAATGTACAGATGGATGGATGGATGGAATAAACAAATGAAGGATGATGGATGGATGGATGGATGGATGGATGGATGGAATGAACAAATGAATGATGGATGGATGGACAAATGAACGAATGAAGGATGGATGCAACAAATGAACGAACTAACGAAGTATGGATGGAATGAACGGACAAACGAAGGATGTATGTAACAGAAAAGGAGGATGGTTGGATGGATGGAACGAATGAACGAACAAATGAATGATGGATGGAACGAATGATTGATGGATGAAAAGAATGAAGAAATGATGGGTGGAACAAACTAATGAACAAAAGGATTGATGGATGGAATGAATGAACAAACGAACAATGAATGTAATAAACGAACAAAGGATGGATGGATGGATGGATGGATGGATGAACAAATGAACGAACAAACGATGGATGGATGGATGAAATGAATGAACAAACAAATGAACGAACAAACGATGGATGGATGGATGGATGGACAGATGAATGGACGAACGAACGAACAAACAAACAAACGAACGATGGATGGATGGATGAAATGAATGAATGAACAAACAAATGAACAAATGATGGATGGATGGATGGATGAACAAACAAATGAATGATGGATGGATGGATGGATGAAATTAATGAATGAACAAACAAATGAATGAACAAATAATGGATGGATGGATGGATGGATGGATGAAGGATGATCAAACAAACGAACAAACAAACGAATGATGATGGATGGATGAAATGAATGAACAAACAAATGAACAAATGATGGATGGATGGATGGATGGATGGAAGGAAGGATGAACAAACGAATGAACGATGGATGGATGGATGGATGGATGGATGAAATTAATTAATGAACGCACAAACGATGGATGGATGGACAAACAAACGAACAAACAAATGAATGATGGATGGATGGATGAAATGAATGAATGAACAAACAAACAAATGAACGAACAAACGATGGATGGATGGAAAGATGGATGGATGGATGAACAAACAAACGAACGATGGATGATGGATGGAATGAATGAGCAAACAAATGAACAAACGATGGATGGATGGATGAACAAACGAATGAACGATGGATGGATGAATGAAATGAATGAATGAACAAACAAATGAACGCACAAATGATGGATGATGGATGGATGGATGAAATGAATGAATGAATGAACAAACAAATGAACAAACAATGGATGGATGGATGGATGGATGGATAGATGGATAGATGGATAGATGGATGGACGGACAAACAAATGAACAAACAAACAAACTGATGGATGGAATGAACAAACAAACAAATGAAGGATGGATGATAGATGATGGAACGAATGAATGAAGGAAGGATGCAATGAATGAATGAACAAACAAAGGATGTACGTAACAAACGAACAAACAAGCGAAGGATGGATGGATAGATGGATGGAATGAATATACAAACAAATGAATGATGGATGGATGGAACGAACAAATGAACGATGGATGGATGGAAGAAACGAAGGATAGGTGGAACAAATGAATGAACAAAAGAAGGACTGATGGATTTAATGAACAAATAAACAAAGGATGGATGGATGGATGGATTGAACAAACAAATGAAGGATGGATGGAACGAAGGAATAAATGAAGGATGGATGTAACAAACGAACAAATGAAGGAGGATGGATGGAACAAATGAACAAACAAATAAGCGATGAATGGATGGACAGGCGAAACTAAAGAATGAGCAAACGATGGATGGATGGATGGATGGATGGATGGAAGGAACAAATGATGGATGGATGGATGTTGGATGATGGATGGATGGACTGAACGAACGAACAAATGATAGATAGATAGATATGAAAGTATATCATCACCTCATTCTCTCTCAGTGTAGTCATGAGGAGAGACTCAAAGCTGACAGATGAAATCTGAAATAAGAGATAATTCATGTTGTAAATAAAGTAACCCCTCTGTCCGTCTCAGACCCCCCAACACAACGTCTGTGGAGCAAAACTCTCTCTTTCTTATTCCAGGACAGATTGTTGCAGTGACCGCAGCACCGATGCTCTTACATGACTCACGGATCTGAATCACACATGCTGCGGTCGACTCACAAAGACACAGAAGCCTCGGATAAACAGCGCATTTGACAGATGGAGACACATGCCGAAACACCCGCGCACACTCACACGCTCCGCTTGAAACAGAGCAACATCAAACCCGGCGCAGAGACCGCAGTGTCATTTATCTCCGGCCAGAACTGAGCTTTGATTGACAGGAGCATTTAGGCGGGAAGGAGGTTCAGGCGCGCTGGAGGAGCGTAAGAGGAAAGGAATTCAGTTCACAGCCCGCCAAACTTATAAACACTTACACTCTTTCACTGTCTGTCGGTCTGTCATGAAAGGAAGAGCTCCTAATCTGATCCTCATTAACATTCCTGCTTTAACACCAGTTTCCCCCACACAAGATCAAACAACGTGCTTATCACTATCTGCGAAAATAACCCTTCTTCATCACAACTGACAGCTTTACTTTCCATTCTTTATGTACAAAGGGAACTTTAATGTTGGAAAACATAAGTTTAGTCTAATGTCATCATAATCCACTTTACATAAAACACTGGTCCAGTAGGAAAATGTGTGTGTGTGTTTAAATTTATACCATAGTGTGTGTAAGAAACAAAGGAAAACCCCTGTTTTAAATACACAGACACACACACACACACACCTATTAGCAGGGCCTAAAACTAACCTTTTGTAATTTGTCATATTCTTTTTTGTTTGATTAACATTAAATACACAGACAGCAGCAGGTTTATTAGGCTGCTGTCACTTTAAGAGTAGCGAGCTGGCAGTGGAGACGGCAAGAGCGCCAACAGCAGGAGCGTTCAGCCGTCGTGTGAAGACCGACTCGGGTAAAGACCTGTGACTCTACCTGCGCGACTTCACCGAGCAAGGCCGCCGGTAAGGCACTTAAACATCTTCCTTTCCCTTCCTTCACACTTCTTCTTTTACTCAGCATGTGCTTTCAATACATTCCTGTTGTCTCTCGGCAACGCTCCACTAACTCACGTAAAAGGCAGCGCAATGCTGCTAACCTGCGTCCTATCTACTCCTCTTCTAATACTAACACTCCTCTCTCTGTTTCTGTGAGTCTATGGAATTGTCAGGCAGCAGTTAACAAAGCTGACTTCATTCCAGCCTTTGCTACTAATTCTACTCTCAGTATCTCAGGCTTGACTGAGACCTGGATTCGTCCAGAGGACTCAGCAACCCCTGCTGCTCTCTCTAACAACTTCACTTTCTCTCATACCCCTCGCCAGTCTGGGAGGGGTGGGGGCACAGGTCTTCTCATTTCTGAAAATTGGAAATACTCAACTCACTCTTCTCTATGTAACAACAGTTCATTTGAGTTTCATGCTATTACAATCTCAATTCCTGTAAAAATTCATATTGTAGTAATTTATCGCCCCCAGGCCAACTGGGTACCTTTGTAGAGGAACTGGACATGCTGCTGTCCTCATTCCCAGAGGATGGCAGCCCACTTGTAGTTTTTGGTGATTTCAACATTCATCTAGAGAAGCCTTATGCTTCAGACTTCCTCTCTCTCATTTGATCTCAATCAGCTCATCGCCACAAGTACCCACAAATCTGGCAACCAACTTGACCTCATTTACACACGCAACTGCATCACTGACAATATTATGTTAAAACCTCTGCACATTTCTGATCATTTCTTCATTACTTTTAATCTACAACTCCCCATTTGTTCACCACCAACCCCACTTACCAGTTATCGAAGGACGAAACCTGCGCTCTCTTTCTCCTTCTCATCTTTCCTCTGTTGTATCATTCTCCCTTCCCTCACCCACACAATTCTCATCTCTGGATGTGAATACAGCAACTGACACTTTATGTTCCACCTTAACTTCATCTCTAGACTGTATCTGTCCTCTGTCATCCAGGCCTGCACGTGCCACTCCCTCTAACCTCTGGTTATCCGATGTTCTTCGTGAACACCGGACCAAACTCAGGGCTGCAGAGAGGAAATGGCGCAAATCAAAAGAACAATCTGACCTAGATAGTTATCAATCTCTGCTCTCATCCTTTTCTGCTGAAGTTCATGCTGCTAAATCTTCATATTTCCACAACAAAATAAACAGCGCTTCAAACACATGCACACTTTTCAAAACATTCAACTCTCTCCTCTGTCCCCCTCCACCACCACCCACCACCTCCCTAACTGCTGATGATTTTGCAAATTTTTTTACTGACAAAACATCTACCGTCAGCAGTCAGTTCTCTGCTCCACACGCACAGGAACTCAGACCAACCACATACACAGCCACACACCTCCTCTCTTCGTTCTCTCCCCTCACTGAGACAGCCATATGCAAACTTCTCTGCTCCAGTCATCCCACCACTAGCTACAGCTACAGACCAGCTACAGACCTGTCTCTCTCCTACCATTCATAGCAAAAACACTTGAACGAGTTGTTTTCAACCAGGTGTCATCTTTCCTCTCACAGAGCAATCAATTGGACATCAATCAATCTGGTTTCAAGAGTGGCCACTCAACCGAGACTGCACTACTGTCGGTCACTGAATCCTTGCGGATTGCAAAGACTGATTCCAAATCATCAATTCTCATTCTGCTCGATCTATCTGCTGCCTTTGACACGGTGAATCATCAGATCCTTCTGTCCACCCTCTCATCATTGGGCATCACAGTTCCTGGGCATCCACTTCACTGGTTTGAATCCTATCTCACAGGAAGGTCTTTCAGGGTTGCCTGGAGAGGGGAGGTATCCAAAGCTCATCAACTGACCACGGGGGTTCCTCAGGGTTCAGTTCTTGGACCCCTCCTCTTCTCCATTTACACTGCATCACTTAGTCCCATCATACAAGCACATGGTTTCTCTTACCATTGCTATGCTGATGACACGCAACTCTTCCTTTCATTCCAACAAGATGATCCCACAGTACCTACACGAATCTCAAGCTGTCTGGTGGACATCTCAGCATGGATGAAAGAACATCATCTGCAGCTCAACCTGGCAAAGACTGAGCTTCTCGTCTTCCCTGCCAATCCGACTCTAAATCATGATTTCACCATCCAGTTAGGTACATCCTCAATTACCCCATCAAATTTGGTCAGAGATCTTGGAGTAATCCTTGATGACCAACTGACCTTCAAAGACCACATTGCAAAAACAGCTCGATCATGCAGATTTGCACTATACAACATCAAGAAAATCAGGCCCTTTCTAACAGAACATGCAACACAACTTCTCGTCCAGGCCCTGGTAATTTCTAGGCTTGATTACTGCAATGCTCTTCTGGCTGGACTGCCATCATGCACAATCAAGCCTCTACAAATGATTCAGAATGCTGCAGCACATCTTGTCTTTAACAAGCCCAAAAGAGCCCACGTCACACCTCTCTTCATCTCGCTGCACTGGCTACCACTTGCTGCTTGCATCAAATTCAAGGCGTTGACGCTTGCTTACAGATCTACCACAGGTTCAGCACCCTCCTACTTCCACTCACTCTTACGAGTCTACACCCCTACCAGAAGCCTACGCTCATTAAAGGAGCGAAGGCTCGTGGTACCATCACAGAGAGGCACGAAATCACTCTCCAGAACATTCTCGTTCACTGTTCCTTGCTGGTGGAACAATCTTCCTGCCTTCATCCGGAATGCAGAATCCCTGGCAATATTCAAAAGACAGCTGAAAATCATCTCTTTCGTGAGCACTTATCCTCATCTTAAAAAAAAAAAAAAAAACCTATCCTTTCATTACCTATCCTTCCATTTCCTTTAATCTCTCTCTATTGTAGCTTATGATACTCTGAGCAATGTCTGAAACTTGTATTGTGAGCACTTCTTGTATCAATTTGCCTCTTCATGATGACTCACTTGTTGTATTCCTCACTTGTAAGTCGCTTTGGATAAAAGCGTCTGCCAAATGTATAAATGTAAATGTAAATGTAAGAGTGAATGCACTGATCCAATATACTGATAATGTTACCGTGTGTGTTTTATTTCTCAGCTGTTTATGTTCAGTTAACACATAACTGACCATGGGCCCATTCATACACCCGGTGCAATATGGCGCCAGTGTTTTTTGCTAGTTTCAGCCCGACGCAGTTATCATTTTCACGTGCCGCGTGCCACGTCATGTGCCGCGTTGTTTAAATAGCAAATGCATTTGCGTCCATTTGTGCGCCCATGGCATGCTGGTCTGAAAACGAGGTGTGTTCAGGCGTATTGTTGGCGTGTTGCTATTTTGAAGCAACTGAAAACAACTGCGCCACTGACCAACAAAAACCTGGTTTGAAGTCAATGGTGCAGTATTTTTTTTTTTTTGTTATTTAAGGCTGCGTTAGTAATATGCGCCTATATGCGGGTGCACGACGCGCGTACATTCTGCTTATTACACACACAGGGATGCGCAACAGGACACAAACATGCCAAATATAAAAAAGGCTTTGGTGGAATCCGGCTTGTCCCGTAGAGGGTCTGCTCCTGTGCTTTAACCTCGCGCACGAGCAGATCCGTTTCCTCACTAGAGAAGCATTCAGTTTTTCTGCTTGCAAATTCCAACATGTAAATAGCAAATCCGCCATGGCGAGAGCACAACTGGGAGTGGGAGATGAGACTCTGATTGGTTTATTGCACATTACACCAAAAACACACCCATGACTCAAGAGAATAGGTACAACCCTTTTAGACCATGCGCCGGGCACGCTGACCATTTTTTCCGTCGTTAAACTAGCAAAAGTGGATTTGGACATGCTCTAAGCGCACTTGCGCCATGAACCATGCGCTTAGATCATTAGAATAGCGCCCTATGTTTACAAGGATACTTGCTAAGACTGGGATTTTGACATTTGTTTGAGTATGTGCGTTCAAGCACAAGTAGACGTGAAAGAGAACTCAATTCAGTATTCTTGCGCTGTCTGAGACGCGGATTTCTGGGCGCGCGCTTCTGATGTTTGCACGCATGACATGCGAATAACGAATTGAGTTCCATTTGTGATTCTTGAGCTTGAATATTTAAATTAGCAAGGCTTAAACTTTCATGACAATGCAGCGCTGGCCCATCAACTGTCCCGAGCATCGTTCACGTTTGTTCATGTTCATATTCTCACATCATTGCATTGTTAGAATTCATAAAAATGTTACCGGCCAACTGGCAATTGACACCATTACATATACTCACCAACACCAATTTTTCTTCGCATTTGGCGCTTGGCGAGTGTTAATTTTAGGCCCTGCCTATTAGTCTTTCCTAATAACACAAACTGTTAGTGGCAGGATCTTGCCATCTGTCACTAGTTCTGAGATATTTGCTATTTAGAAGTTCCAAATAAAAACAATGGAATAGGATCAAAAAGATTCTGTTCTAATACATTATATTCAGCAAATTCTATAATCTATTATACTGTACTGCAGTTCAAAGGTTTGGGGTCAAAGGGTTTTTTTTTTTTTTTTAAGAACATGGCCATACCTGAAATCTTTGACTGTGTGGGGAAATATTTTTGGTCCCCATGAGGAAAACAACTTATGAATCATACTAAGTGATGTTTTTTGAACATGTAAAAATGTAGAAAGTTTTGTGCGATGGGTAGGTTTAGGGTTAGGGGAAGGAATATACCTTTTGTACAGTAGAATTATCATTATGTCTATGGAAAGTCCCCATAAAACATGAAAACCCAATGTGTGTGTATGTGTGTGACACAGAGAGACTCTATGTGGTCTTTCAATCACAGGTCTGACATGCTCTCACGGTGGTCCAGTAGGACAATGTGTGTCTGTGTTTTTAAATTTATACCATAGTGGTGAGTAAGAAACGAATGAAAACCCCCACAGTTTTAAATACACACACACACATTAGTCTTTCCAATAACACACACAAACAAACACAGTTTTTTTTAGAATCTTTTTGTCTGTCATTAGATCTGTTATATTTACTATTCGGAGGTTCCAAATATATGAATGAATTAAAAAGAAGATTCTGTTCTATTACATTTTATTCAACAAATTCTATAATCTTTACTGCTGTTCAAAAGTTTAGAGTCAGTTACGATTCTTATATTAACACTTTTATTCATAAAGGATGCATTAAATAGATCAAAAGTGACAGTAAAGAGGTTTACAATGTTACAATAGATTTCTATTTCAAATAAATGCTGTTCTTTTGTACTTTCTATTCATCAAAAAATCCTGAAAAATAAAATGTATCAGTTTCCACAAAAATATGAATCAGCACAAGTGTTTTCAATAATAATAAGAAAAGCTTCTTGAGCATCAAATCATCATATTAGAATGATTTCTGAAGGATCATGTGACACTGAAGACTGGAGTAATGATGCTGAAAATTCAGATTTGATCACAGGAATGAATTACAGTTTAACATATATTCACATAGAAAACACTCATTTATAAAATTGTAATAATATTTCACAATATTACTGTTTTTGCTGTATTTTTGATCAAATAAATGCAGCCTTTATGAGCAGAAGAGATATTAAAAGATCTTACTGATCACAAACCTCTGAACAGTAGTTTATTTCTGTTGTAGTTTATTGTGCTAGCTTCGCGTAACTGGTAAAATTATATAAAATTATTTATTAAAATAATTATTTCTTATAAATACTGCATGTCTACAACTGGGTGAAAATGTTTTAATTTACAAGCGTTCTGTCCATTAGAGATGGAAAGATGTTGGTGTCAAACCCTCTGGCCAGCTCAACATGACTAAACACATAATACGACATGTACTTCCTTTAACTGCCTCCTGTGTGGAAACAAGTGTGTGTGTGTGTGTGTGATATTTATTTCCATCTTCTCCTCCATATGAATCTTTAAGATGTTTCTCCTCATGATAATTGGCCAATAAGGAGGCCCAGAGGAGTGATGAGGTCATTTCCTGTGGTTTGGGAGGTGAATTGAGCAACATCAAGCTCCATTGACGTACGATTTGAACTGTGTGACTGCAGTTTCTCAAAAACCAGAGTGTGTGTACGTGTCTGGTTCAGTGTGTGTGTGTATGTGTGTGTTGTGTACATGTGCGAGGGGGTGGGGGTGTTTAGTTCCTAATTCCACTTTTACCTACTGAGATTTTTCCATGTTGTCTGTCAGAAATGTTCAGTTGCTCCAGTCCACTATGAATAACTCATTGTTTTTGCAGATGTCATGAGTGTTTCTATGACAGATAGATAGATAGATAGATAGATAGACAGAAAGGCAGACAGATAGATAGATAGAGGTCTAGTTGCCAGGGTTTGGATTGTTCTGTCACACCTTGCGTCACTCCATCTATTCCCAGCTACAGACGCAGGTACACACACACACACGCGCATGGCCTTTTCCCCTCGCTGTTAGAATTTAATTAGATCTCTCCAGCTCGGCTTCATTCCCTCGATCTATTTTTTTCCTTCATTTGTTCTCCTTTCTTACCTCACAATCTCTCCCACGCTCTGCAGCCTGTTTCCCTGGCAACAGCTGCTTCCTGTTTGTCCGTCTGGTCTGTCTTTCCAGGAGACTGAGCTGCTGATTATAGACACTGATGGAGAGCTAGTGAGAGGCAGAAGAAAGAAAATTCAGACAAGAGCTTAGTTGATTATCTGGGACATAAAAGTCAGAGATCTCAATATTTTCATCAAACTATCTCAACATTCAGCTCCACACAGATCAGGCATAACATTATGACCACCTTCCTAATATTGTGTTGGTCCCCCTTTTGCTGCCAAAACAGCCCTGACCCATCGAGGCATGGACTCCACTAGACCCCTGAAGGTGTGCTGTGGTATCTGACACCAAGATGTTAGCAGCAGATCCTTTAAGTCCTGTAAGTTGTGAAGTGGGGCCTCCATGGATCGGACTTGTTTGTTCAGCACATCCCACAGATGCTCGATTGAATTGAGATCTGGGGAATTTGGAGGCCAAGTCAACACCTCAAACTCGTTGTTGTGCTCCTCAAACCATTCCTGAATCATTTTTGCTTCGTGGCAGAGCGCATTATCCTGCTGAAAGAGGCCACAGCCACCAGGAAATACTGTTTCCATGAAAGGGTGTACATGGTCTGCAACAATGCTTAGGTAGGTGGTACGTGTCAAACTATCATCCACATGGATGGCAGGACCCAAGGTTTCCCAGCAGAACATTGCCCAAAGCATCACACTGCCTCTGCTGGCTTGCCTTCTTCCCATAGTGCATCCTGGTGCCATGTGTTCCCCAGGTAGGTGACGCAAACACATCCGGCCATCCACATGATGTAAAAGAAAACGTGATTCATCAGACCAGGCCACCTTCTTCCATTGCTCCGTGGTCCAGTTCTGATGCTCACGTCCCCACTGTTGGCACTTTCGGCGGTGGACAGGGGTCAGCATGGACACCCTGACTGGTCTGCGGCTATGCAGCCCCATACGCAACAAACTGTGATGCACTGTGTATTCTGACACCTTTCTATCAGAACCAGCATTAACTTCTTGAGCAATTTGAGCTACAGTAGCTCGTCTGTTGGATTGGACCATACGGGCCAGCCTTCGCTCCCCATGAGCATCATTGAGCCTTGGCCGCCCATGACCCTGTCGCCAGTTCACCACTGCTCCTTCCTTGGACCACTCTTGATAGATACTGACCACTGCAGACCGGGAACACCCCACAAGAGCTGCTGTTTTGGAGATGCTCTGACCCAGTCGTCTAGCCATCACAATTTGGCCCTTGTCAAACTTGCTCAAATCCTTACGCTTGCCCATTTTTCCTGCTTCTAACACATCAACTTTGATGACAAAATGTTCACTTGCTGCCTAATATATCCCACCCACTAACAGGTGCCATGATGAAGATGAAGATGAAGGTGCTCATAATGTTATACCTGATCGGTGTATAAGTGAATGACATTAATGGCTTTATTTGGGTCTATTTTATTTGCCAAAGCTAATACTAAAAGCAGTACAAAGTGCTGAGTTGATACAGTATGTCAGTGAAACAACAAAGATGTCCTGAACTATTCACCTTGTGTTGCAACGTGGAAGTAAGCTTTTTTTCTGTAACTGTGTGGCCACTTCTGATTCATTAGCTGCTATAGTAAATAACTAAGAATAACTAAATACACATTCAAGTTACAACGCCCACACCTGCTCTTACAGTAAGGTGAATAAAGGAGAAATCTCTGAACATTTTCCTCTGGAGAGAAATGTTTTTACCAGATTATTTCTCACCAACACAAATGGAAATTGCCTTTAAAAATATATAAATGAATTGAGTTTTACTCAATATTTATATGTGCTAAATAAAAGTCATCAGCTTAGCAAAATGCTAACATCTCTGCTGGAATAAACACTGGCTATTAAAATTAAAATGATCAGAAATCTTCCCCTCTCTGTGTGTGTGTGTCAATCAAAAAAGATGGGCACGGCCACTAGCCTCACCTGTCAATCATAAGGGAAGGGTGTGGCTACTGGCTTCATGTGTCAATCATAACAGAGAGGTGTGGCCACTTGCTTCAAGTGTCAATCATAATGGAGGGGTGTGGCCACTGGTTTCAGGAGTCAATCATAACAGAGGGGTGTGGCCACTGGTTTCAGGTGTCAATTATAACGGAGGGGTGTGGCCACTTGCTTCAGGTGTCAATCATAACAGAGGGGTGTGGCCACTGGTTTCAGGAGTCAATCATAACAGAGGGGTGTGGCCACTGGTTTCAGGTGTCAATCATAACGGAGGGGTGTGGCCACTTGCTTCAGGTGTCAATCATAACAGAGGGGTGTGGCCACTGGTTTCAGGTGTCAATCATAACAGAGGGGTGTGGCCACTGGTTTCAGTTGTCGATCATATCATGGGGTGTGGCCACTTGCTTCAGGTGTCAATCATAACAGAGGGGTGTGGCCACTGGTTTCAGGAGTCAATCATAACAGAGGGGTGTGGCCACTGGTTTCAGGTGTCAATCATAACGGAGGGGTGTGGCCACTTGCTTCAGGTGTCAATCATAACAGAGGGGTGTGGCCACTGGTTTCAGGTGTCAATCATAACAGAGGGGTGTGGCCACTGGTTTCAGTTGTCGATCATATCATGGGGTGTGGCCACTTGCTTCAGGTGTCAATCATAATGGAGGTGTGCGGCCACTGGCTTCAGGTGTCAATCATAATGGAGGTGTGCGGCCACTGGCTTCAGGTGTCAATCATAATGGAGGGGTGTGGCCACTGGCTTCAGGTGTCAATCATAACGGAGGGTGTGGCCACTAACCTCAGATTTCCTCAGAAGCATCAGCGATCAGATCAAAATGTCATTCCTGTGAGATGTGAACAGTGATATAAACGCTAACATTCCAACAAACTTCAAACACAGTGGTGGATAAAAGGGAGAGATGATGAGGGAGAGAAAGTTGTGTGTGTGTGTGTGTGGTTGGCAGTTGAATCTTCAAAGCAAACAAAATATGTAAGCTGATTCTTCACAAACCACATCAAATGACAAAAGCTTGTGTGCGAGCATTTACCACCGCAGCGTTTGTTGCATCTGACGTTTCTTAGGCCAACAGTAACTGCAGGTGGACTGATGAACAAGTGAGCAGGCGAGATGTGCCAACACACTGCGCCCAGGTGGACCATTAAAACACACACACAGAGTAAGTGATGTTACGCACGCACACGGAGGAGTGGAGCGCCACAGGGCCGCTGTCGTTTCCTCCGCCTGCTTCAGTTGGACATCAAACACACGCATGCTGTGTTTCAGCTTCACTGCCTGCAAGAAAAATATAAAGAACAATGCAAGAAAGGTAGAAAAGAATGAAAGTGAAATAAGCATGTAAGCTGAGGTCAAAATTACACTCATCAAGTACCAAATGAGATTAAACATGGGCAAGAAAATAGAACAGCAGGATGGAATCTTTATAAGAAACTATACACATCTATTATTAAGAGTATTCTCGCTTCCCTGATTTGAGTTACAGTAAGTGAGCAAATCAAAGACATACAAACAGCTACTAAAAATATTAATTAGTCATGACTTACTGTAAAGCTTCAGACACTGAAACACAAGTAAATATCATTATACAGACAAACATGACTTGACCTACATTTCTTTTTTAACTTTATCTCAAATCATCATGTTTTTCAGTCATGCCTAAAGTTTTTCTTTCACCAGAACTCCATGTGACAACCAGTGTTATTTTAGTATTATTTATATGGCATTTATTAATATGATGAATTTTTAAATTTTCAATGTTCATATGAATTTTAGTTTAAGTTGCAGTCATTTTATGTGCTTGTCATTTTTATTAGTTTTTGTGTATATACTGTATATATTAAATATATATATATCAAATCGATTAATTGCGATCAATTGCATCTAACATAAAAGTTTGCAAATATATGTGTACTGTATATATATATATATATATATATATATATATATACATACATATACAATTTTCATTTGAATTTTAGTTTAAGTTTTAGTAATTTTATGTGCTTGTCATTTTTATTAGCTTTTGCATATATATGTATATATATATTAGTGCTGTCAAATCGATTAATCAATCAATCGAATCTAGCATAAAGGTTTGTAAATATATACATATGCATATGTATGTATTGTACACACACACACATATATATATACACAATTTTCATTTGAATTTTAGTTTAAGTTTTAGTAATTTTATGTGCTTGTCATTTTTATTAGCTTTTGCATATATATGTATATATATATATATATATTAGTGCTGTCAAATCGATTAATCAATCAATCGCATCTAGCATAAAGGTTTGTAAATATATACATATGCATATGTATGTATTGTACACACACACATATATATATATATATATATACACAATTTTCATTTGAATTTTAGTTTAAGTTTTAGTAATTTTATGTGCTTGTCGTTTTTATTAGCTTTTGCATATATATGTATATATATATTAGTGCTGTCAAATCGATTAATCAATCAATCGCATCTAGCATAAAGGTTTGTAAATATATACATATGCATATGTATGTATTGCACACACACATATTGTATATTGTAACGTGTTGGTTGTATATATATCACACGACGAAGAAGATAATACACAAATAAGTCCAGGCAGGAACGGAACACAACACAAGTAATTACGAGACCCGACAATGAACTAACAGAAGACAGGAACTGATATACACTGATGATTAACTCAAATTAACTCAGCTGTGATGATTAGTGCAGTGTCCATGGTTACTTATTGTGGCGGGAAAACAGAACAAAGGAGCACATGTGACAGAATGAAAACCAAAACAAACAGAACATGACGGTGACCGTGACATATATATACACACACACACATATTTACAAACTTTTTGTTAGATACGATTAATCGTGAATAATTGATTTGACAGAAAATCACGTCGATTTAGTAAGTTTAGAACTTATTTTATTTCAGTTAGTTGCCAAGGCGGCATTTCTAAGATTTGAGTGCTTTTGTCACTTATTAGTTTGTGTTTTTTTGTATTTCTATTTAGCTTCAACTTTAAGTTTTCGTAAGTTTAGTACATCAACTTATTATATTTTAGTTAGTTGCCAAGGCAATATTTCTAAGATCTTTAGGTTTAAGTTTTGCTTAAATTTTTATTTCAGCTTACCAAAAATAATTTTTAATACTTTTACATTTAGTTAATTATAGCAAAATTGGTGATAAAACATTAAATATACCTCAAATTAAATCACCAAACAAAACTGTGAGAAATTGAAACGTCATGTCTTCCGATACAAGATATACTCATCTTGATTTCACGATCGACATGGGCCTGCGCTGTTGGTCAATAATATATAAGAGAAAAAAATAACTAAATTCCATTGTCATAGGAACAAAATTGCAAAACAGAATTTCAGTTTACCCGAGTGTGACAAAAAGTGCATGCTGGACCCTGCATGTGCACATGGAAAGTCTGTTAATTCAGTTCAATTTGCGTCACTGAAAATGAAGGCCTGCATAAGGAAACATCACAGCTGCCCGGGTCAAAACTCTCCTGCCCTCAAAGTTCAAGCAGAAGTGCCACATTTGTGGTTTGACTATCTTGTGTTTTTCTCCTCTGGGTGTTTTCGTGTTCCATCATGGAGGCGGATCAAATTCGTCCCTCTCAAACGGCTGAACTGTGTTGTGGTGAGATCAAAGTATGTCTACAGGTTAACATGCTGAAGTCAAGATGGACGTTGTTTCCACTTCTTCTGAAGGCATAAAAGTTTTCTGACTAACTCTAACTCTGCTACGATGACACGTTCATGTTCAGTCTGCTTTGACGGAGATGTGGATTTTAACAGGACGTCAAAAGCCACGTACATTCAGTCTATCAGTTTAACCATGAAGTCTCAGAAACACACGCCTTTGAGATTCATTGAAGGGCACATACGAAAGTACAAACGTCTTCCGGAGACAGACCGTAGGCTGTGTATCGACCGATCTCACTTCCACCGTGGCCACAACATCCTGCCAAAAGTCCTGTACGTCAGGAAGCCGTGTCTGTACTGTCAGCGCATCAACTGAGAGTTTAACGCCGACTCATTTGTACTCAAAGTTTTTATTTTCCAGGATTCCTGAGGGATGAGTGTCAAGATGAATGTTAATTGCTAGTTAACATCACACCACATCTTGTTCCTGTTGATATTTCTGTCGTCTTTCTGTGATTAGTAAGGCGTGAAATCATTTAAATGTTCAAAACATGCTTTATTAAAAGTCATCAGCTCCTAATAACATCCCTGAGAGCATTACACCATCAGTTGCAAATGTCTGAAGACACAATGAACTCCACATTCAGAATGAAGGATCAGATGACAGTGTTTAGAGAGAAACAGACAGGTGTAGAGAAAAAGAGAATGAGGTGAACAGTGAGAGAGCTGACGAATTATAGGTGATTGTTAAAGGGATAGTTCACCCAAAAATGAACATTATCCCATGATTTAGTCACCCTCAAGCCATCCTAGGAGTATATGACTATCTTCTTTCAGGCGAACACAATTTTATAAAGTAACCTGGCTCTTCCAAGCTTTATAATGGTAGTAAATGGGGGTCGAGATTTTGGCACCTCCAAGGGGTTAATAAAGGCCTTCTGAAGCGAAGTGATGGGTTTTTGATAGAAAAATATCCATATTTAAAAATGTATAAACTAAAATAACTAGCTTCCAGCACACAATCGTATGCAAGTCGACTTGCGCCACAAGAGTAACCCGTGACACGATGTATGACGCAGGATGTAGGAGTATCATAAGCTTAGACTCCTCTCGTGGTTCAAACAAATAAGGCTGGGCAACAAACTCAAAATTATTGTTTTAGACTTCTAATTCGTGACTGGTGTTTTGTTTTGCTTTGCTCTATCCTCTGAGCTTCTGCGTTCATCATGTCATGTGTTGGGTCAGAGGTCACTCTTCCACCGCAAATCGATGCACACGGCCGTCTGCCGAAAGTTAGTTATTATAGTTAATGAAGTTTTAAATATGGATATTTTTCTTACAAAAACCCATCGCTTCGCTTCAGAAGGATTTTATTAAACCCCTGGAGCTGTATGGATTATTTTTATGTGGATGGATGCACTTTTTTTGGGCTTCAAAATCTTGACCCCCCTTCACTACCATTATAAAGCATGGAAGAGCCAGGATATTTTTAAATATATTTCAGATTGTGTTTGTCTGAAAGAAGATAGTCATATACACCTAGGATGGCTTGAGGGTGAGTAAATCATGGGGTAATTTTCATTTTTTTGGGTGAACTATCCTTTTAAGACTCATTATAGTCCGTCATGGTTAGTTAGCTACTCTTTAATGTGACGAGACTAAAGACAATATATTCAAAATGGACTAGTGTACTGCATATTACACAGTACATACTGAATATTGATTTTTCATGGAATGGGTTTCCATGGCCAAACAGCAGCATGCAAGTAAAATCCCAGATAGCAAGCAACCTTCGAAACAATGTTAAATCAATTTTAATGTGTCAACATTAACCGCATTGAATCAACATCACTTTTGCACCTGCAATTAATGTTGAAAAAAAAAGCTGAAATTTTATTAAAAAAAAAAAAATCAATGCTAATGGCATTGAATCAGTGTTACAATGTGATGATGGTTCAACATCATGCTTGCACTCTCAGAAAATGAAACAACTGAAATCAACTGAAGATAAGAGACGACAATAAATCTCTGAAGATCTCAGCAGAGGAGGATTAAACAACTCCACAAACAGCATTACCAACTTCACTTATTACTAACCAGATTGACTTTATTTCTTTCATACATCTACAGAAGCTCTTATTGAGATAAACAGGTTTAGATGTTGATGTTTTATTGAAAACGTTTGGTCGCCATAATGGTGATCAGTGTTTCCTTTAGTTGGGCATTTTGTCTCTTGGCTTTTTATGTGAGTTTGTGGTATTTGCATATTGGGATGCCAATCGTTGGATAGAGTGGTGTAAAGCAAGCCACCACTGGACTCTGGAGCAGTGGAAATGTGTTCTGTTGAGTGACCAATCAAGCTTCTCTGGCAGTCTGATGGCGAGTCTTGGTCTGACTGCATTGTGCCAACTGTAAAGTTTGGTGGAGGAGGGATAATAGTATGGGCCTGTTTTTCAGGGGTTGGGCTAGGCCCTTAACTGAAGGGAAATCTTAATGCTTCAGCATATTAAGACATACTTCCAAGCTTTGTTGGAACAGTTTGGGGAAGGCCCTTTTCTATTCCAGCATGACTGTGCCCTAGTGCAGTGGTTCTCAAAACCTGTCCTGGGGACCCCCCGCCACTGCACATTTTGCATGTCTCCCTCATCTAACACACCTGATTCAAGTCATCAGCTCATTATTAGAGACTGCAAGAGTTGAATTGGGAGTGTCTGATGAGGGAGACAAAACATGCAGTGGTGGGGGGTCCCCAGGACAGGTTTGAGAACCATTGCCCTAGTGCACAAAACAACATTCATTAAGACATGGTTGGATGAGTTTGGTGTGGAAGAACTTAAGAGCCCTGACCTCAACCCCATCCAACACCTTTGAGATGAACTGGAATGGCAATTTTGAGCCAGACCTTCTCGTCCAACACCAGTGCTTGACCTCATAAAGGCTCTACTGGATGAATAGAAAAATTCCCACTGAAACACTCTTGCACTCAAAATCTTGTGGAAAGCCTAAAATAGATAGAAAGTCTGTCTATCCATCAAATTTCAAGTTTTTCAAAACCTTCAAGGTTGTGCCAAGTCAACATTCAAAAAAGATTTTCTAGTTAAAAATTAGTCATATGAATTTCTTTGAACACCAGCTTTATTCCTTACATTCAAATCTATTTTAATCACAATTCTGCATCATCCTTAAACATAACAGAACCATGTTATCAATATTTCAAATCCTTCCTTTATGTTTCATTACATCAGGATGTTTGTCTGTGGTGGTTTTACACATGCTGTACTTTCCCAAAACCACCACTTAGTGTTTACTAGAGTTGAAGGGAGGTGACTTGACATGTTTGATGAAGATGACTAGTCTTTGGCCAGATAACCCATTAACACACTTAGCAAAAGGAGGCGATGGGTGGCGATGGCTGAATTTAACCGTTTGTTCTGTTCAGACCTGGCCCTCACCGTGCTGTTTCTCAGGGCGTTGCTGAAACGTTCAAGTCCTGCAGTTCCTCAATGCCTGATACTAACCAACAGTCACACCTTCATCCAGGAGATCAGAGAGGGAGCGTCTACCACGGACTGAAATGAGTCTTCACTTCTCATATTAGTCACCACTCATCCATGAGCTGCAGAGAGAGAACAATTCAAACTTCTAAAGTTACCTGTGTGCAAACAACGTCATGTTTTAAAACAAAACCTCTAACAAAGTTTGTGCATGCTTAGATGTTCTGGACTGGCTTATTCTGTGATGCTATGGTGCATTTTTATAGTGCTTTCTTCATCCAGCAAGTACAATTATGAAGACAAATGCTTCAGGATTTTTTTCTACAACCCAACCAGTTCTTTTATCACCAGAAAAGTGACCTTATTCTTCAATTACAAAAGCATTCCAGAGAGACTGGTGCATTGTGGGTGTCCATTACGCCCCAGCGGGCATCAGTGGGCGGCCGTCTTTGTAGGTCTCTGGATTAAGGGTGCGGTCAGATGGCAGATTCAGAGTCAGCGCTTGGGAACTGGACGGCTGCCCGCGGAGAGAGTTAACGCTTTGGGTAAAAGCGCCTGTGAAATGAATATATGTAAATGTTAGATGCAAATGAGTGTCTGTGCAAAATTCAATGCCATGGTGCTTGGGGTTTTAGCATGCAGTTTTATTTTAAATTGATGAAACATTGTACAAGCACTTTTGTTCAAATGCAGATTTTGAACATTTTGCATAAAAAAATAAAACAGAAAAAAAGAACAAGAAGCTCACAAACCTTTCTCATTCAAAAAAGTCTCTAATACTGTCTATGTACAGCCCTACTTCTGTCAACAAAACTATACCGTTGTTTTTTTATTAGTAAACTTGCATTTATGAATGTGAAATATGGTCAAAAACGTAAGTAAATTAAATAAATTAATTAATTTATGCTCCTTGAAATAATCATGCTGCTCTGAAGTTTCTAGGACAGATGGATGGTTGCTAGGTGGTTGCTTAGGTGTTTAAGTGGTTTTAGCATGTTGCTATGCAGTTGCTAGGGTGTTCTGGCTGGTCATGAGGTGCTTGCATATATAGGAGTGTAAAGCTGAAAACTCCCAAGCCTGATCACTTAGTAAAGTAGTTTTGAGAACAGATGTCTGTCATTAATGAAAGCAGCTTATTCACACTACACAAATGACTGTACAAACTCTGTGTATGTGTGTGAGTGTGTATATGAGTGTGTGTGTACATTATATATATATATATATATATATGCACACACCGATCAGGCATAACATTATGAGCACTGACAGGTGAAGTGAATAACACTGATTATCTCTTCATCACCTGTTAGTGGGTGGGATATATTAGGCAGCAAGTGAACATTTTGTCCTCAAAGTTGATGTGTTGGAAGCAGGAAAAATGGGCAAGCGTAAGGATTTGAGCGAGTTTGACAAGGGACAAATTGTGATGGCTAGACGACTGGGTCAGAGCATCTCCAAAACTGCAGCTCTTGTGGGGTGTTCCCGGTCTGCAGTGGTCAGTATCTATCAAAAGTGGTCCAAGGAAGGAGCAGTGGTGAACTGGCGACAGGGTCATGGGCAGCCAAGGCTCATTGATGCATGTGGGGAGTGAAGGCTGGTCCGTCCAATCCAACAGACGAGCTACTGTAGCTTAAACTGCTCAAGAAGTTAATGCTGGTTCTGATAGAAAGGTGTCAGAATACACAGCGCATCGCAATTTGTTGTGTATGGGGCTGCATAGCTGCAGACCAGTCAGGGTGTCCATGCTGACCCCTGTCCACCACCAAAAGCACCAACAGTAGGCACGTGAGCATCAGAACTGAACCACGGAGCAATGGAAGAAGGTGGCCTGGTCTGATGAATCACGTTTTCTTTTACATCATGTGGATGGCCGGATGTGTTTGCGTCACCTACCTGGGGAACACATGGCACCAGGATGCACTCTGGGAAGAAGGCAAGCCGCCGGAGGCAGTGTGAAGCTTTGGGCAATGTTCTGCTGGGAAACCTTGGGTCCTGCCATCCATGTGGATGATAGTTTGACACGTACCACCTACCTTAGCACTGTTGCAGACCATGTACACCCTTTCATGGAAACAGTATTCCCTGTTGTCTGTGGCCTCTTTCAGCAGGATAATGCGCTCTGCAACACAGCAAAAATGGTTCAGGAATGGTTTGAGGAGCACAACAACAAGTTTGAGGTGTTGACTTGGCCTCCAAATTCCCCAGAACTCAATCCAATCGAGCACCTGTGGGATGTGCTGAACAAACAAGTCCGATCCATGGAGGCTCCACCTCTCAACTTACAGGATTTAAAGGATCTGCTGCTAACATCTTGATGTCAGATACCATCGGTATCGGTGTATATTTTATATATATATATATATACTGTGACCAAATGTCCCCACAAGGATAGTAATGCCAGTAAATTTTGAGGAAATTTTTTGGTCCCCATGAGGAAAACATCTTAAAAATCATATTAAGTGATGTTTTTTGAGAATGTGAAAATGCAGAAAGTTTTCTGTGATGGGTAGGCTTAGAGTAGTGTTAGTCTGTTATGTCTATGGAAAGTCCCTATAAAACATGATAACCCAACATATATATATGTGTGTGTGTGTGTGTTCTCAATTCTAAGGGACGGAGAGTCTCAGATTAGATCAAAAGCAACTGAAATAAGCTGTTTGAGTTCACTGGAAGCATGATCAGAGGGTGATCTCACCCGTATATTCATTTGTTCACTTTCTCAGTTTGGTGAGACACTAAAATATGTAAGAGGGCTTATGATTTATTTAATTATTTATTGATTGCCAGTATAAAAACATGCATGCATGTTAGAACTACACTTTAGGTATTAATACCTATGAAACTAACAAGATCATACTGGACAGAGATAAAAAAAAAAAAGAGCTGTGTGTGAGAGAGTTGATCTGTGAGGTTTTCTTCACCTGATGACTTCTGTACTGCCAAAGACGAATCATCAAAGTCTGAGCACAGCTCACTACAGTTGTGTGATGCATCGATCGACTATTTCTGTTCTCCTGCTGTCTCAAAGAGCTGGCACACGTTCTGACGGCTTCACCGAGAGAGGCAGGAATCAGTTTCCACTAACCCTTCTGGTTGTATCTGAGACAAAAGAATCACTTGGAATTCTGGGATTACGGGTCACCACCGCTGAAAAGTATAAGGTGGGCGGCTTTGACACAGGTGTCTTAAAGAGATAGCTCACCCAAAAATGAAACAGTCAATTATCATTTACTCACCTCATGTTGTTCCAAACCAGTCTGACTTTCTTTCTTCTGTGGAACATAAAAGGAGATGTTTGGTATTAAAATTTCTTAATAATTTACTCCCCCTCTTGTCATCTAAGATATTTATGTCTATCTTTCTTCAGTCGAAAAGAAATTACGGTTTTTGAGGAAAATATTCCAGAATTTTTCTCCATATAGTGGACTTCACTGGGGTTCAACAGGTTGAAGGTCCAAATGTCAGTTTCAGTGCAGCTTCAAATGGCTCTACACCAGGGGTTCCCAAACACATTCCTGGAGCCACCCCAGCACTGCACATTTTGCATGTCTCCTTTGTCTGACACACCCATTTCAGGTCTTGGAGTCTGGACTAATGAGCTCATGATCTGAATCAGGTGTGTTTGATTAAGGAGACATGGAAAACATGCAGTGTTGGGGAAGCTCCAAGAATGTGTTTGGGAACCCCTGCTCTACACGATCCCAGACAAGGAATAAGGGTTGTATCTAGTAAAACGATCAGTCATTTTCTAAAAAAATAAAAATAATTATATACTTTTAACCACAAATGCTCATCCTGCACTGCTCTGCGATGCGCCACGCATTACGTAATCACGTTGGAAAGGTCGTGTGACATAGGCGGAATGACTATGGGCAAAAAACTCCATCTCATTTTCTCCTCCAACTTCAAAATCGTCTGACATCTTCATGTTACCTTTTTTTTGTAAAGGGCGTTTGACTTAGTCTTTGCACATTTGCTTTGTAGACACTGGATCAGTACTTCTGCCTACATCACACGTGACCTTTCCAACATGATTACGTAAAGAATCGCAGAGCTAGTGCAAGGTGAGCATTTGTGGTTAAAAAGTAAAAGTTAAATTTTTTTTCCATTATAAATTTTAAATTTTTTTAGAAAATGACCGATTGTTTTACTAGATAAGACCTTTATTCCTCGTCTGGGATCGTGTAGAGCCCTTTGAAGCTGCACTGAAACTGACATTTGGACCTTTAACCCGGTAAACCCCAGTGAAGTCCACTATATGGAGAAAAATCCTGGAATGTTTTCCTCAAAAACCTTAATTTCTTTTTAACTGAAGAAAGAAAGACATAAACATCTTGGATGACATGGGGGTGAGTAAATTATCAGGAAATTTTAATTCTGAAGTGAACTAATCCTTTAAGCCAGTTTATGGACTCACTATGCATCCCAGTTTGCATACTAAATAGTATGATGATCATTGTGTCTCAAATCATAGGCTAGTACGTTGAAAACAAACCTCAAAGTGTGATTCCAAGCATGTTATTTGCGTTAAAGCTGCAATATGTAAAATTTTTGCAGTAAAATATCCAAAAATCACTAGGCCAGTGTTATATGTTTTGTTCACTTGAGTACTTACAATATCCCAAATGTTTCCAACTATTTGTAAATCGTGAGAAAATTGCTATTTTAACCAAGGCTCCGGGACGTGTGAGGAGTCGCCTGTCAATTGCGTCATACCCGCGTTACCCTCGGTTTCCGGTTTTATTTTGTAGAAACCATGGAAACAACAAAGACGCTTTAATATATTACATGTTTTAATAGTCAAGGGAACAACTGTTTGGTTACATTTATAGACAGAAAACTATTCTTATATAGCTCAACATGTTTAGTCTTATTGTTTAAATCTTATTTTCTTAATTTCTTTTTTTTTTTTTTTTTTGTGAGTACCATGCTTTACCATGCCTCAGAGAAAAACACTATTTTGTGAAGTAGCTAACATAGCATAATCAGATGCAGCTTTATTTTTAGTAACAATAATACAGAATTGTCTTCTTTTTAAAATGAATTGCATGCCATTTATCAACACAAGCCATCCAGTATTTAATATGATATTCTAAAATCGATCTATCTTACTGCAGTGTGTCTCAAACAAGTGTCTCACAGCAGCCGCCGAGCGAATGCACAGAGTAACGTTATAACATCATTTTCAACACACTCAAATGTATCTAATATAATAAACAGAGCCGCATTACCTCACTACCGGAAAAGCGGAAGCGGCGCCGTCGACTGTGGCATAATAAAAGTTCCGCTGCTCGCGAGATGTGTGTTGCGTTCGTTTCTCATCAACAATTGCTCCAGCGGCCTCGTTCAGCTCCCACAACACTCGGTCCTGCTCTGCTTCATACTACAGTAACGTTAACAATCGCACCCATGAACATGATTTCTGCCCAAATCCTATCCCTATTTATTTCATGATACATGAAAAAATAATGGTTTTCAAACAGGTTTCCTCAAACACGCCTCCAGACCACGTGTGGCTGCCATTGGTCTGTCGAAAAGATAGCCCCTCCCCCAAACTCATTCCATTGGTTGATTCAGAATTTGTCATGTTGGGCCACTCTAACAGATCAATGTTCTGAAAGCTTCACAGTGTTTCACTCTTCACATCTCAAACGACCAGTGGCTCTATTCTGATTAAAGCAGACCTAAGCAGACACAGACATTATTGACATTATTGTGTGTGTGTGTGTGTGTGTGTGTGTTGCTCTGGGCAGAGGTGTTGCTCATGTAAACTGCTTCACGGAGAGCCGATCTGTGTCCAAACATGTTGAAGAAATGCCTTCATTCCACGGTCTGGTGGTGAGCACAGTCTGGAAAACATCTCACAAAGTCTAAATATAATGGTTCTTATTGTTCTTTAGGTTCAGCAGAACATTCTTCATATCAAAAAACATTTTTGGCTGTTCAGAGTTCTTGAGTTGCTATATGAATAAAGCTCATTAAATGTTTTCAGGTCCAGTGCGTTGGTTTCTGGGTTCTTTAAACCACCAGATTATACATGATATCTAAAGAACTAGAGAATAAAAAGATCTTATAAACTATGTAAAAAGGTTTTAATATCACAGCAGACTGATAAAAGCACATGTGCTGTTTTTAGCTGCAGGATGTGCGATTATGTTCACTGTCTGGCCTTCTTGAGCTTCATCATCCTAGTCATATCTCTATTTCGTAATCAGTTCTTTATCATCGCTCATTATCTCAACCTCTAGATGAACCATGACATCAGGCTCTGCATGAAGGTCGTGGCCCCTCATTCCCTCTGACACATTGGGATTCCCTCCCTGAACTGAGAATCCATGAGAAAGAGAGAAGAATCAGAAAGATTGTGTCCTGTGATATGAGGCCTGTTTGTATTGGACTCCATTAATGAGTTGCGTTCACTGGTAATTTGCTGCAGCTTATGATATTGAACTTCAGACTGATGCTTTTTTAATGACCATAAATCTAGTTCAGACACCTTTTGACAACACTTACCGGAATAAATGGATGATTCCTTAGTCTGGAATGATCACCTGTCACAGAGATCTCGGAATGATCAGTAATCCTTCATACTGCCTTCAGGCTCTCAGACAGACAGAGATCAGCTGTGTTCCAAGCCCTACAGTCAAAAAATGAGAGAGGCGGTAGAAATAAAAAATAAAAAAAGGACTTTTAACATGAGTGCTGTTTTAATCGTGGGCAATACGCTGCAAAAAACGCGAGCACAACAGTCAAAAACAAATGGAAAAGCGGCGCATGCCCACTATGGGTCCAGAACGAGTTTTTTGCGTTTAAAAAACCGCGAGACTCGGGGCAGTGGAATGGGGGGGACAAACTTTTTTTTTACATTTGAACTTGAGCGCCTAGAAAGCTAAATGCATGAGACGCATACACAACTGTCAAAGATGTATGGAAGCTTGTTTCCGCACTAAATAAAAAAATAAACATATTTTATCTAACAAGTCTGACTTCTTATCTCACAATTCTGACTTTTTTTCTCGCAATTGCGAGATTTCTTTTCTCACAATTGCAAGTTTGCATCTCACAATCCTGACTTTAATCTCACAATTCTGACTTTATAACTCACAATTCTGACTTTATAACTCGCAATTCTGACTTAATATCAATTCTGACTTTATATCTCGCAATTCTGACTTTATAACTCACAATTCTGCTTTAATATCACACAATTCTGACTTTATAACTCACAATTCTGACTTTATAACTCGCAATTCTGACTTTATATCATGAAATTCTGACTTTGTATCACACAATTCTGACTTTATATCTCACAATTCTGACTTTATAACTCACAATTCTGACTTTATAACTCGCAATTCTGACTTTATATCATGAAATTCTGACTTTGTATCACGCAATTCTGACTTTATATCTCACAATTCTGACTTTATAACTCACAATTCTGACTTTAAATCATGCAATTCTGACTTTATAACTTGCAATTCTGACTTTATAACTCAATTCTGACTTTATAACTTACAATTCTGACTTTATAACTTACAATTCTGACTTTATATCACACAATTCTGACTTTACAACTCGCAATTCTGACTTTATAACTCACATTTCTGACTTTATAACTCGCAATTCGGACTTTATATCAATTCTGACTTTATATCTCGCAATTCTGACTTTATATCATGAAATTCCGACTTTATAACTCACAATTCTGACTTTATAACTTGCAATTCTGACTTTATATCATGAAATTCTGACTTTGTATCACACAATTCTGACTTTATATCTCACAATTCTGACTTTATAACTCACAATTCTGACTTTATAACTCACAATTCTGACTTTATATCATGAAATTCTGACTTTGTATCTCACAATTCTGACTTTATAACTCACAATTCTGACTTTATATCTCACAATTCTGACTTTATATCTCGCAATTCTGACTTTATAACTTGCAATTCTGACTTTATAACTCAATTCGGACTTTATATCAATTCTGACTTTATAACTCGCAATTCTGACTTTATAACTCGCAATTCTGACTTTATAACTCACATTTCTGACTTTATAACTCGCAATTCGGACTTTATATCAATTCTGACTTTATAACGCGCAATTCTGACTTTATAACTTGCAATTCTGACTTTATATCACGCAATTCTGACTTAATATCTCGCAATTCTGACTTTACATCATGAAATTCTGACTTTGTATCATGCAATTCTTACTTTATATCTCACAATTCTGGCTTCATAACTCACAATTCTGACTTTATAACTCACAATTCTGAAGAAAAAAGTCAGAATTATGAGATAAAAAGTCGCAATTACCTTTTTAATTTTATATTCCATGGCTGAAACAAGCTTCCATAAATTAGGCCTAAACTGTATATAAAATCACAGAATAATAAATGGAAAAGTGAAAAAAAAAAGAAAAAGTTCTGTGCGAACGCCCACTTGTGCTAGGGTCTTTTGCAGCGTCTCGCGCATGATGGCCTTCAACTTTTTAAAAACAAGTCTCGAGACCTTTTGTTTTTTTTTATTCCACTGCTTTCCATCTCTTGTTTTTAAGCACAAAAACGTTCAGGCATCACATGCAGACATGCTCAGAATTCGCTCCAATCTGACTTTATAACTCAATTCTGACTTTATATCTTGCAATTCTGACTTTACAACTCACAATTCTGACTTTATCTCTCGAAATTCTGACTTTACATCATGAAATTCTGACTTTGTATCACACAATTCTGACTTTATAACTCACAATTCTGACTTTATATCTCACAAGTCTGACTTTATATCTCGCAATTCTGACTTTATAACTTGCAATTCTGACTTTGTATCATACAATTCTGACTTTATAACTCAATTCTGACTTTATAACTCGCAATTCTAACTTTATAACTCACAATTCTGACTTTATATCAATTCTGACTTTATAACTCACAATTCTGACTTTATAACTCGCAATTCTGACTTTATATCAATTCTGACTTTATAACTCAATTCTGACTTTATAACTCACAATTCTGACTTTATAATTCGCAATTCTGACTTTATAACTCAATTCTGACTTTATAACTCAATTCTGACTTTATAACTCACAATTCTGACTTTATATCACGCAATTCTGACTTTATAACTCACAATTCTGAAGAAAAAAGTCAGAATTATGAGATAAAAAGTCGCAATTACCTTTTTAATCTTACATTCCATGGCTGAAACAAGCTTCCATAAATTAGGCCTATACTGTATATAAAATCACAGAATAATAAATGGAAAAGTAAAAAAAAAAAGAAGAAAAAGTTCTGTGCGAACGCCCACTTCTGCTCGGGTCTTTTGCAGCGTCTCGCGCATGATGGCCTTCAACTTTTTAAAAACAAGTCTCGAGACCTTTTGGGTTTTTTTTTTTTTTTTTATTCCACTGCTTTCCATCTCTTGTTTTTAAGCACAAAAACGTTCAGGCATCACATGCAGACATGCTCCGAATTCGCTTAAAAAGAGTTACTTGATGAGCCCTATTTAAATGGCACATAAAGTTGTTGCCTATCTAGAGCATTTCAGATCAGTCACTTCAGTTAGTGCCTATATAGATACCATTAGGGTTTAAAACGAGAAAGAAAGCTGGTGAGATGGACATTGCTCATCATTATCAGACTGTTAATTGCTCTGTTTGTGTGGTCACATTCAGAATATGAAGCTCATGACAGGTCAGTGTATTTCTGTCCTTACAAACCCTCTTCTGTGTGTGAGTTTCAGTCAAGCGTTCACTCTTTGGATCTCTCCAGCCCTCCGTCTGTCTGCTTGGCTGCCGGCCCTTGTTTTTCTGCTGACTGCTCGTTCAGCATCCAGCCCTCTTCAGCGCCTCTCCAGCAAACATCTTGTGTTTTTCTGCTGACACAGAGGCTGAGGGGAGACCTGCGATTGTCTGCGCTCGCTGACCCCTGATTGGCCCTGACACCAGAGGTGAACGTGAGTCACCATCATCACGTGACCAATGAGACGCCTGTTCTCCTGATGAACAGAGAGAGACACACACACACAATACAGTGGCTGTTTAAAGGTCAAGTCACTGGCACCTTGAGGAATATGATATTTACTGCTAAAGCTAAATATTTTACACTACCGTTCAAAAGTTTGGGATCATTTTTTAAAATAAATTAAAAGAAAATGCGACAAATTTCCATTATGAAATTATTTTCATAACAATTGCATACATTCATACTCTTTGACGATGGCGTATAGTCTGAAGGTTTAAAATAGTTTTAAAAGCTTGAATTTTAAAGGTTTTCCTTAGAAATACAAAGTCAGAAAAAGTCATACAGTCCAAAAAAAACTCAAAAAGACAGACCAGATCAGGCTCATCAGGCATTGGACCTCATCAGACAGCTATAAGAAACAACATGAAAAAACCCACTAGACCTTTATGAAACCATTAAGAGCTTCCATTGTTCCATTGTCACTAACATGTTTCAGCACGTTTCTAGCATGTTTCTGTGTGTTTGTAGCATGATTTAACATGTTGTTAAACTGTTTGTAACATATTTTAGCTATGTTGCTAACACTTTTAGCCTGTTGCTAACATGTTTCTAACATGTTTAACATGCTGCTAGCATGTTTTCAATGTTTTATCACACTGCTAGCATATTTCTAGCATGTTATAGTATGTTGCTAACATTTTTAGCATGCTGTTAACATGGTAATATCATGTCTTATCACGCTGTTAGCATGTTTCTAGCATATTGCTAACATGTTTTAGCATTCTGCTAGCATGTTTCCAGCATTTTAGAACATTGCTAGCATGTATTAGCATGCTGCTAACATGTTTCTAGAATGTTTTATCATATTGCTAGAATGTTTTACACTGCTAGCATGTTTTTGTGTGTTTGTAACATAATTTAAGAGGTTAATGTGTTTGTAACTGTTTTAGCATGTTGATAACACTTTTAGCCTGCAGCTAACATGTTTCTAGCATGTATAGCATTCTGCTAGCATGTTTCCAGCATTTTAATACACTGCTAGCATGTTTTAGCATGCTGCTAACATGTTATTAGCATGTTTTATCACACTGCTAGCATGGTTTATCACACTGCTAACATGTTTATAGCATGTTGTAACACGTTGCTAACATGTTTTAACATGCATGTTTCCAACATTTTTGTGCACTGCTATCATGTTTTAACATGCTGCTAACATGTTAATAGCATGTTTTATCACACTGATAGCATGTTTTATCAAACTGATAGCATGTTTCTAGCATTTTATAGCATGTTGCTAACATGTTTTAACGCTGTTAACATGTTTCCAACATTTTAGTACACTACTAGCATGTTTTAACATGCTAGTAACATGTTAATAATATGTTTTATCATACTGCTAGCATGTTTTATCACACTACTAGCATGTTTCTAGCATGTTATAGCACATTGCTAGCATGTTTTCACATACTAATAGCATGATCTTAGCATGTTTAATACATTGCTATTATGTTGTGATATGCTACATAAATGAGTTCACTCAACATTGATTAATTAGAAAAATATGTAACACCAACAGATTCTGTTTTTATGTATAGGCCTAGTTAGGTATATAACAAGGGTTATCTTGTTCATTTTACATAAAATTCAAGTTAAAGTACATAAAAGTTGAATTTACTTAAAAAGCGTGATGCAAAAATGGTGCATGTATATTTTAAGTAAATCCAACACATCATTTTAATCAGTGCAGTTTATGTGGGATTCAACCCGTTACATATTTGCGAATTAAAAGTAGTTGTTCGTATATTTAGAAAAGAGTATTTAGGAATGAGATCTATTTTATTGTGTTTTAAGCAGCATGTTGCACTGCCTCACACACACACACACACGCACACACAGACACACACACACACACACACAGTCTCTCTCTCTCCCGCTCTTACCGTAAGTGTGATCTGGCCTCAGGCAGATCTTGCTCACACGGAGGATCATCTTACATTATTTTTACTGGCTCGTAACCATGTGAACCTAAACACACACATGACCAGTGAAGAAACACACACACACACACATACGATTGAGAGTGATGATTATTATTAACTATAATGAACAGTTATAAAAATACATGTCTAAAGTATAAGGAAAATGTGTTTTTGTGTAAAAGTGATTGAAAAAAGAGCAAAGTTGGCATGTTTTGGGCAGAATGAGACCTCCTGCTCTTCATCTGAATAAAACAAACGTTCAGCCAGAGAACTGCATGTACCAACTGCCCGTGATCCAGGTAAACAACAACAACACACTGACCTTGGCCTCATGACACACACACACACACACACACACACACAGGTGAATGTATCTGAGTGGGAATTCTCATGTTATTTCTGCCACTGCTGTGCCAGTGTTCTCTCCTCATGGCACAGTGCCACACACACACACACACACACACACACACACACACACACACATATATATACATGCCACACATACACACATACACACACACACACACACACACACACTGCCCACTCCAGTCAGTGTTACTGTAAACATCCAACCTCCCCCGCAAAACTACTGAAATTCACCTCAGTGTCACAACAGCCTGACAAAGTCACACACTTATCCAGAAAAACACTAAAATTAAAAAAGCAGAAATTAGTTTCCAGACACAGAACATTTCTTAATAAACAACACATAACCATGTTTGTCAGAACGATTTCTGAGACTTGTGCTCTAACTTTACCACATGAGCAAAAACACATACCGCATATTAAATCAGAAATTATAAAATAAATAAATAATAAATAAACAAACAAATGTTTAAAAAAATATATATATATATATATATATATATATATATATATATATATATTTAAAATGTTGTTTTATGTTTAATAAAACATATTCATAATTATCAATAATAAATATATATTATATGAATAATAATTAAATATTAAATACATGTTTATCAATAACAAATATTAATTTTAAAAGAAAGTACATTTTATAAAATACTGGTACACGTATTCATATTTATTATTCATTAATAATAATAAACAGTATTTTTTTTTATAAAATATATAAATACATTTGATAAAATGTTTTATATTCAGTAAAAACATTTATTAATAATAAATGTTTTTATTTATATTAATATTAAGAAATATTATTAATAAACATTTTTTATAAAATATATAAATACATTTTATTAAATGTTATTTTATATTCAACAAAAACGTTCATTAATATGCATTATCTTAATAATAAATGTTTTTATTTATATTATTAATACATATTATTTTTTATAAAATATATAAATACATTTTATAACATTTTAGATTTAGTATATACATTTATTATTAATAAAAGAATATTTTTTTATTTATATTAATATATGTTATATGTTTTCATAAATATAGGCTATAAATACATTTTATAAAATATTTTATATTCAATAAAAACTTTGATTAATATGTATTATTTTAATAATACATAATTTTATTTGTATTATTAATATATATGACTAATCAATATTATTATTATATTATTTTATATAAAATATATAAATAAATTGTATAAACATTTATTTTATATTTAGTAAATACATTTATTAATAATAATAATACATTTATTTATATTAATGTTTTTAATACATATTTTATAAATACAGGCCATAATTACATTTTATAAAATATTTTATATTCAACAAAAACTTTTACTTTTAATTATTATCAATAATAAATAGATATTATATAAATAATAATTAGACATTAAATAGATTTATATTAATAACAAATATTAATTAATACATGTTCTTATAAATTAAAGTACATTTTCTAAAATACTATATAAAAATGTATTAATTATTTATTAATGATAATAAACAATATTTATAAAATATATAAATACATTTGATAAAATCTTTTTATTCAGTAAAATATTTATTAAAAATAAATGTGTGTGTGTATATATATATATATATTAAGAAATATTATTAAGAAATGTTTTTATAAAATATATAAATGTTATTTTATATTCAACTATATTCAAACTTTCATTAATATGTATTATTGTAATAATAAATGTTTTTATTTATATTATTAATACATATTATAAATCATTAATTATTTATAAAATATATAAATACATTTTATAAAATGTATTTTATATTTATTAAGTAAATGTATTATTATTATTATTATTATTAAATGCTTATTTATTTATATGAATATGTTATTAAATGTTTTGTAGGCTATAATTACATTTTATAAAATATTTTATATTCAACAAAAACTTTCATTAATATATATTATTTCAATAATAAATATTTTTATTCATATTATTATTAATACATACTATTAAGAAAATTTTTATAGAATATATACATACATTTTATAAATTGTTATATTTAATAATTTATTTCACTTACAATAAAGTCAATGCAGAAATCCCTGCTGATAAAGTAATGCTTGTGAAGTCAGCTGGTGTCTCACTGTAAAGCAGACACTCAGCTCTCTACAGATCACAGTAAAGCAGCTGCATCATTTCAGCTCAGCCTGATCACATGCCGCTCTCTGAGGACAGATGGGATAGGTTACATTAACTCTCGGGCTGCTTTCAGGTGGGTGGAAATGAAACCTGACATACACACACCGCAGGTGCAGAGCGGGACATCATCACATCACCCCTCTGCTGCCGTCCGGCTCTGAAGCACCTGAGAAGAGCAAAATGATCAAATAACATTCTGATTCACCCTCGTTTTCTCTTTAATATGACTTTCTTACGTCACACAAACTCGATGCGACTTAAAAGGCCTTAAAGGGACTGACTTGGAGTCCATTTCTGCCAGTGAAAATATGATATTCCCTCAAAGTGACTGCAAACCTGTGAGCACTGACCTTATTTATAATTAAATGATCATTAATCGCTCACAGACCTAATTATAGAGCATCATTATAGGCTATACATTATGATTATATACAGCATCATTGTTGTATGTAAAGCTCTAGAGCCAGAGTGGTATGTTAAATAAAGCTTTTAATTTGAAAGCAAAACCTGTATTCTGAGCTAAAATATTCAAACAATGAATAACCTATTGACCCGGTTTTTATCAGGAGATCAGTGTTTAAACTAATAATTGACTGTTATTATACCATTAAAAATGCATTTTCTGTAGGTTTGGGATGCGGTAAGTGTAGGTTTGTACTTTTGTCTGGATGTTGTTTAACAGGTGTTTCTGATGAGCGTCGAGAACGTGCCACTGCGCAACAATCCAGATAAAGTGGGCGGGGCCGCTCACACTCCCTCTGTGAGGAACTCACGTCATGATGCCCATATTTGGACTGTAAACTTCCTACAGGAAGCGGCTGTCTGAGGGTCCGTGATGATCAGGGAGTGTTTGCTGTCCGTCTTTTTCACTAACTTGCAGATTCAGCAAGTAGAAAATTAGGCCTACTTTAATCTTCAAATTGTTTTAAGTAATCTGACCAATTATTTTAGACAATTACGAAAACATACGAAAAACGAATGCAGTAATAAAGATATTTTAGAGCTTTGCTCGATAATAAACAATGTTTTTTGATAATAATGTCATTTTTATTTGTTTTATTTGTTACACAAATTCAGGTAAATTGGGACACTTTTTGTCATTGAGGTGACTGGGGAAAAAAAATGTTCCGCGATAGCTAAGCTACATAACAAGAACGCGCATTAAAAACATATTAAACCCTAAAATAACAAAATATAAAGTCCAGCTATAAGCCTACCTGATAAATCCAATGTTCGAGGCCCTTTCTTTTAGCAGAAAGGATCTCGGGAATAATTCAAATCAGATTATTACATATATTTCCTAAATCGTTTATTCAATAATTTCAATTCGTGAGGTAAAATTCGCCCTGCTCGCTTCGCCCTCGGGCTTGTTTACTGTCCCAGCAGTTCCCGAAAATGACGTGATGATGCGCGTGACGTAGATGTCACTGGGGGCGTGGCCAGCTGTCAGTGCGGGAGTTGCTTATAAAAACGAATCGGGATACAGATCCACACGAAACGAACGCATCAGAGCAAATCAACCGAACATCTCTCTCAAAGAGCGTTCACTTTCAACAGACAACCTCTTAGACTTATTCACGAACGTTTTATTGCTGCTGTCCTTAAAATCTTTGGGACTTTTTGGTTTGTGTTTAATTCATTCAAGAGGAACATCGATACATCGCACTCCAGGAACGGGACAGAACGCTGTTTCATTGACTGTCATCGTTATTCGCGCTGCTTTTTTTTTGGACGGTTTTACACTTGAAATAAGCCGCTTTTCCAGAAGAACTCTATGAGTACACAAATGGAGCAGCCGTTTTATCACGACGACTCGTTTCTGTTGGGTTACGGTCACAACGACGCGGCACTACATGACTATAAACTCCAGAAGCAGAGTATGAACTTGAACCTGACGGAACCCTTTCGGAGCCTCAAATCGGACCTTTATCAGACCGCCGATGTCGGCTCGCTCAAACTCGCCTCTCCGGAGCTGGAGAGACTCATCATCCAAAACAGCAACGGGGTGCTGACGACCTACACCGGGCCAGTACCTCTACGGTCGGGGAATTACCGACGAGCAGGAGGGCTTCGCGGAGGGCTTCGTCAAGGCTCTGGATGAGCTTCACCAGATGAACCAGATGCCCCCGCCCAACGTCTCGATTGGAGCCGGCGGCGTGACGACGTGCTCGACAACTGCGTCCGTTTTCGGCTCCTCCCTGCAGTCTGAGCCTCCTATTTACACGACGCTAAACGCGTACTGCCCAGCACCCAGCCACCCGTCCACCACCATCAGCTACCTGCCGCCCCACATACAGCAGAGTCAACACCCGGAAAACACGCACGCGTTCCAGCACTCTCAGCGCTTCGTGCCTTTGAAAGAGGAGCCGCAGACCGTTCCTGACATGCACAGCAGCGACGGCTCGCCACCCATGTCCCCGATCGACATGGAGAACCAGGAACGCATCAAGGCGGAACGCAAAAGGCTCCGAAACCGACTGGCGGCCACCAAATGCCGCAGGCGCAAGCTGGAACGCATCGCGCGGCTGGAGGACAAAGTGAAGGTACTGAAGTCCGACAACGCCGGGCTGTCCAACACAGCCTCCGTCCTGCGGGAGCAGGTGGCCCAACTCAAACAGAAGGTCCTGAGACACATGAACAGCGGCTGTCAGCTCATGCTGACCAGTAAGATGGAGGCGTTTTAAACGCGGGTGGACTTTCAGAAATAAATATAACACTGGAAATTGTTTGTGTTCCACAACTGAACGGCACTGGGAACTCTCAAACTCTCAGCTGAGTTATTTGGACACATCCTGGGTTCCGATAAAAGCTCGTAGCGAACCCTAGTCCAGAGGGGGGACAGAACGGACTCTGAGCCCCCCAACGTTGGGCTCCAAGACGAAGTGGAAAGGCTCCGTATCAATAATGTGTTTTTTTTGTCATGATCAATTGTGTATTTGATCATGTGAACGCATCTGATATTGTTGTGCAACCGTTCCTGAACTCATAAATTATTGTAGGCTACTGGTCAGGTTGATCCTGACGCTATGTTACCAATGTCACATGTTTACAATGTCTTTTTTTATGTGTGCGCTGTTTATTTAAGTAAAGATTTTGAAATATATCTTTCGAGTGTATGGCTTTTCATTTGTGTTATGTTCTCTTGGTTTCTTGGTTTGCAGTTATGTAACTCTTAAGCTGACGGTTCCTCGAAGTCCACTCACAAAACCGTCTGAAAACACGACCATTTTAGCTAATTATAGCTTAATTATTTTAATATTCACTCTAAAGTAATCAGCTGTTGTCTGGGGGTTGTGTATTGATTATAACTTCCTGCGTTTTCACATTCGCAAAGGGGGCACTAGGCCTTTCCTGCTGACGTCAAGCAGCACATCCAAATATGGTCGTTTTTGGTCCTCGTACGTCACTCCCCGCCCACAAGCCCGGGTGGAGAAGTTTCACCGCTCCAGGATCAGCTGGGCCGGAGAGCAGCAAGGGGGTTTCCGAAGTTGGACAAGACCACTTTTTAGCATGTGGGAAGGTGTGTGTGTGTGTGTGTGTTTCCAGTTTAGTGGGTTGAAGGCTTACAAGGGAACAATGATGCAGCCTCTAATAACTTAGAATTAGAAATAATTCATAAACTTTTAAGATATAGAATCAAACATTCTAGAATTATAAAATCATATTTATTATAATAGCCTAATTATTTTTGCAAAACATATTTATTGTTTAATATAATATATTTTTTTATAATATTCAAATATTAAAATTTGACTATTATTACACTAAAAAATGCTGGGTTAAAAACAACCCAAGTTGGACTGAATATGGACAAACCCAGCGGTTTGGTTAAATGTTTGTCCAACCTGCTGGGTAATTTTTTTAACCCAACTATTGTTTAAAAATGACTGTACTGCCTGCTTAAAATGAACCCAAAATATGTTGGAAATTAACATTTATTCATATGTTTAATAAATTAACATTTATTAATAAGTTTAATTAATAATTAAACAAACATTTATTAAATTGCTTATTAATAAATGTTCACCTTTTGATTATTATTGTTTCTAGTAATTATGTGTCTGATTTTTAATTTCCATCCTTTGGGTTCATTTTAAGCTAACCATATAGTAATTTTTAAACAATAGTTGGGTTAAATAAAACTGCTCAGCACGTTGGGCAAACATTTAACCTAAGAATGAATCTAAATCTAGCTGTTATTATTAATTCAGCGTAAGATATTGTAGATAACTGTTTTTTATGGGAGAACATCTTCCAGCAAATCAGGCTGATTTAATCTATTTTTATTTCTGCCTAAAATGTAGTTTACTAAGTCCAATTATAACCGAACTGGCTTATTTTCAGTATTAGAATAATCATCTGCTCTTAATTCATTATCTTTCTGAACGGTTTGCTGCTTTGCATGCCTTCTGGAGATTAATAAATCTTTTGGGAAATGACTGCGATCTCTGGAATGACTGAACCGGAGGCGCGCACGGTAGGGGCGCGCGTAGGTGGTCGGCGCGCATGAGATCTATAAAGAGAACCGGTCTGGCACTGCCGCTGGAATGAAGAACATTAGCATGATAATATGTGACCCTGAGCTGATCTTTCTGAATTAAGTACCTCAATAACCGATTTACTTAGGCTATTAAATATTTAAACAATGAATCCACTACAATAATAGCCTATATGTCTTTGGACATTCCATGGTAGTTTTAAGTACTTTAGTATCATGAAAATACCATCATGGTAGCTACACTCTTAAGAAACTAGTTCTAAATAGTACCAAATTAGGGTTCTTCGGCTTGTAGCAGAACACTTTTGATAAGGTTCCATAAAGAACCATGCTTTGAAAGTGCTATACAGAACCTTAATGGTGTTATAAATAACCTTTTTAATAATACACTCTAAAAAATGCTGGGTTAAAAAAAAACACAAGTTGGGTTGAAAATGGACAAACCCAGCAGTTGGGTTGTTTTAACCCAGTGAATGGGTTATTTTTAACCCAGCGGTTGGGTTAAATGTTTGCCCAATCTGCTGGCTAGTTTTATTTAACTCAACTATTGTTTAAAAATTACTGTATTGCTTGCTTAAAATGAACCCAAAGTATGTTGGAAATTAACATTTATTAACCCAACTGCTGGGTTAAAACAACCCAAACGCTGGGTTTGTCCATTTTCAACCCAACTTGGGTTGGTTTTAACCCAGCATTTTTTAGAGTTTAACCCCTCTATGTGACTGGTCTTATAATCTGTAGCCTCTATTTGGGTTTTACATTTAAAAAAAAAACAAAAAAACAAACAAACAAACAAACAAACAAAAAAACACACAAACACACAACAAAACCAGCAATTAGGTACTTTTATTTTTTATTGACATGGCAAATAATAGCAAAAATGACAGTGCTCTAACAACAGTTATTAGCAGAATACATTAATAAATAATAACTTACATTGAACATGATATGAAGACCAAGTTCCAGTGAAATATCTTCGTCTTTATGTCCACCATGTGTATTTTGAGTGGCAGTTTCTCTCAGATGATGAGTTGACAGCATCTGAAATACACAATTGAGTTCAGAGTTACAGTGTGTCTCTTCCATTTGTTTATGTAAAAACAATTGTTTATGAAGACCAAAATTAGCAAAATTGGACAGTAGGCCTATGTGAGACCTTTACAATGTTAAAAGGAAAGTTGATATAAATTCATGGGATATGTTTATGCATAAAGTAATAATTAAAAAAAAAAAAAATCTAACAATATGGATCATAAATTCAATATCTGTTACTATCTTAGTGGAGAAGAGAAGATGAGTATGATTATCCTTAACTAAACAGAGCTGCTCACACATGTTCTGTACAACTAAAAAGAGAAAAAGACATGATTATAAGAAACCAGTTACAAAGTTGAAAGTCAAAATTTATAGACATTTTAAGAAAGAAATCATTTACCTGTTGAGAATGTTTAGCCAGTCTGTGTAATTGAATGGCTGAGCTCCAGAAAATCGGTAGAGGTGGCTTTGACGGTTACAGATTTGAAAAACAAAAAGGCGGGAATAAAGAACCCTATAAACTCTAACATATAAAGACCCATTTCAGCATATAATGGGTACTTCAGGACCATACGGTTCTAAATAGAACTTTTACTATACGTCTAAAGAACCATCTTTTTTTTTTTTTTTTTTTGAGTGTAGCCTACAAACGGGTCTCAACTATAGCCCAAATAACAAAACAGGCTCAAGAAACGTGTAGGACGTTTGTTTGTGTGCCACTAGATCTCTGGAAAGTGGGAGCGGGGTTTTTTACACAGTGAGAAAAGCCCACTCGGGTCCACCTGTCAAATGACGTCAGTGACCCACCTGCGTGTTTTTCTGCTCGCTCTCGAGGTGGAAATCGAAGGAAGCCACATCAAAGCGCTGAAAGCATGCGCGCACACGCACACGGGCTCAGGTTGTTTTGGAGATTTTAAAGGTGCACACCGTCATATGTTTCATTTCATCTGACACTGAACAATATCAACAGCTCTTTTAGTTTCATGAGTGTTTCTTACGGAACAATCTCACCCCCACCTCCTCTGTTAAATGGACTTGTTCCATTCTGATGTTTTTTTACTTTATTTATGAAGGTTCAGCAATTAAAAGCGCGGTCACATTTACCCCTGTTTAGCAAATTTTCGCGGGCGAAATCCAGTCATTCCAAATGGAATTCAGGGAGAAAGATTTCACACACGTTTCACAAATTGACCAACAAAAAACTGTTTGGCTTGAAAATGACTTCTGCGTGTTCTGTGCTTTGTACAACATCGCTACATTAGTAATGTACAATGGACCTTTTTGCACTCGAAAATTCGCTGACATTTCGCTAATGTGACCGCACCTTAACAATGGCGAAATCGCCCCTATATTAAATAGGACACTTTTTGAAAGGACAGCCATTTGTAGTGGTGACCGAAATCATAGTGGACGTTATCGAGAGCACTCATTCAATCCCATAGTGCACCACAATAACGGATGTACAACTGATGTACACTAGAGAACAGTCTACCCATAATGCACTGAGGGTCGTGCCGAATGAAAATAAATAAAAATTAAAATTAATAAATAAAATAAGCTTCTGGGACATTTATCTTTTTCAGATAAGTCCTTTGGCTTTACCAGTTCAATAGGTTTCTAAACAGAGCTTTAAAAGGCTCTCCAGTGGTTGCAAAACCATTTTATTTTTTTTTTTTTTTGTATAGGCCTATGTGTGTTACCCTGTAATTTGTTTTTATATTGAAAGTGAGTTTAATGCTTTATATGATTGTTACTCTCTCATTTCCCTTTTTCCTCCAGTTTAATTGACACAAGAATGGCTCACAGGCCTGTAAAAGCGCAGCACTCATGAATGAGTCAAAGCTCATTCAGCAAAGTTTCACAACAGAACCTGCGTGTGTTATTTTTATCCTGCCTTCGTGATTAGCCTGAAGAGTTTCTGAGATTTACGGAGCATTTATTCTTCATACTTCCCCTGTTCTACATCAAGTGGCTTTCTAACACCTGACAGACTGTCAGAAGGAGCTTCACGTACAGAGGAGGGAGAAACATCAGTGACTGATGACGACAAAATGTGGGCTCATCTCCTCCATCAAGCACTAGCTGATTAGCACATTTCATCTTTCTCTCCCACTCACACACTGTAAATCTCTCCTTCGATCTCATGAATATTCCTTCTTGTCCTTTCCAAGACTGAGAAATAAACGCTGAGGCTCAGATAGTTTTTCTGCGTGACACTTTCCGTCAAACACCCACCGACATCGACACAACCTAAGTGTTACATCATGTACTCGAGTATCTGCTCAGAGTCTGATTGATGCCACAGATGAGTTTGGTGCTTTTTAACCTGTGGGTCACAGCAGCGGTCAGTACAAGTGTTTTGTGTAAATGTACATTAAATATATTATATATTCAAAATATTAGTAAATACTATAATAGGATATTAAGTAATACTAAAGTAACACTGGCCGACAAATGACAAGTAGGCTATAGGCTAGCTGAATCTGCCATAATCATATTATTTAAATCTTGTGATTGGTGGGAGTTTTTGTGGTTAGATAAAGTGGGTCACGAGGTGTTAAAGGTCAAACCTGGTTTAACACATGATTTCAGCATCAAACACCATCACATGGTTAATGACTGTGTTTCACATTAAAATGGGTTCATGGCGCCATCTAGTGGTGCAAGTGCCATAAAACAAATAAATATGGTCTTGGAAAAATTAGCTGGTAACTTGTGGAATAATTAATAGCTAAAGAATAATAAATGCTACAGGCCTTATTCGGAGCAGCATCATGACGCGTATGAAAGCGAGGCTTTGAAGGATAAACGTAGAGTGTTTTCAGTTGCATCCGCTGTAAAAGTTGTATAAAGCTCCTAGATCACTTATAATTTTTTTCACAGCTCATGTTGTATATTTTTTGCAGTGTTTCGTCAGCAGAAAACCCCAAAACACGTCTTCCCTCGACAGCTTTCATTCCCGTTAAAAATCCAAGATGGCGCTGCTGTGAATAAGGTCTTCTGCTTCACATTACACAGATATAGGACAACAGAATGACAGACATTTTTAGGACAAATATACAGCGTATCTTATCATATCGTAAACTATGCTGCGTTCACGCCATTAACCATGACAACAAGTGACGTTCTACTCGGAGCTGTTCACATCCTCGAACTCGGAATTGTGCGTTTCTAGGGCAACACTAACAAGGCCAAAGAGAACCTGCAGCGGTCTCGTGGTTCAGCAGTCACGTGGTACAAGTGGGCTCAGAAAATAGCCTACCGAGTTTACAAGTTGTAATCTACGAGGACGTGAATCTCGTAATACGGTTTTGTAAGATATTATACTAGGCTACAATTCACTACAGTTTACTATAGTAAAAACTAAAGTTTACTACGGTATTTATTACAGTTTATCAGTTCACTATAGTTAATACTACAGTATGCTGTAGCATTCATTAACAAAGTGTTGTATATACTATACAGTATACTACAATTTACTATAGTTTACTGTATTTTTTTTTCATGTGGGTGGGTTTAAAAATTAAAATTAAAAGAACAAATTCCAATTTTGTTTATTTATGAATTAAAGACAAATAAGATCAGAAGAGAAACACGTTTACTCAATGCAGCCACAAAATACAGAAACATCAAATTGCTCACACTGACCATCCATTTACATACAAACAGAGCACACATATCCTGGCGTTAACTGTTAAACAGTCAACTACACTCATTCTTAACTAGTCAAACAGATTTTACAGTGCTCTCTCATAGTTTTTCTTTACAACATTATTTTAATATACGTCAGTATAAATACTTAAGAGTAAATGACCGCTGGATCATCTGTGTTTTCACTAATAAAGTTATTTACTCAAAACATTAACACACAGATATAAATTACACATATGACTGTGTGAAATATAAAGTGTCGGCTATACGTGTGTATGATAATGTATTGTAAGAGGATGAGATTATCCATACTTCCATATGTTGCGATTATGATGAAATATCACAGTTGTACAAATAAGCGACAACAGCTACATTTAAGTCTAAACTGAGCCAAAAAAAAAAAAATCCATAATAACATTTTTAATGTAATGATGTGCTTTCATGCAGTGGGCGAATACAAAAACACATTGAATAAACAGTTCAACTCAACATAAAACAAAATTCGCAACCCATTTTCTTGATGTAATTTGACATATTTCCAAGTGAAGTTATTGCATTAGCTAACCTGAACTAACAATGAGCAATATATTTTGTACAGCATTTATAAATCCTTGTTAATGTTAGTTATTAAAAATACAGTTATTTGTTGTTTGTTCATGTTAGGGTTAGAGTATTAACTAATGTTACCTTTATTTTAATGTTACTTTTTATTTTAAAAAATGTATTAGTAAATGCTGAGATTAACATTAGCTAAGATTATTAAACGCTATAGAAGTATTGTTCATTGTTTGTTCATGTAGTGCACTAATGTTACAGCTTATTGTAAAGTGTTACCAAATATTCAACTTTTTATGTTGCCGTTAACAGGTTAAAATAAGCAGAATTTGAATTTACAGTAGTTTTAGTCTACACAAGACTGTTTTGTTGAATTTGTTAAATAGACAATGGAATTACGGTAGAAAGCTCACTGCATTAGTTTACTTTAAATTCAACTGAGGAGATAAAACAGAACAAACATTCAGCAGATCTAGAACACAAATGTTCTAGAAGCCGCTCCCGCTGCCTTCCATATCAGCGGTGAGAACGGAGCGTTTGCGGAGTACGGAGTTGCCGCTGCTCCTCCGGGCCTGTGGTGGCGCTGTGGCGCTGCGTGTTTGAGGCTGTGCAGGAGGGCAGGGCGCTCTGTACTGTGGCAGGCCGCTCTTGGTGGTGTCCAGTTCTTCGGGGTCTCCTTCCTGAACCCTCAGGGCCGCGATCACCTCTCGATCTGAGGCGCTGAGAGTCAGACAGCCGCAGCTATGGCCTTCGACCCCGTCTTCTTCCCCGGGGTCGTCTTCGACCGTCATGAAAGCGTCTCCCCAAAGACTCTCGCAGAGGTCTCGCCCATGCTGATACATCTGACCAACAAACACAGATGCATGGTAGATCAGAACATGTTCACAAGTACGCAAACAAACAACTGTTTGATCAACATTCCTTTAAAGGGGACCTATAATGGCCTTTTCACAAGATGTAATATAAGTCTCTGGTGTCCCCAGAATGTGTCTGTGAAGCTTCAGCTCAAAATACCCCACAGATCATTTATTATAGCTCGTCAAATTTGCCCCTATTTGGGTGTGAACAAAAACACATGTGTGTCCCTTTAAATGCAAATTAGCTGCTGCTCCCGACCCCCTTTCCAGAAGAGGGCGGAGCATGACAACAACACTCTACTACAACAACTCTTCCTCTTTTCTAAAGCAGCCCAACATGGCCTCACCCCCTTTGTTGTGTGTTCTCGGGGGCGGGTTTATGGAAAAGCATAACGGCTAATGCTAACGCTCCGGCTCTGGCGGTACGCAGGGAAGGAGTTTTGAACGGCGGGGACTGATGTCACTGCCATTACACAATAGGCTGAGAGGTGCCGCACGTGATTAAAGACCCCCTGTGGTGAAAATCAAGTTTTTAATGTTGTTTATATGTCTATGTAGTATTTTTAATATGCTTTAAGACAAACCATGTGCAAATTCATGAGACAGCACCATTGCTGAGTATTGCTGAGTATACCAAAGACAGTCTAAAACCCGCGGTTTGAAATCGGTGGTGTTTGTGACGTCACAGACTACCTTGTAACCAATCACAACAACGTGCCGGCAGGCTTTAGCATATCATTAACTATGACTGCTCTGAAGCAGGAAAGTCTTGAGAGAAGCCAGGTTATCCCGGTATATTTTCTGTTGAAAAATTGTGCAGATTTAGCAATATAGCGAGTCTATTACGATGTTATGATGAACCATGTCTTTCTCCACTGACATTCTGAGTGGTTCAAAGCGTTTGTAAGGATACTGATTGTTAGGCAGCTGTCTGACTCTGAGATGAAGAACAGGAATGGTGTGTGTAACATTAGCAACACATTATTAGCTTTTTGATAACGTAGTCAAGCAAAAGGCTAATCATATTAATTCATATTAATTAATGACAGAACTGTCGCAAGGGCTGTGCCAAGTGTGCGAGCGCATAGGGGTTCGCGCCAGAGTAAAGTGACAGCTGACTTGAAGTGAAGCCAATAAAGTTCATGTTTTTGTCCTTCGAAATATATTAATACTATAAAACATAGCTAAAACAATATTGCTCTGAGCGTGTGTGTGTGACCGTGATTCGTGTGCATCAGTGGCGTGCACAAGGGGGGGGGGTTGAGCCCCTGCCCCTTTGATTGCGAAAGTGAAAGTGCCCTTTGTGGTCGCATCGAGGTGCCCCCGCGTTCCCGATTTCTACCGCGGGAGAACAATCGACCCATTCATAGTAATATGAGTGCACCGCTGATGCTGCAATAGTGGCCCCTTGTGGCACTGCTGAGAATATTTACATAAACAGCAGAACTTGCAAACAAAATCAACCTGAATAGTTCTTCAGACTGCTATAGACTGTCAGATTAAAATAAATTACATTTTTGTTATTATTAAATAATTTTTTTATTAAAGGGTTAGTTCACCCAAAAATTAAAATTACTCATGCCGTTCCACACCCGTAAGACCTTCGTTAATCTTCGGAACGCAAATTGAGATATTTTTGTTGAAATCCGATGGCTCCGTGAGGCCTGCATAGGGAGCAATGACATTTCCTTTCTCAAGATCCATAAAGGTACTAAACACATATTTAAATCAGTTCATGTGAGTACAGTGGTTCAATATTATTATTATAAAGCAACGAGAATATTTTTGGTGCGCCAAAAAAACAAAATAAGGACTTATATAGTGATGGCCGATTTCAAAACACTGCTTCAGGAAGCTTCGGAGCGTTATGAATCAGCGTGTCGGATCAGAGCGCTAAAGTCACGTGATTTCAGCAGTTTGGAATCATGATTCGATACGCTGATTCATTATGCTCAGAAGCTTCATGAAGCAGTGTTTTGAAATCGGCCATCACTAAATAAGTCGTTATTTTGTTTTTTTGGCGCACCAAAAATATTCTCGTTGCTTTATAATATTAATATTGAACCACTGTACTCACATGAACTGATTTAAATATGTGTTTAGTACATTAATGGATCTTGAGAGAGGAAATGTCATTGCTGGCTATGGAGGCCTCACTGAGTCATCGGATTTCAACAAAAATATCTTAATTTGTGTTCTGAAGATTAACGAAGGTCTTACGGGTGTGGAACGGCATTAGGGTGAGTAATAAATGACATTATTTTCATTTTTGGGTGAACTAACCCTTTAATTTTATTTATTCACACTGAATTTACAAATTTACACATATAAAATAGAATATATATATATAAAAAAAACAGCTGTTCAGAATTACTTATTCACTGCTGCAGACATTGATGAAATAAGATGGTCTGCGTCTAATTACAGATTATCATCCTTAAATAATTAGTGTTCAGTCATAAACTTGGAGAGAAAGTAAAAATTAAATTAATAAAGCAATGTGAAGAGCACAGATGCAGTTATGAGGCATCTTATCCTCTATGTAGCGTCAAAAATATTGTGTAATGATGATAAAACATTTCAGATGTGCTGCTAACATTGTCCGTCATTAAATTCACACATCAGCGATTTATGATTCCTGAATGTAGAAACACACACACCTCCTCGGCTTTCTCTCTCTCATTATTAGCTGTGATTTTCACCCCTCAGAGCATGTGAAGTGTGTGTGTTTCTCTGTCAATCAGGGTTGTGCACATGTGATGATTGTGTTGATTATGAATTTTCCCTGCCAGCAGCATTTCCACAGAGACACGGTTATCTTAAAATCAACATGAGATCAACTGTGACTCTATTTACTGTCTTAATTCATGTTTCTGCTCGTATTGTGAATGATTCATCACTGCACGCTATTCTATGGAAACAAAAGTATCATCTTTGATCAAAATCATAACTTCACTTCCACCTCCGAAACGACTTTAATTTCCATCATCAAATAAATAAAACACCTTCATATAGAGACACTTTCAACATCCAGTCAATTCATCACGATTAAAACAAGTCCTACTCTCACTGTTAAACCTTATAAAAAATATTTACCAAATTTATTTACTAAATATTTAAAAAATAAATACCTCTAAAGAAGTGAATGGTAGAAAATTATGATTAACATTAAAAATCACATGACCAGCCAAATACTTGCTTGCTTTATCTTGGTATTACTGGACAACTCCATTAACCGAATAAATTATTCATTGTTTATTTATGAGTGAATCAAGATTGAATCACAGTTGAATATTTTTTTGATTTCGCAAATCAAATTAACATTGATATTGTTACATTGTGTCAACATCGTACTTTTCAACAGATGTTGTTAAAATTTCAATGTTGATTTATTAGTATTTAGTTGAAATCATTAAATGTTGCATCAAACACTCTTACAATGTTTTTTCAATGTTGAAACAACAAATTACATGATTTCATCCACATTTCACTGACTGTATGAGGCTGGTTGCACTGATTCACACCCTCTCTCTCTCTCTTTTCACATGTACAGCATGTCAGTGGTGAGGAAATGTGACATGAACTGACACATTCGATGTGTGTGTGTGTGTGTGTTTTCCAAAGACGTTCCAGCTGTGTCCATGCCTGGAGTCACATATACTCTCTCCAGTGCGTTCCTCTCTGTAATGATGTTTGCATCACTAGCACTATAGTGCTGATAGTGATGTGAACAAACCTCATTATTTCTCTTGCCCTGCTGAGTGGCAATTTGGACATCAGATTAAAACTGTCCCTCTGTTTAATAAAAGCCCAACACAAAAGAAACAGCAACTGCACAGCAACACCTTTGCAACCACCCACAACACACTAACAACAGAAAACCCAAACAACCACATAGCAACATGTAAAAAACTCTTCAGAACTTCTTTGCAACTGCATACCACAGGCGATCCACACTCCAATCCAGAAGGGGGCGTGTGCGGTAACGCATTGTAGCCTAACTACTTTTAACCAGCAATAATCGCAATAAAGCTCAGTGTTTTGTTACTTTCGATAAGAAACAAAGTATCATCTTTTAAATTCTGTCGATTTCATCACGAAATTCAAACATTTTGGCGCTTTTTGATGTGGCGTAGGCGCCAGACAATTTAAACGGCAGCGCGGAGCGCGAGTGAACGCGGTCATCCCTTTCTCTTCACTACTAGTTACAGAATGAACATTAATGAACATATGAGGGTATGTTGAAAGATACAGTAACGTGAAACGTATCATATCTCGTGTAAACGCTCAATCAGCGTTTTAACCGCAGAAAGATGTAAAAAAAAAAAAAACAGCTTGTAAACAATGTCACGTATTACATTTACCTCAGAAATGCCATTCAGTGTCCACGCCAGAGAAATGAACTCTTTCACTAAATATATACACTAGATTAGCCTATATATTCATAATATTTTACTTAACCTGTTAGTGATGTCAATTATTTAATGTATATTTAAATAATCCGTCATGAAAACAAGTTATGATAGCCACTGTGTAAATTATTATATTTCAACAATGAATTTGAGGAACATAATTTTATAATTAGATATAGAAGTTAATGCAAAAACTGCCTTATGTGCAATTTACATGTTACATACATTTTGTATTACTATTATTTGAGTGTTGATGTTTATATCTAAAAATAAATAGCAACTGAATTTAATAGTGTAAAATTAAATGTGTCAAAAATCCTCAGAACACCTTAGCAACACATTAAAACATAGCAACACGCAACATTCTGGCAACCACCAATAATACCATAGCAATACATAGCAATGTAATAAAAATACTTAGCAACCACTTAGCAACATACTAGTAAAGACTATTCAGAAGACCTTAGAAACTTCATAGCAACATGCTGACAATCATGTACAACACCATAACAATACAGCAATATTTCAGAAACTCCTCAAAACACCTTAGCAACCACTTAGCAAGACAATAAATTATTAAAAAACCTTAGCAACTGCATAGCAACACCATGGCAACCACTTAGCAACACACCTAAAATATTAAAAAATAGCATCTGCATAACAACACCCTGGCAACCAGCCACAACTCATAGCAATGTGCAAAACTCATTGAGAGCACATTATCAACACCCTAACAACTGCATAAAAACAACCTGGCAAACACCCTAGGAACACAAAGCAATGTGACAAAACTTGGCACATCAACCACATTACAAACATTAAAAAAATCTACATAGCAACACCCTGGCAACCACCTACAACACCATAGCAAGACATAGCAATGTGATAAAAAATACTTAGTCAGAACACCTTCACAACCTCCTAGCAACATTCAGACCACCTTAGTAACTGCATAGCAATACCCTGGCAACCACCCACAACGCCCTAGCACCTAGCAATCAATGAGTCAAAAAACTATTCAGAAAAACTTAGCAATACACTAAAAACTTTCAAAAACCTTTATAACTGCATAGCAACACCCTGGCAACCACCAAAAACACATAGCTATGTGCCAAAATCCACTAAAAACACCTTAGCAAGACACTGAATACATATCAACATATGCATATTGCATATCAACACCCTGGCAACCACCTTCAATACCACAGCACTGCAGCAATGAGTTGCTCAGAGTTTTTTGACTGACATTTTCTTCAGAAATGCAAAGATCTAATAATGAGTGTGGTGATATAATGTCTGGTATGATGTTACCTGTTGGTAAGGCACACAGCCGCCAGTGCAGTTCTGTCCTCTTGGATCAGTGGTCCAGTCTCGAGCACACGTCAGGTCCAGTTTACAGGCCTCGTACCTGCAACAGTGACATCTCTTGTCATCATATTACCAACAGCTAAACCAATAAATAATGAAGAACACTCAGATTGAGCAGCTCGTTACTGCCAATTAAAGCGGGTTGTCAGATTACTTATCACAAAAGACTAAGGCCTTGGACCTAAAGACCTGTGTAGGCCTAGGACCTAAAGTGTAGCCCTGTCCCGAAAGGCACACTTCATGTGCAGTTGCGGTCTTGTTGACGACTTTTACCCAACAGTCATAGCGACATTACGTCACGAAACTGTGGACTCGGAGGAAGGTCGCAAGGGCTTAGGGCTTCATTTGGGACAGGGCCTTTGTGTTTATGCAGATGAGTGGGCGTGGCCTCACCAGTCTTTGCAGAAGCTGTGGCACAGGGGCACCGCCTTCAGGGAGGAGTCACGATGTGGGTGTGGCCAGCGAGCAGCATCAGGAGAACAGCGATAAAAACAGACGACGCGCTTCAGGAAGGACTCACAACTACAGAGAGTGAGATAGAGAGAGACAGACAGTTAAAGGGTTAGTTCAGTTACTATCACAGTAATAAGCTAGTTTATAAAGTTTTAAATATGGATATTTTTCTTACAAAAACCCATCACCTCACTTCAGAAGGCCTTTATTAACCCCCTGGAGCCGTATGGATTATATTTATGATGGATGGATGCATTAATTTTTTACTTCAAAACAGGCCCCCCATTCACTACCATTATAAAGAGAGCCAGGATATTTTTAAATATATCTCAGATTGTGGTCGTCTGAAAGAAGATAGTCATATACACCTAGGATGGCTTGAGGAGTAAATCATGGGATAATTTTCATTTTTGGGTCAACTATCCCTTTAAACAACACATTAAAGCAAGATTTTAGGTTTGTCCCTTCATACAGTACACTTCTAAAAGTTGACAAAATAAACTTCTAGCAGAAAATATCCCATTTTTAGAATATTCTATATTTCTAAATATTCCATATTTAGTCTTTTGTAATTGAAGAAAAAGAGATGGTACTTTACAAACACATTCAGTAGAACAATAATCAGCATTTACACAAAACTTCACAATCACATGCACAAAACCACACCAGTACATATGCAATAAATTAATAAAAATAAATTAAAAATAAATAAAGCAAACACACCTGGATTTAAACTAACTAAATATATAAATAAAAAACAATTATTTAAATAAATATGGATTAAAAACAAATAAATAAACAAGGATTAAAAATAACTAATTAACTAAATATATAAAAGAAAACACAAACAAATACATACTGCCATCTAGAGTCTAAAAAAGAACAAACCCTGTAACATGTTCAACCACAACTTCCTGTTTAATAGGAAATACCTCATCATAAGAAAGAAAATTCTCTGTAAAAGTAGTTAATGGGTGTTTTTAAAATCTTGTTTACATATTGTGCATCCTTCACAATAATAATTAAAAATGGAGTTTTATTGAACACAAATATGAGGCAAAACTTTTATCACCTGCTGTTAAAAGCTGTTAATCAGATTTTACAGTATAAATAATGGATCATGTGAGGGAATGAATATAATCAGCAGAGGCTTACAGAGGGCTGAGAAGACCACACTTATCCCAGAGAGAGTTGTCCACAGAACTGGAGAGATCCTGGACATCCGTCTCAGAACAACACGAGTCTGGACAGAGACACAAACATTCACAAACTGGGACAAACGACAAACCATTTAGTCCCAATTGGACACTAAATGGACCTGAATCAAAACAAAGTTTTTAATGAATTGATCTCGACTGGTTTTGAATCAGCTGTGTGTTTGTAAGATGACTATAATAAAGTGTGCACACACTCTCCATGTAGAGCGAACACTCCTTCAGACGGGGCTCTGGACTGGCCGTGGCTTTGTGCCTCCCATCCTGCAGACACGCCCCCTCGTGACTCATCACAGCAGCAGCCAATAGAATGAGGTAGGCGAGGCCGAGCAGAACTCTGGACACGCCCATTTTCACCTGCGTATGTCTTTTAACTGTAAGAGATAATCTGATGGGAAACACTTTATAATGACTTTCATCAACTATCATTATGATGCTGCATAACACTTATGATTCATATTTGCACTTGTATTCATTTATATTCTGTGACAATTATATAATGCTTCACAATGACTTATTCATGAGTATTACAGAAGTGATTTTAAGTAAACAGATCAGCTCAGTTAAACACTGACTGAGAGCTGAGCTTATTAATGTTTTTTTTTTTTTTTTTTATCGGTCTGAAATCCTCAAGCAATACAAGAGGAATTTCCTTCAAAATTTGGAATCAATCCCAACAGGATCAACTGGGAATCAAGCTGGATAAACTGAAATTTGGAAAATATAAACTGAAAAGTAAGATCCTTAAGCAATGCAAGAGGAATTTCCATCAAAATTTGGAATCAATCCTTAGGGGATCAATTGGGAATCAAGCCGGATAAACTGAAATTCTGAAAATAACTGAAAAGTAAGAATTTGTTTATCCTGCAGGATATTATTTAATGCTTAGAAGAGTCTTGTTGTTTTTCCTTTAAGATTATAATTAGCATGGAACTAAAATAAAATAATTATATATTACACATAAAAACTAAAATGAAATAATATATATATATATATTCCCAAATAAAAAATAAGAAAGTAATGATATATTACCAAAAATAAAATAAACAAATCAATTAGTTTATAATCACTACATTTGAGTTTAAATAGGTTAAATTTCAATCACGATCACAGTAATAAACAGCTTCAGTTCAACACAAAGTTTTCACAGCTTATCTTAAGAGGTAAATACATCCTAAAAGGCAACATTAATTGTGCTGGTCATATTACGGTAATGTCCTTAACTGTGTCATACAGTCCTGCATAAGAGGATGAAGAGTTACACAGTGCAGATTTACTCAGCTGCACACAATAAACACCTCACACCAGAGTTGAAATCTTTCTAAAACACAAAATGATTGTTTATATTTACTTAAAACTCCGTCATACCTGATATTCCTGACGTCCAGTGGCTGCTCTGATGCTCTCTGGTCTGATCTGCACACTCTTTTCCCCAAGCTGTAGTCGAAGGACATCTCGATGACAACGCCCCTCCCTCTCCCCTGCGCTCTCTCTCTCTCTCTCTCTCTCTCTCACACACACACACACACACACATTTGTCATCAGTTTGTTCTTCTTAGTGAGCGCAGTTCAAAGAAACATAATAAAAGCATATATAGAGCGGAAACTAAGACACTTTGGTTATACAGTCTAATAATAATAATAATAGGTAATGTGGATTTATTACATGTGACCTTGTTTCTAAATGCATCTAATCACGTGCTAATGAGTCACCTGCACCTCCCGTCTGCGTTTATTGCTGTTTTGTTTTCCCAAAAAACAGCCTTAGTACATTTGATGAGGTGAATCCGGGGTGAATTAGGATAATCTGGGGCATTGGGTAAATTGGGACACCTAAGCTTCTTGTTCCTTTACAAGCACGCACGTCTATGTCAACATGAACGTAGTAGCCTATGTTTCTCATATGGTAAAGTCTCATTGGTGGATCTAAACTTTTGCAATAAAATGCGAGTATATTGCGAAAGTCCACAAAATTTACCATAAGGCACAAATGAAATGACACAAAATTTAAAATAAATAAATAATCCTCCTGGAAAAAAAAAACAACACTGATACATAATGCGGATCTCTATGTTTACACAACAACGACGTACTAAAATCGGAAAAGTTTTTTCTTTGTACAGATGACAACGTTATCAAAAATATCCCCATTCACAAGGACCCGCGAAAATGACGAAATACGCTGTATTACGCATGCCAGACAAGTAGTTGGCGACGTCACTTTGTAAAGAAACAGTACTAGAGCACTCGCGCCAAACGCGCATGCCTATCCACCTTATTTTTACAGTTCACTGCACTTTGATATTCTTCTTGTTATTTCCCTATAGCGGATAGTAAATCAGGAATCTCAAACATTCACAGAAAACATGTTGAAAAATAAGGTGGATAGACTAAACATGTAATAGCTACGCATGTGCATGACGTCACTGTGTTCACAGATTCGCGTTTTTGCAGTTTACATGGAGATGAAAATGGTAGTGTTTTCAAAAACTTGCACTTTGAAGCCGGTTTTTGAACGTTTTCCATTTTTAGTTGAAAACGCTGTCGTGTAAACAGCCCCTAAAAGCAGCTAATGATTTTAAAATGGTCAAATATCAGACATTTAATCTGCTTGACTGATCTATTTGATTGAATATGACATATGATACCAAAAGGAAAGCCATTTGCAGTAAACAGATGCTATAATCATGGTCTTCACATTAGAGAGGATAATTTCTCTCAGCAGGCACTGAAGGCTTGTTTTGCTGGTTATTCCTTCTCTAATCTCTTCCTTCTGGAATAATCCCACCTCCGTGCGCCGCTTTAAGACGTTTTTGGCCCCAAACAAAAACACTGTGCCCTAGTTACAGAGCTGTAGAGGATTCAGTCTGAAACACACAGAGCTCCATGGCTTCTTTGAATGGGGGTTATTATCATCGTAAATTGTTTTAGATCGCATGTATGTTTTCACTCATGTCATGTAGTTAAGGCCTGTCAGAGTGATTCATAATGATACAGACAGTTTCGTAAGCAGGGGCCGCAGGTCTCTCGTCGCTCGCTTGCGCTGGAGTGTTTTATTTTGGGGCTGAGGACAGCAGACACAAGCTATTAGCCTTTGGTCATCTGAGCTGGAATAATAATCCTTTGTGTCAAAGCTATTCATGGATGAGCTGTTGTTGTGTTCGTTTGTGGAGAGGTCATCCACATTATGACGAGAGGACCGCCGCTAATTGCACTGCATTCGTTCCACCATTCAGAGCTGGTTTCATTTGTATGGACCAGTTTTCACAGAGACTATCACATCTTGCCTAAAACACCTCAGATAGCCTACAAGTATGGCCCACAATTTGATGTTTTACAACAGTCAGAGAAAAAGTAATGTTATATAGGCAAGGGTCAAGAGCCCAACTTAAGCAAACACCGATTACCACAATGGTGACTACACACTTTATTATTTTCAATAAAACATCTAAACCTCTGTTAATTTTCAACAAGATCTTTTGTACATCTATGAAACAAACAATGTCAAACTGTTTTGTAAACTGGTTTCACACTCACTTGTGTTTCTGCTTGTCTCTTCTCTTTTTTCTGGTCTTGTTTCTCTGTCCTTCAGTGATTCTACTTCTCAGGTGTTCATCAGTGTCTGAATTCGCTAACTTCTTTTCATTCACTCTCTCATATGGACTATATTATTGAACTAATGTAGGGAATAGTGAATGAGGGTATAGGGTGTGATTTGGAACACAGTGTCGACTTTGAGCGCTGTTAATTCACAGTATATTCCTGTAAGCTACTTTCTCGAAAGCGACAAATAATACCCAGAATGCATTGTTTTCTACAGTACATTACTGTTTTAATGGAAAATGGTATGTTACTGTCAGAATTTGCTGTTTTTTTACAGAAAGGTTTTACACATGTGAACATAAATACATATCAAATACATAGGCCTATCAAAGTGCATTGTTTACCATCTGATACCGTCACTATGGTAGGTTTTCGATCTTTATGGAAAGTCTATTCCACTCAAAAAAAAAAAAAAAAATTAAACTGTGTGGTTTTGTTAACTAAGGCCTATAATGAGAAAATCTACTCAAAGTAGACATGTTTTGATAATATAGTAAGATACCATTAAGGAACAAGTAGTGCCGTACAGTGAATACTAGCTACCTTTCGCAAAAAACAATTTTTTTTCGTTGTAAACTCCAAATAAACCTCACTCCGAAATAAATATTTAATGCCAAAAAAAAAAAGAAAATGTATATTAGCGGACAAACAGTTGATTCATTAATTAGCCGTTTCCTCACAAAAGTAGTTTATTCAGCTTATAACTCTCCACTGACAGCCATTAAAAAAGCTTATCCTCGAGGCTCCCCATAGCGGAGGGTCTCTGACTCAAAGGTTCAGATCCTTCATTTCAAACGATTGTTTCTGCAATGCATAGAGTTTCTTCACTTCATCTGGTAAATGTAAAATAATGTCTGCTGGCACTTAGGATTGACATTCAGCTGTACTGTAGTGCTCCATCTAGTGGTGGACACACTGGAAGTGCAGCACAGCATGTCAGATTGCTCAGGAGAATGACTGTGTAGTGACAGTTTGGGGATCACGTCTCTGTGTAATAAAAACCCAAACCTAAACAAATCATGTGTCTTCATTAAGGAGAAGCTTAGCAACGTCCGTCAGCCGCTTTAAATTTCGCGCGGTTTTTAAACTAGGGTGCATTCTGATTGGCTGTCGTCTTTTATTTTTCCTTCATCAGATGGAAAATAAATCGTTCCGAGGGTGATTTCAACGATGTCGTTCATCTGTGCCGTTATCGTTATAGCCTAGTGGTGTGCACTTCGATATTCTTGTAGAATTTGAATGGTTATTAAAACTTTATAACGTTAGTAGTTATCGTCCTTGGTGTGAATTAACGAGCCTGTAGCGGTGAGTTTTGTACGAGTTAAATACTCGTATTTTCAGAAGATGTAAAAAAAAAACCTAGTTTTTAAATGACTCTTTATTCTGAAGGAGTCTGTGAAAAAAAATAGTAGAGTGGAAATGAATCATGCTTATTAAATTACTATATTTAAGCCGATGACTTCTGCATGCTATTTTGCATATGTGAAGGTTGAATGTTAAATAATATCATCTGCTCTATGAAGTGCATTACCAATAAAACAAGGTCCAACAAGCTCCTTTACACAATGTATTAAAATATTTTAATGAATTCTGTACATTGCAATGAACAAATGTCACTTGATTTTACAAATCTATTGTCTCTGTGCTTTACTATTGGAACGAAACAAATACAAACGGATAAAAAAAGGACTTTATCTTTAAATTCAAACAATGAATAACATTTCAGTAAAAAGGCCTGTAAAATCTGGTCCCCTAGGCCTCATTTTGGTTGATTTGGTCCAGAGTCTTGAGATGAGCTAACAAGCTCATAGGTGTAGATAATTGTGTCCGTTTCTCTGTTCTTGGCTTCGTGATTCAGCAGAATCAGAGTGAAAAACTTCACAACAAAGTTTCATAGATTTATCAAGCCGAGACCTTGAGGACAGGAACGTTTTGTACAATGCCATGTTGAAATTGTGGCAAACTTTTTATTGAAGAAAGTCTCTCCAAGGTGCACATCCTTATCAAATAACAGCAGCATTTGATGAGACACTCGGCATCAGTTTTCAGATGGTTTCAATCTCTCCTCCTGGATCTTTTTGCCGCAGTTCATGGCCAACGTTGCCACAGCGTACGAGGACAGAATTACAATGGTGCTCCCAACAAAATGAGAGGAGGCTCCTCTCGTGGCCACACGCATCGTCCTGCGGGGATAAACCGAGTCTGGGACGCTTGCGCTCACTGTGTGGCTGATGGGCTCCATGTCCGCTGAGGTAGAGACGAGAAGTCTTCGAGCACAGCTGACTGATGTGATCAATGCATGGACACTCGAGCAGACCTCTTTATATAAGGGCCACGACTGAGTCCCAAGACACGTCAGATCCCTAATGGGAAACACCAGATTGCGTCAATAGGATGAGAAATAGATACCCACACGCATGGTCAGGTAGACGTGAGGATCATAATGCGTTAAGCTCATTAGAACTGGCAAAGAGGCACGTAGGTAAACAGCTCTGCCATCAGACGTGTGAAACCGATTTACTCTTATGGATGTTTATAACTCATGTGAGGTCATGCCGAAGGGCACAGAAAGCAAATAGAGCTCCCAACCGCACGGTCATGGGTTCGATTCCTAGGAAACTAAGTAAATATTGAATGCACTGTGAATGTAATATATCAATATTTTCTCTTGCTGATTGTTTTATGGACTACAGTTTAGATTTTATGGCAAATTATAGAAGACAAACAAATAAATTATGTTAGCAAAAAGAAATAAGTCTATAAACTACACAGAGTAAATACAAATGCGATAATCAGACAGGAGAAACTCACCATCTAGCAGGTTTTATTAAATGACTCAATGTTTTAATTGTGTAATATTAAACAAAAAAATTAAAAATTAAAAAAATTAAAAAATAATGAATTTAAAATAAAAAACATTGAATTTAATAAATATAATGGAAAAAATATATATAATTTTTATCTTTAAATATTCTAGAAAAAAAACCCCCAAAGATCTTCTTAGAAGAAAAGGTTCTATACGGAATCTTAAAGGGTTCTGTCAGATGTATCATATTTATAACCTTTTAGGATTTCCATCATGGGATCAGTTTATGAATTTAGTTCTAATGAATCAGTTTTGCTTTATTTACTTATTTATTTATTAGTTTTTTTTTTTTTTTACTTTTTTTTTTTTTTTTTTTTACAAAATGGAAATAACTTGTTAAACATGAAGGTATTATGCCATCATTCAAGACATTTCTCCTTATATAGAACCTTTTTGGCATAAAGCTTTCTTTAAAGATTTAGTCAAAAACCCTAGAATTCTATAAAGAAGCCCGTTGAAGAGTGGAGTGTGGTTGCTAGGATACTGTTAAGCCGTTTCTAAGGTGTTCTGAGTGATTTTCAGAGTGTTTTCTTCCTGTCCGGTCTGAAAAATAACTTTCACCCTCATGTTTATGTGATACTGTAGTTACTAGCTCAGGTTTCTCCTTCAGTGTAAGATTGTGGGTTTTTAATATATTATTATTACATCATATAATACATAATTATAATATGAATTTAATTTCAAAACCATGAGTCTATATGATGCCAAGGTCACCAGAGGTCGTGTTGGGGCGTCACATTAATAGGTCACATCTGTTAGACAGCAGGTGTAGGAAGTCTTTCTCAGGTGTTTACACACCTTTAAGACCTGTCCTGAAGGGATTATTTGGACTGTCTGAGCGCTGTGGTCACTCAATGCCACCTGTTACAGCATCTGTGTTCAGAGACAAACACACAGAGAGGTCAGATCCTCCAGCACATGAATGAGCACAACACACCATTACTGGTGATGAGATTTAGTGCTGTTTGTGAACTTAATCATCACTAGTACTAATGATGTCATAGTGATGTGATCCAAAGTATTAAACTTCAGTGTGTGTGTGTGTCGTCTCGCAGTGTGTCTTAACAAACAACCATGTAACAACACAAAACATTATAACGGCAACTTTTGCACAGGCAAACACCGCTCACAAATTCAGAAAATATACATATGTAATGCTAAAGACTTTATTTAAATGAAAATTATTTCTTGCATGCACAGCTCATATTAATAATAAAATCAATACATTATTTAACTGCAGTGTATTTTTTAGTATTGCATAAAAGGTGGATGCTGAAGCATGAATTCAATAAAGAAAAGTATGAGTTTGCATTGAATTCTTCTATTTTACATTTATGCTCTTGACAAAAAATCACTGAATATCACAGCAGAAGCATGTGTGTCTGTAAATCAGTAAATCTGTCCTGTGTTAGTTCATTAATTTGACCTGCTGCAGATAATCATTCTGTCTCTGGCTCTGAATTAAACTGATCTTCTCATTCTCATTCTCATTCTGCAGGCCAAGCTGCTTTACTGCCTGACCAGTGACCAGACGGACAAACACACACACACACACACACACACAAACATGGTGTGAAAATGAGCTTCCTACTGGGTTTCTATCACTGCGATATCATTTATATTAAAATGAATGATTCAGTCTTGGGTTTTCTCTGGGACATATTGTCTACAGCTCATCTTTGCCTTTACCAGTTAGAATTAAAGGGGACCTATTATGCCCCTTTCACAAGATGTAATATCAGTCTCTGGTGTCCTCAGAATGTGTCTGTGAAGTTTCAGCTCAAAATACCCCACAGATAATTTATTATAGCTTGTCAAATTTGCTCCTATTTGGGTGTGAGCAAAAACGCCATTTATGTGTGTGTGCCTTTAAATGCAAATGAGCTGCTGCTCCCGGCCCCCTTTCCAGAAGAGGGCGGAGCTTTAACAGCTCGCACTTCGGTTGATCAACAACAACAAAGCTGGAGAATCTCACGCAGCTAAAATGAGGATTGTCAGTCATTTACATCGTTCAAACCGGAGTCGACACTGATGGAGAGACTCAGGAAGAAGTTACAACTTTTAGAATGAAACTGGACGTTTCTGAATGGTTAGTGGATAAATTTATGAAGTTGCTGTGGGGTTGATTCAATTCATCGATTAGCATGTGCCGTCATGTTAAAGTCGGCATGAAATCAAAATTGGCCCTATTTACTTTGTTAGTGCATATTACTAGTCTTGTGGTGAACAATTAATCTGTGCAAGTTAATACACAGAAAACAATTGTTTGTCACGGTAATCTTTAATCAAAATCTGAAAAGTTACTTCCGGTCTGGAATGGCGTTCCTTCTCTGATGACATCAGTTTGACGGCTTGGGTTGAAAACGCTTAAACCACTCCCCTCCAACCGTTAGTCTGCTATGAGCGAGAGATGGAGAGGAGGAGCGCTAAAGTAAAACCCTGCCTTCTATTCAATATTCTGTTTCACTTGGTAATACGTCACAACACTGGAGAAAAGTCGTTTGCAACTTCCGGTTCACGGGGACTTTAAACTTTCGTGCAAATCCAGCATTAAATTGATCCTTGTTTGTGACGCAGTCCTGCGTAAAATGGCGGCATGATAACAACAATCTACTACAACAACTCTTCCTCTTCTCTAAAGCAGGCCAACATGGCCTCACCCCCTTTGTTGCTCGTTCTCGGGGCAGGGTTTATGTAAATTTTCGGGTTAGTGATGTCACCAACCCAGGAAGAAGCTTGTTGTAGTCCCTACCAGCCGTTCGTTGTAGTCCTTAAAAAGGAATTTCTGTAAAAGAAAGTATCTCCCTTTGCATTGAACTTGAGCGTTGTAACTTTGCAGATGTTGTTTATGCTCAAACAGCAACATTACACACTAACTAAAGTTAAAAAAATGAAATCGTAATCAACCACCTCTTTAAATAATCTATTAAAATTTAAGTCAGATTTGACCAAAAAAATATATATTTTCTTCATCATACAGTTTTAAAATAGTTTAAACTGCTCTGACAGACTGATACTGATGGTTTATTGGTGAATCTCATGAAGTTATAATGATAAAGAAAATGAAGTAATGAAGAAATAATATATCAGTCTCAAATTATTTTATTAATATTAAATAATATACAATATATCGCACAAACATTCTTTCTTTTTCTTTTTTATTATTATTGATTTATTATTGAAAAATTTTTTTTTTCATTGGAAGTTACTACAATGTTTTGTGTAGGAGTTGGCTGGTTATAGCGACTCCCACTGGTTAACCAGCTGGTTTGATGATCCACTGATGGCTAATAGTTTAAAGAATGTTTGTGAGCAATGGATGTTCATCCTAAAGAAGGCTGTCAAACAGAAACTTGTTGAGCAACACTTTTAATGTTTTAATGACTTAGCCCAGTTTATTTAATGCTTTTTACACCTAACCACGTGAGTGACTTGGAATTGTTTGTTGTTATATCGCTCAAACATATTTAATATCAATATAATAAATACATTACGGTAATTACCATAATTAAGTGCTTAATTCTCATAAAATAACTTAGTGATATCAAAATAGCAATATAATAGACTGAGGTAAGACCTACACACGTCCTAGATATGGTTTTAAGAGTGTCAAACGAGACTAATATTACCATGAAAGGGTCGAAATCACTTTGGGTGTCTGAATCTACCTGCTATGACCAGAAGAGGGCGCGCGTGCACAATGACAGAGCTCTGGGCAGAACTATCCGACGCCGCTTGTGAACAACAGCGCCTCTCTACTGAGACGTATAGCGGTTCCCGCCGAGCTAACCAGTCTGACAGCTGAGCCCGCGCAGATGAGATTCCAGCCAATCAGAGAGCAGGAAGCAAGGTCACTGTTCCGTTCCCATAGGAGCAGACAGAGGCGGCTAGAGGAAACCCGGGCACACAGAAAGAGCAGCGTAATAAAGGGTTTTATTTTTTTATCTCTATCATTTTCTTAACACACTCGTTTGATGCGCGTGAGTGTCGTTTGTTTTCCACTTGACGACACTTCTCGTGCACGTCTGACGGAGTATTTCAGCGCGGCAATTTAGCTTTTTAAAGTGACAGAGCATTTAGAATGAAAAAATAATTTACTGACCCTCGTGTTTCTCGATTAAACCCTGTGGAACTTTTCTTTCTGTCGAACACAAAACAGGTGTTTACTTTCCCCCCTGTATAATGAAAACAAACTTAAATTGACCAGGGTTCCCAAAAAAAAAAAAAAAAAAAAAAAAATCAAGGCCTGTGAAAATAGTCAGTATGGCTGAAGTCTTATGAAGTCATATGATGCTTTGTGTGAGTAACAAATTTAACTCAATATTCACTGAAAATCTCCTCTGCAATGTATGGAGGCCAGTTTACACCACATAAGAAAAAACAAATCATGCTTTGGTTAATCCTAACTACGACATTAAGTCATAATTATGACAAACTAAGTCATAATTGGGTCATTCTCATCCACTTTTCTGTCCCTAGCCTTTACAGAAATATTACACTTGAAAAACACTTTAGGATTACAATTTTTTTTTTATATTTTAAAATGAAACAATATGTTTTTTGAACAATTAAACCCTCTTGAGCCATTAATGTGGCAATATTTGTTTTTTAATTAATTATAAAAATTCCAAGCGCCACAAAAGTGCTTGTCCCCACAGTCATGTACAGAGGGAAAGTGCTTTATTTTGAGGTCAGAAACAGTTTTTTTTCTACCATTTAAAATATAATTATTATACATAACTATCAAATATATGTATAAATGAAAAAAAAATCAAACGCTGAATAAATATTATAAAATATTTAATGAAAGTAGTGGTCCCCTGGAGTTGTGTCACTGGTGTTACCTTTAACAAAAATCTCTTATTTTGTAATAAAAAATCACACTGATAACATAATTTGACTTCTTTCTTCCTATTTCCTGAAGATCAATGAAGAAAGGCCAATGGAAAGTCCACTATATCTTTTCAATTATCAGAAATTTTAATTAGAAAATCATAATTTCATATGAAGCTTTTAGTTGAAGTCACTGGTATTACCTACTTTATTGTTAGGAAATTTAAAAAAAAAAAAAACTAGAATAAAAATGGAACATTAAACTACTTAATTTAGTAAGTATACCATGATTGACAACATGTGGTTTGATACCTTGCAGCAGCCATTTTGTAAAATGCATTTTTTATGAAAATTGTCACTGGTGTTACTGTTTTTTGTCTGTCACATTAAATAAAATGTGTTATATGTGACGATAATAATTTTACATCATTGAATTCTGCTACGCTTAAGAATTAAGATGTAAAGGATTGCATCATTACTTGTTTATAATTATTTTTCAAATATTTTCATTGTTATAGCAAATACATGGTTGCGCAAATGAACTAACATCATTCAATCACACTATTAACTACCCTGATTAAAATAAATAACACATAATCTTCTTATTTTTTGCATTATCATTATTTTTCTGTAAGTGACTGCATGTGCTGAAAAAATTGAGAAATAATATTTCATAAAAATGTTTAAAATTGTCAGAGAAGTAAGGTAACACCAGTGACAAAAAAATGGTACATGCAGTCTTTAAATAAATGCACAAAAAAAAAAATCATTAAGCTGTCATTTATGTGTATTCATAAAGTCAAAGGGTAATCTAATAATGTGGTCTAAGTTTAAATGTTAGAAAAAGAAATACATTTTAAGACATCTTGCTATACCAAAAGTGGACGTTTCTGTAGAATGACCCAATTATGAGATTGAATAGTCATAATTAGGACATAAAAAGTTGAAATTATAACATGCCATGTCATAATGACATAAATTGAAATCATCCTAAAGTCATAATTTGACTTTTTATATCATAATTATGACTTAGTATGTCATAATTTTGACTTTACATCATAATTTTGACTTTTTATGTCATAATTTTGACTTTATGTCATAATTAAGACCAAAGCATGATTGTTTTTCTTATATGGTGGAAATTGGCTTTTTATTTGCTTGTATTCAGAAATGATTTGCCTCATATCCAATCATAATATGGCAAGTTTGAATATACAGTATGTAAATTATGATTACAGAATGTTAATTTTTGGGCCAACAAAGCATGTTATTTTCATTTGAAATATGACGCTGATCATTCACCTATGACATATATGTATAGACTCATAGGGAAGCAAAGCACTGATTCATTCTGCCATTAGAAACAATATTTGTCACTGAATACGTAATGAATGATATCCGTCTGCCGGGTATTTCTGAGTCTTACTCATGGACCAACAGCTTGTGTGTGTGTGTGTGTGTGTGTGTGTCTGTGTGTTTGGAATAAGATCCTCCTCAGCCGGTGTCTCTGGCAGAAAGTCTGAAGGATTGTGTGTTTTCTTCTGGACTAAATCTTCAGCTCAACTACAAGACGTCAATGTGAGCATCACAGAAACCCCATACATCACACATACATTACCACAATGACACCATTTACAATGGAAAACTACATACACACACACACACACACATGCTGTTAAATAAGTGAATACACAACATCACTGAAAAAAAAAATTCATCAGTATTTTACGTTTTGTAGTAAAAAGGTGAAATCATGTTAGATTTATGCTTAGAAGCAAGAAGCAACATATTATTTGTTAATAGACTGAGATAAATATAAATCCTGCACACTTCAAATGTTTGCATCATCACAGAAATATTTTAATGAGAAACATTTCAGTCAATCAACTGATGATTTGAATATGCAAGGCACTATACACTTTTTGTTAGAAAAACTTGCTCAGGTAAATTTATCGTTATGATATTAAATATTTTATATTGCAAATTTTGGGGTGAACTATCCCTTTAAGTCACACAACACTGACTGTCTTTGTTCCGATGCTACATGTATTGTTTTAGCATTTCAAACCCAAAAAATGTCCTTTTTGCGAGATGTGCTTGAACATTTGTGTTTGTGCTGATGCTTTGATGTTTTGTTTTCCAATATAAAGACATACAGACAGTCTAAGTGTGAAATGTGTTGGGGTCACAGCGGTACTGGATGACAGTGAAGTCAGTTATTGTGGTGATCAGCACCATGGACAGAGACACATCACTTCAGTGGAGATACGAACATAAACTACAGCTCACTGTTGCTTCTGCTTGAGCTCAGCAACTACTGAAAACCAGTGAATTAGAAACAAGCATCCTAAACTAGAGCCCCAACTGAGCTGTTTCCTAAAGTCTCATATAAACAGAGAGAGATTCATCAGTATTTTATTGTTTTCTTGTAAAGAGTTGCAATCATGTTAGATTTATGCTTTATGCTTAGAAGCAAAAAAAACAAAAAAAAAAAAAAAACATCTTTCTGATTTTTATTATTTTTATACTCGCTTTATAATGTTGGGCTAAAATAACCCAAGTAGTTACCCAGCTCTGGATTGGCATAGCACCTAACTGTGGGTTTTTACCCATTGATGATAACCATAAAAATAATTTTCTCAATAATAAATATTTTTGTCTTGTTTTCAGATTGTTAGCACATTGTTTTGCTCACTTTGAAGCATTTTTATGATATCAACTTCAAATTTGAAACACAGTTTGGTTAGACATGGCTTTGATTTTCTAGTAATTCTAGAGTCTGAATTATTTTGTAAAATATATATTTAGTATAAAAAAACATATCACTACATTTGCTGTACAGTAAACCTAAAAGTCTAGAACTTTTTTTTACACTTTAATTTTTTGAAATGCTCTCACTTCTGCAATAATCTGATGAGTGTTTCTTTAAAAAGAGTCTGTTTTCTTTTTTGCTTTACATTTTTAGACATTTTTACAGGAAAACAAGGCAAAATAACTGATTTTGCAGTGTATTTGGTAGTGATACATTCAGCACAATCCCTGTATACAATACAACTGACCTAATATAGGAATCACCATCAATATCTTCTGAGAAGAATCTCACAATATACTGTAACACAGATACAGTCACTGTGCAGTGAATGATTAAGACTGCTGTGATTCAACCATGACATACTGATGAGTCTATCTGTAATTATGTCACCACAGGATGATATTGTGTCAAATGTTTAACGTTCAGAACAGAGCAGCCGACATCTTTTTACACATCTTACATCTGTTTCTATGTCGGACACCCCACGGGACTCTGATTTGTTCAGTTAGATGTTTTACAGAAGAGCAGATGCTCCAGACACCATCTGTTATTAAAGTAATGTGCTTCCCAAACAAATATACACTGTAAACATACAGTGAATATGTACTTATGAAATGTGAAACTAAACTCAGTATCACATTACCTCATTATGTTTCATGTTTATTTCAGCAATTAACAGCAGTTTGTTGGTATTCAGGGGACGGTCTTAAAATGGTTTGCCTCTTATTTGGAATGTAGCTCCTTTTCAGTGAAGATTGGTAACTATTTCTCTGCTTCAGCACATATTACCTGTGGGGTCCTACAAGGGTCTATATTGGGTCCAGTCCTGTTTTCATTGTACATGCTCCCTTTGGGAATTATTTTTAAGAAGTATGGTATTTCTTACCATCTGTATGCAGATGCAGAAGGATCCCAATGCCATACTCCTTAAGTGTCTGGAGGAAGTAAAGCTGTGGATGGCTGAAAACCTTGCATGTAAAGTGCAAAACAAATTTTGTATCAATAACAAAATGAAAGACGTGTCCTACAAAATATTTATCCAGTTAAGCATATTTTGGAAAGTTCGGTTTAAGCTGAATATTTCATATACCAGTGAATTTTGTGCAATAGAAAAATAAATTAACAAACTAAATACAAACAAACAAACAAAAATGCTGAAAACTATTTAATACCTCTTGTTCTTGTAGCATTGTAATAAAATAATAAAATAAAGTTCATTGCATTGCAAGGATACAGTAGCTTACTCAGTTTGGCAGATATCATGCACGCAGAAAATGCGCTATGATATGTTAGCATGCTATTGTGGCAGAAATCTGTTGTCGTGTGTCATGCAGCATCTGTGAATCAGGGATCAGTGAGTGAGATCAGTCAGACTGATCCCAGCACAGCGTCTGGCCTGCACAGATGAGTGATGTCAGAGAATGCTGTTGGTGTGACCGAATGTTATGTAAAAACAGTGAATCCTCTGCTGCTCAGTATTACACAATGCTGCAGTCCCCTTTGGATTATAGTGTCACAATGAAAACATGAAGAGATTTAGCACAGAATCAGATCTTTTCTAATTCTGTCATCTTACGCTTTTCATGTCATGTTCTTCTGTGTGATCAGGAGCTCATCTGGACAAACTGGTTCCTGTTCTGATAAAAGTTATCATGTGTAAATGGTGTGAGTGATGAATTCATGAATGAGTCAGTGGGGGGGCAAATCTTATTCTACATCTGAATGCCTGTGGGAGGGAAATATGACAGTAAATCCTGTGTTGTTGTTGTGTAAATTTTCAATATAGTGTTTGGTTAAAAACAACCCAATTTGGGTAGGAGCCGATATATGCTGTGACTAACTCCATAACTTGTCCATAAACAAACAGTGTACAGTTCTAAGAACATATTTTAACAATCTAAGTATTTATATTATGCTATATCTTTTTGAATAAAATCAAAAGTTTTATGCAAGCATTAGGCGTTTCCATCACGTGAAAAGACCGACGCGACATACTCACATCATGCCCCTGTATGTTGCTTTGCATAAAATTAAACAATATACAGAACAATAATGAATTTGTAGATAAAATAAAATGTACACAAATCTGTATTTTATCGAAGACATGCACCAATTTGATGGAGCTGCACTGTTCTCTCCTGAAGAGGGCGCAAAAAGCCCACGATAAATAACTCAACCCCTGGGTTACATCTGACCCAGGATCTGGGTAAAAAAAAACCCCAACACAAACACTGGGTTGTTACATCTGATCCAGGATCTGGGTAAAACAAAAACTACCCAAACACTGGGTTGTTACGTCTGATTCAGGATCTGGGTAAAACAAAAACTACCCAAACACTGGGTTGTTACGTCTGATTCAGGATCTGGGTAAAACAAAAACTACCCAAACACTGGGTTGTTACGTCTGATTCAGGATCTGGGTAAAACAAAAACTACCCAAACACTGGGTTGTTACGTCTGATCCAGGATCTGGGTAAAAAAACCAACACAAACACTGGGTTGTTACGTCTGATCCAGGATCTGGGTAAAACAAAAACTACCCAAACACTGGGTTGTTACGTCTGATTCAGGATCTGGGTAAAACAAAAACTACCCAAACACTGGGTTGTTACGTCTGATCCAGGATCTGGGTAAAACAAAACTACCCAAACACTGGGTTGTTACGCCTGATCCAGGATCTGGGTTAAAAAAAAAAACACAAACACTGGGTTGTTATGTCTGATCCAGGATCTGGGTAACACAAAACTACCCAAACACTGGGTTGTTACGCTTGAGCCAGGATCTGGGAAAAAGAAAACTACCCAAACACTGGGTTGTTACGCCTGATCCAGGATCTGGGTAACACAAAAACTACCAAACACTGGGTTATTACATCTGACCCAGGAGCTGGGTAACACAAAAACTACCCAAACACTGGGTTGTTACGTTTGAGCCAGGATCTGGGAAAACAAAACTAACCAAACACTGGGTTGTTACGCCTGAGCCAGGATCTGGGACAAATAAAAACTACCCAAACACTGGGTTGTTATGTCTGATCCAGGATCTCGGAAAACAAAAACTACCCAAACACCTGGTTGTTACATCCGAGCCAGGATCTGGGAAAAACAAAACTACCCAAACACCTGGTTGTTACATCCGAGCCAGGATCTGGGAAAACAAAAACTACCCAAACACTGTGTTGTTACGTCTGATCCAGGATCTGGGAAAAACAAAAACTACCCAAACACTGGGTTGTTATGTCTGATCCAGGATCTCGGAAAAACAAAAACTACCCAAACACTGGGTTGTTATGTCTGATCCAGGATCTTGGAAAAACAAAAAACTACCCAAACACTGGGTTGTTACATCTGACCCAGGATCTGGGAAAAACAAAAACTACCTAAACACTGGGTTGTTACATCTGACCCAGGATCTGGGTAAAACAAAAACTACCCAAACACTGGGTTGTTACATCTGATCCAGGATCTGGGAAAAACAAAAACTACCCAAACACTGGGTTGTTACATCTGACCCAGGATCTGGGTAACACAAAACTACCCAAACACTGGGTTGTTACATCTGAGCCAGGATCTGGGAAAAACAAAAACTACCCAAACACTGGGTTGTTACGTCTGATCCAGGATCTCGAAAACAAAAACTACCCAAACACTGGGTTGTTATGTCTGATCCAGGATCTTGGAAAACAAAAACTACCCAAACACTGGGTTGTTACATCTGACCCAGGATCTGGGAAAAACAAAAACTACCCAAACACTGGGTTGTTACATCTGACCCAGGATCTGGGTAAAACAAAAACTACCCAAACACTGGGTTGTTACATCTGATCCAGGATCTGGGTAACACCAAAACTACCAGATAATGAATAAATTATGAATAGATAATGATGATAATGAATAATGTAACACTGGGTCTGGAGCCAGTCTGAGCCACACAAAAACTACCCAAACACTGGGTTGTTACATCTGATCCAGGATCTGGGAAAAACAAAACTACCCAAACACTGGGTGTTACATCTGACCCAGGATCTGGGTAACACAAAAACTACCCAAACACTGGGTTGTTACATCTGATCCAGGATCTGGGAAAAACAAAAACTACCCAAACACTGGGTTGTTACGTCTGATTCAGGATCTGGGTAAAACAAAAACTACCCAAACACTGGGTTGTTACGTCTGATCCAGGATCTGGGTAAAACAAAAACTACCCAAACACTGGGTTGTTACGTCTGATCCAGGATCTGGGTTAAAAAAAAAAAAAAAAACACAAACACTGGGTTGTTACGTCTGATCCAGGATCTGGGTAAAACAAAAACTACCCAAACACTGGGTTGTTACGCTTTGAGCCAGGATCTGGGAAAAAGAAAAACTACCCAAACACTGGGTTGTTACGCCTGATCCAGGATCTGGGTAACACAAAAACTACCAAACACTGGGTTATTACATCTGACCCAGGAGCTGGGTAACACAAAAACTACCCAAACACTGGGTTGTTACGCTTTGAGCCAGGATCTGGGAAAACAAAACTACCCAAACACTGGGTTGTTACATCCGAGCCAGGATCTGGGAAAAACAAAAACTACCCAAACACCTGGTTGTTACATCCGAGCCAGGATCTGGGAAAACAAAAACTACCCAAACACCTGGTTGTTACATCCGAGCCAGGATCTGGGAAAAACAAAACTACCCAAACACTGTGTTGTTACGCCTGATCCAGGATCTGGGAAAAACAAAACTACCCAAACACTGGGTTGTTATGTCTGATCCAGGATCTCGAAAACAAAAACTACCCAAACACTGGGTTGTTATGTCTGATCCAGGATCTTGGAAAAACAAAAAACTACCCAAACACTGGGTTGTTACATCTGACCCAGGATCTGGGAAAAACAAAAACTACCTAAACACTGGGTTGTTACATCTGACCCAGGATCTGGGTAAAACAAAACTACCCAAACACTGGGTTGTTACATCTGATCCAGGATCTGGGAAAACAAAAACTACCCAAACACTGGGTGTTACATCTGACCCAGGATCTGGGTAACACAAAAACTACCCAAACACTGGGTTGTTACATCTGAGCCAGGATCTGGGAAAAACAAAACTACCCAAACACTGGGTTGTTACGCCTGATCCAGGATCTCGGAAAAACAAAAACTACCCAAACACTGGGTTGTTATGTCTGATCCAGGATCTTGGAAAACAAAAACTACCCAAACACTGGGTTGTTACATCTGACCCAGGATCTGGGAAAAACAAAACTACCTAAACACTGGGTTGTTACATCTGACCCAGGATCTGGGTAAAACAAAACTACCCAAACACTGGGTTGTTACATCTGATCCAGGATCTGGGTAACACAAAAACTACCAGATAATGAATAAATTATGAATAGATAATGATGATAATGAATAATGTAACACTGGGTCTGAGCCAGTCTGAGCCACACAAAACTACCCAAACACTGGGTTGTTACATCTGATCCAGGATCTGGGAAAACAAAACTACCCAAACACTGGGTGTTACATCTGACCCAGGATCTGGGTAACACAAAAACTACCCAAACACTGGGTTGTTACATCTGAGCCAGGATCTGGGAAAAACAAAACTACCCAAACACTGGGTTGTTACGTCTGATTCAGGATCTGGGTAAAACAAAAACTACCCAAACACTGGGTTGTTACGTCTGATCCAGGATCTGGGAAAAACAAAAACTACCCAAACACTGGGTTGTTACGTCTGATCCAGGATCTGGGTTAAAAAAAAAAAAAAAAACACAAACACTGGGTTGTTACGTCTGATCCAGGATCTGGGAAAAACAAAAACTACCCAAACACTGGGTTGTTACGTCTGATCCAGGATCTGGGAAAAACAAAAACTACCCAAACACTGGGTTGTTACGTCTGATCCAGGATCTGGGAAAAACAAAAACTACCCAAACACTGGGTTATTACATCTGACCCAGGAGCTGGGTAACACAAAACTACCCAAACACTGGGTTGTTACGCTTGAGCCAGGATCTGGGAAAAACAAAACTACCCAAACACTGGGTTGTTACATCCGAGCCAGGATCTGGGAAAAACAAAAACTACCCAAACACCTGGTTGTTACATCCAGCCAGGATCTGGGAAAACAAAAACTACCCAAACACCTGGTTGTTACATCCGAGCCAGGATCTGGGAAAAACAAAACTACCCAAACACTGTGTTGTTACTGCCTGATCCAGGATCTGGGAAAAACAAAAACTACCCAAACACTGGGTTGTTATGTCTGATCCAGGATCTCGGAAAAACAAAAACTACCCAAACACTGGGTTGTTATGTCTGATCCAGGATCTTGGAAAAACAAAAAACTACCCAAACACTGGGTTGTTACATCTGACCCAGGATCTGGGAAAAACAAAAACTACCTAAACACTGGGTTGTTACATCTGACCCAGGATCTGGGTAAAACAAAAACTACCCAAACACTGGGTTGTTACATCTGATCCAGGATCTGGGTAACACAAAAACTACCAGATAATGAATAAATTATGAATAGATAATGATGATAATGAATAATGTAACACTGGGTCTGAGCCAGTCTGAGCCACACAAAACTACCCAAACACTGGGTTGTTACATCTGATCCAGGATCTGGGAAAAACAAAACTACCCAAACACTGGGTGTTACATCTGACCCAGGATATGGGTAACACAAAAACTACCCAAACACTGGGTTGTTACGTCTGACCCAGGATCTGGGTAAAACAAAAACTACCCAAACACTGGGTTGTTACGTCTGACCCAGGATCTGGGTAAAACAAAAACTACCCAAACACTGGGTTGTTACATCTGATCCAGGATCTGGGTAACACCAAAACTACCAGATAATGAATAAATTATGAATAGATAATGATGATAATGAATAATGAATAAATTATACTTTAATAAATACTTAAAAAAGTATAATACACTCAGCTTATTTTACATTTTTTTGTTTTCTTTCAGGAAGTTCAGAACTCAAAACATAGGCATGACAAACAGAAAACAGATGTCCACTGAACTGTTGGATCACTGGAGGCCAGTGGGTTGTGTACCAAAATCCATTGAGCTGCCTACAGCATTTTTGGGAGTCTTAAGTGTGTGGTGCCCAAAAATACTAATGTTTTGGACCGAAATGCTGCTCACACACATAATACCCAAAATTAAGCTTGTAAGGCGCACATAAAACGCCTTAAACGCAGCTCACGAGGTTTAAAGACGCAGCCGGTGTGTGGAGGAGGAGCGAGAGGAGGAGACAGTTAAACATCCCTGAGACAGAGAGGATGACATGAATGAACAACACTGAGAGAGAGAGAAGAGAGATGTTGATGCTAAAAGGAGCGGACGCGCTCACAGCGAATCATTCTTGTTGATCTCGCGCACGTTCCTTAATGACGTCATGAGCGTGCGGTCGTGCGTCCAGCTTTCAGGCTTCTGCGGGATGCGATTGTTGTGAAACCTCGTCCAGCCTCTCAGACGCGCGATATGAGCTGGATAATGATGAGCACGAAGCGCGAGGCGTCCTGATGACATACTCTCGATGGATCCGAGTGGATTGAGGCTCCTCTGATCCTCACAGCAGCAGCAGTAGCATCTCTACCGAACACGACATGGATGATTCGGGAATAATCAGGCGCAGGAGACTGCAGGTCAGATCCACATCCTTTCAGACAACATTACCATGTTTTCTGGACATGTACCATGGTAATACCGTGGTTTTTGTCCATGTATAGGGGTAGTACCATAGTAGAAGGACATTGGTGTAAGAATATGGTAAACATTCAGTACTATGGTATATTTAAATAAAAAGAAACATGATGTTTCTATCTGAGATACACAGATTGGACCATATAAGGACAGTCTAACCAATAGGGAGTGGTATTCTTTGAAATACCATGGTAAATTAACATGCTAGTCATTAAATACCGTGGCATTAATGTGTTTTCTAAACATGTACTATAGTAAAACCATGTTTTCCGGGCTAGTACCATGGTATTCTTTGAAATTCCTTGAAGTAACATGGTAAATAAATATGTTGTTCTGTATATAAATATATTGGACCATATAAGGACTAAGTCTAACCAATGGAGAGTGGTATTCCTTGAAATACCATGATAAATATACATGGTAATCAATGGCATATATCAGCGTACTATGGTATCAGTGTGTTTTTCTGGACGTGCTACATGTACCATAGTAATACTGTGGGTTTTTTTGGGCCATATATAGGGGTTGTACCATGGTATTCTTTAAAGTACCTTGATGTAACATGCGGTAAATGAATATGGTAAACATTCAGGACTATGGTATATATCAAAAATACCATTGTTTTATCTGACTGGACCACATATGGACAGTCTAACCAATGGAGAGGAGTGGTATTCTTTGAAATACCATGGTAAATGAATATGGTAATCATTCAGTATTACTGTGTTTTTCTAGATATGTGCTATAGTAATACCATATTTTTTTGGCAATAACATTGTACCTTGGAGTTGCATTTAAATAATACCATGGTATTTGAATGTGGTTTTCATTCAGGTGCTTTTTTACAGTATCTGATGGTATTTGTTTGTAAGGTGAAAATAATTCAGCTGCTTTTTACTGTGTGTTTGTTCAGTGGAGTTTATCTGAATCCTTTGCTTTGCTGGGATGGGTGTGTGTGTGTGTGTGTGTGTGTCGACATCAAAAACCGCTTGTGTATCTAGAGTTTCACAATGAGTTAAACAGTCTGATATGATATCACACACACACACAGTCATCAGTAGACAGTCATTCATGAAGTCTGAGACATGATGAGAGAAAGAGATGGATGGTATGTGTGTTATCTGAAAATTTCAGCCTGAAATCAACCACAAAAATACAACAATACACAATTTATTTTTTGTGTTTATTCTGCATACACAATTTTCACGACAATTAAGTGCATTTACCCCCAGATTGTCAAACAATTATCATTACTATAACACAGTAGGAAAAATCCTTTTATCTGAAAACATTTTTTGTTTAAATCAATCATTTCACAGTTAAATAATATAAATAGTTAAATAATATATCAGTATTTTATCAGTTTCAGAGATTGTTTGACATTCTTGTTTGACAATTTTGGGGTGATATGTGTCATTTAAAAAATTAAACCAATAAAGAATACATTGTATCAAAAAGTACAAAGATAAACCACATTTCAACGTTTTAAGACCATGCACATCTAAGATTATTTGACATTTACAGTAATGAGAATTTGGGATGAAACGTGTTTAACTGTCATGAAAATAATGTCAGAATGAAAAAGAAGAGATGTTCCGAAAATAGGCTTCATTTATGCAGAATATAATAGCTTGTCATTGTGTGTGTGTGTTTCTCAGAAATGTGAAATGTTTTTTTGCTCAGAGTGAGAATAATTGCCCTCCACCGCTTCTTTGCGTGTCCCTCGGGTGTCTTCTGTGCATCACATACACTCATTGTGTTGGTTATTCAGTTAAAACCCCCTCCCGCTGCACTGTTGCTGCCATATGGTGCAACACACCGTCTCAGAGGTCAAAGGTCACTCCCATCATGCAGCAGGGTGCCGCATGCACATTGGGTGCTGATAGGCTGCAGGAGCGTTTTAGGTGAACGGCTGTATGCATCCAGCTCAAAATGTTTTCATCATTTTTGATGATATTTTTAGAGATGCACCGAAATGAAATTTTTACCAAGACACCAAAACCAAAATTAAAGTTTTTAATTTAACTGAAAATGAAAATAATGTGTTTTCTGTTTTTTTTAAATGAGCAATTAATTAAGCAAATTTATTTCATAATCAACAATCAAATATAAACTGAGTTTTACAAACATTTAAAGTGTTTTTACATTAAAAATGTAATCCAATTTGGATTACTCCAATTTGGAGTAATCCAATAACTCCAGTAACTCCAATTTCCAGTAACTCCAATTTGTTGTTGAGATTACTTTTAAACAATAGCTGTAATAATAAAAAAAAAAAAATCATGACAGATTTATTCAAACATAAATTAATGAAGACAACACTAACAGGTTAAGTAAAAATATAATGAAGATGTAATATTTATTCAGGAATTTATTCAGTTGTTTATTTTAGTTAACTAACGAGCCATGGACACTTACTGTAAAAAAATTGTAAATAATAGTAAAATAATTGGAGTACGTTTTTCTACTTCAAAATTTCATGTTTAATTCAATGTGTTTCTTGCCATTTCTTTGTAATTATTTGTTAAATTTAGCAATTACTGAGTGAAAATTGTTTCTATACCAATATTTTTTTTAGTGTGTATGGAAGCTTGCTTCTGCCATGAAATAAAAAAATAAAAAAGGAATTGCAACTTTTTATCTCACAATTCTGACTTTTTTTCTTGCAATTGCGAGATATAAAGTCAGAATTGCGAGATATAAAATCAGAATTGCGAGTTATAAAGTCAGAATTGCGAGATATAAAGTCAGAATTGACCGTTCGCAAAGACCCGCCCCCTTTAGTTACTGTTGCTACGTCCGATAAACCATGCCGATCTCTCGCCACACATCATGTTCTCACGCAGTGAAAAATACATTGCGGAGCAAAGAGGATACTGACAACACGTCTACAGACAAGACAGAGCAGGTTACTTTTGATATGAAACAAAGTCTCAAATTTCAAATTTTGTCATTTTTAAAGAAATTTAAACAGTAAATACCATTTTGTGGCTCTTTAATGTGTCATGACAGATCGCTGTAGCGCCTCATTAAGCGGCTCGTGAACCTCTTCCTACTAGTTCATTTTAAGCATCAAATAAACATGAATGAACATCAGAAGGAATGTTGTTTCAACCGCGGAAAGATGTCAGTACACACCATTTTTCAAGTTCAAGTCCAGCGACGTTTAATCTACTAACTCCCCTGACTGCTTTGTTGGACAAAATGGCGGATTCGGCGTTATGATTGGTTAGATCGCCTGTCAATCAAACTCCCGGCGAAGGGTCAATTGCGTGTTATAAAGTCAGAATTGCGAGACATAAAGTCAGAATTGCATGACAAAGTCAGAATTGTAAGATATAAAGTCAGAATTGTAAGATATAAAGTCAGAATTGTGAGTTATAAAGTCAGAATTGTTAGATATAAAGTCAGAATTGCGAGTTATAAAGTCAGAATTGCGAGTTATAAAGTCAAAATTACCAGATATAAAGTCAGAATTACCAGATATAAAGTCAGAATTACCAGATATAAAGTCAGAATTTCGAGTTATAAAGTCAGAATTTCATGATAAAAACTTGCAATTGTCAAATAGTCAGAATTGTGACTTTATATCAATAATTGTGTGCAATTCTGACTTTACATTTCACAATTCTGACTTTATTTCTCATAAGAAGAAAAAAAGTCGCAATTACATTTTTATTTTTTTATTTAGTGGAGGAAACATGCTTCCATAAGTGTGGCTTTCCTGAGGTCAAATTATTTTTTAAGTTTTATACGCTTTTCACCATTTTGGAGCTTGACAGTGTCTGTCCTCATGTTCGTCTCTGTAATCGACCCTCGAGACTGGCGTGTTTTGCTTTAACGCAGACACCAGCAGATTTCCGGTGGCTCTCATTTAATCACTGAAGGCATCTGATGCACATTTTCTCCTGATGCAGAGAGCCATTAGTAAAAATAGTTGGAGGAAATCCCGAAAATCCCGGGCAGAAGGCGCAGTGATAACTCACAGGCTGTTTTGCTTTCTGTTGGCTGGCACACGGGACGCTCTTAGGTTAATGACGCTCAGATTATGGGGTTGGCGCAGTAAATGATGGGTTTGCACCAAACAGCGGGCAGGAGGCCCAGTTTGTGCCATTTCATTAAAGCTCAGACTGCTCATCATTATTCAGCCGGATCATCTGGAAGTAGAATCGATGATGATCAGACTCTGTTCAACTTGAGTTAAAAAGAGAAATTTAATATGTTGAAGTACGTTTTTTACATTTTATGAAGAAAGTGGTGCTTAAACTCACTGCCATAATGCATTATACATAAAGGCTGTAAGTAAAGTGTTACCAAATTATCAAAAGATTTAAAATTCACCCTAATGTTATTGTGATAATTTGCTTTATAATCTTTTTTAACTGTAATATTCAAAGCATCTCTGTGTTGGGGACTCACATATACTCACAGTATATGACTCACGGTCCATTACAGCAGCTGAAGTGCTTTTTTGGCTGATCTCTGCTCAGAGTTTGTTCTCGTTCGGCTCCATCTGTCCACTCGAGTTCGCCGGGCTGCTCTTCTCCACAGGCAGGGTTTCTGGGAAGCTTTTACAGCATTTAAGGACGGAAAACTCAATTACTGTCTAAAATTAAACACGTGAGTCACAGTGAAACAAACAGAGAGAGTGCCACGTCTTTCTTCAGAAAAACAAGAGATGAGCTTTAGCCTTCTGTTGCTTTACGTGGAAGGTTAATTTAATGAAGATGACACCTCATGAATTCATTATGTTGAAAATGAATACATGTTTTCACTGCCAGATATTTTGGTATCATCATGAAACAGACTTGCTCGTCACTTCAAGCCTCAATAAAATTAATTAAGTCTCTGTTGAGAAAACTATTTATTGTACAACATTAATGAGAAAGTTAAATGAGTATCTCACTGATATATGACAGCAGAATGAAACTGCATACTGAAAATGAAGGTCAGAAGTGAAATACAGTACTCTTTAAATTGAGATTCATTTCGTTACTTATTTATTACGTATTTATTTTACATGCTAAATACAAAACAGCTGAGAAAATGCTTAAAAACCTCTTAAAAGATTTTAGCAATCTTCTTTTAGTGTCATTGAGAGATAGTTGACTATTATAGTATAGTATTATTTAGTATTATAGTATAGTATTTTTTGTTTTCATTTTAATTGTAGGTAAAGTATTAGTGATTTTGTTGTACATTTTTGTCATTTTTATTTTAATTTGAATTATTTTAGTACATAAAGTTAAAGAAAATGAAAATGAGAAATGTTTCCTTGGCAACTAGCTGAAATAAAATAAGTTTAAGTTTTTTATATATTATTTTGATTCAGTTACATTTTGTTATATTACATGTAACTTTTTTTATGGTTTTAGATTTAGTTGACTATAATAACCCTGGATTTCAATATATTCATCAGCATTTTACCATTATATATAACTTCATATTGGCCCGGTTTCACAGACAGGGCTTAGCCTAAACCAGGATTAGGCCTTAGTTCAGTAAGGGTATTTAAGTAACTTTTATAAACGAAGACTTGAAAAAAACATTACTGGTGTGCATCTTGAGACAAAACAATGGCACTGACATATTTTAAGATATGTCAGTACAAGTTGCTTTCAGTTAAAACAGCTCAAACATGGATTTTAGTTTAGGACGACTAGCTTAAGCCTTGTCTGTGAAACCGGGGGATTATATACTATATATATATATAAATGTTTTTATATTTAAATTCGATTTAAATTAAAAAATGTTTGTAGTCAAAATTTCAATATAGTGCAAAGGTGTGGTTGCAGAAATTTAATTTTACATTTAAATTAAAACATTGAATATATTTCTAAATTATTGATATTTTTATAGCTTAAGCTCACAAGAAGTAATGAAAAAAGCATAATCACATTTTTACATTTTTATTCATGAAATGTGGAAAAAAGTCCTGCATGCTACTGTTGTAGCTTGCCAATCTTTATTAAATAGGAATGTGAATGTTTCAGTGAAATAACTTCTTCTGTCACGAAACTCTTGATGGCGCAGACTGATCAGTAGCCAATAAGCTCGTTGCTCAACCTTCAAATACTTGGTCAGCATTTGCTGTAACGGTTGCAGCATGCTTTCAGAAACCCCTCGCATTCCCCAGCTCTACCTATATAGATCTGCTACTGGTAATTCATGTATGCTATAGTACAGCACCAGCAGGTCTTACTTGCTCACAGCATGGCCGCATATGTATTGGCAGTAGAAAGTCCGGTACTTGCTCTGCAGCAGCAGCAATAACCAACAGCAGCAGCGGCAATAAGAGCAGTGGCAATAACCAACAGCAGCAGCAATAACAGCAGAAGCAGCAGCACTAATCAACAGCAGCAGCAATAACAGCAGCAGTAATTACAGCAGCGAAAATAACCAACAGCAGCACCAATAATCAACAGCAGCAGAAGCAGCAGCAATAATCAACGGCAGTAGTAAGAGCAGTGGAAATAACCAACAGCAGCAGAAGCAGCAGCAGCAATAACAGCAGCAGCAATAACCATCCACAGCAGAAGCAGCAGCAATAATCAGCGGCAGTAGTAAGAGCAGTGGCAATAACCAACAGCAGCAGAAGCAGCAGCAATAACCAACAGCAGCAACAATAACATCAGCAGAAGTAGCAGCAATAACCAACCGTAGCAGAAGCAGCAGCAATAACAGCAGCAGTAATTACAGCAGCGAAAATAACCAACAGCAGCACCAATAATCAACAGCAGCAGAAGCAGCAGCAATAATCAACGGCAGTAGTAAGAGCAGTGGAAATAACCAACAGCAGCAGAAGCAGCAGCAGCAGCAATAACATCAGCAGCAATAACCAACCACAGCAGAAGCAGCAGCAGCAATAACTAACCGCAGCAGAAGCAGCAGCAATAACAGCAGCAATATCAGTAGCAGAAGCAGCAGCAATAACCAACAGCAGCAACAATAGCATCAGCAGAAGTAGCAGCAATAACCAACCGTAGCAGAAGCAGCAGCAATAACATCAGCAGAAGCAGCAACAATAATCAACAGCAGTAGCAATAACCAACCACAGCAGAAGCAGCAGCAATATTCAGCAGCAATAACTAACCGCAGCAGAAGCAGCAGCAATAATCAACAGCAGCAGAAGCAGCAGCAATATTCAACAGCAGCAGCAATAACAGAAGCAGCAGCAATAACCAACAGCAGCAGCAATAACAGAAGCAGCAGCAATAACCAACAGCAGCAGCAATAACAGCAGCAGAATCAATAACATCAGCAGCAATAACAGCAGCAGTAGCATAGCAGATCTATTCTGCCAAGACCAAACATATCAACACTGTCATATCCATTACCATACCAAACACTCTGAGAGTTATCATGACAGAAATTATATTTGGGAAACATGGTTTTGCCATTTTGTTTTATGGTATTTACTGTGGAATGTAGAATGCACAAAAAACAAAACACCCCCCCAAAAAAAAAGAACAACGCAGGAAAAAGTCTAAAGATCAGTCCTGTGTGAGTGTGTATTTTGACATGCGTGCTGTAATACTCATAGGGTCATGATCTCTCAGGTTATTTACAGTATAACTAGCCTGTCGGGTCAGTCAGAGGGCGTTTAACCACAGTCAGTATCGACGGAGACTGAGCCACAGCATTTAAGAGCCTCTGGAGGGATTATTCATGGGGCGACCCGATGTAAATGTGTCACCAACACACTGGCACACTACACCAGAGCCTGTGTTGTCATGGAAACACACGCTTTTATTGATGATCAATAAGAAACATGGAAGCAGACAAGAGCACAGTGATGCGGCTTTTGATCAGCCAGTCAAATCCAATTGAGCATCTTCTGTTGCTAAATAATAATGCTAAAAATACAACACTTATGAAAGTGTTCTGATACAGACTTTTCCTTTCTTATTGTCACAAATGAAGATGTTGATGGCCATTTTCAGCCCCGTTGAGCTTTAATATGATAAAACCTTCTGGAACATTCAGATAGCTGCTTTTGATTTTTGTAAATGCTTTCTTTCTTTGGTTTGATTTTTGGTTTTTGTAGCTGTTCACAAAATCTTTTTGTATCTGTAATATTTTTGATCAGGTGAATCTCAACATCTCCACGTAATTGTTCAGCCCAAAATACACAACTTAAAAGCTTTCATTACATTTTGCTTCTTATGTTACTTGGAAAACACAATTATATGACCACACACGCACACACACACACACACACACATATATATATAGTCAAACCAAAATTTGTTCAGACACCTTGAACATTTCATTCATTATTACAGTTTATTCACTATAGTTTAAAAAAAATGGTAATAAATATGACAAGATCTCAGAATTAAACTGTGTCAGAAAAAAATGAATCTTAATTATGTCAGATAACACTTAAGCAAAACATGGTCAGGTCAAAGTATCTGAATAATTTTTGGTTCCAAATTTTTTATCAATTTTACTGGTTGTCCACTGTATGAAGAATTTTTGGGTATAATATGTCACAGTTTACTTTATTTTGCTATCCTCACTTACATAAATGAACTGTAGTGTCCTGCACCCACTAGTGAAAATATATCAAAAATGTCTGAATAATTTTTGGTTTGACTGTATATATTTCAATCATGAATTGTTTTATCATGTTATTGAATATGGCAATGTTAATGTATTTGGTCATGGCAGACTAGATCTGCTACGCTGCTGCTGCTGCTGCTGCTGATTATTGCTGTTGCTGCTGCAGAGCAAGTATGGACTTACTACTGTTAATAGATACAGATCTAGGCAGGTGGAACTGGGGAAGGTGGAGGGTCTCAGCAAACAATGAAGCAATTTACAGCAAACAGCGGAGATGACTATTTAAATGTTTAGCAAGCAATCACATTGGCTGAGGGATCAGCATGTGCTATGATGTGGTAATGATGTGATTTCTTGCAGATTACATTATTTGCATAATGTGACATTTTCATGCACATTTTTGGCAAAAACATCTTATTACTGTAATGTGTCTGGATGGTTGGATGGTTTTTGAGTTATTACGTAATGCTAATGATGATGATTCTCATTACTGTGATATTGTAAGTATTATTAAAATATTTTATAATCATAAATACCAACATATTGTTTTTTTGTTTGTTTGTGTTTTTTACATTCCAGCAATGTGAATTTGAAGGAAATTGACATGAAAATAATGTCACAGTCTTAATGGTCCATTTCTTTATGTAAAATGAATGTTCTTATTTTTTTGCTGTGGTGAAATACCTGGACATGATCTTGAAAGGTTTCATCTCTACATCTCTAGATCTGTGTTCCTGTGTGAATCTTGTAAAATGAGGCACAACATTAATTCTGAAAGCACACACATGCACAGTCGCACACACACACGTACACACGTGTCCAAGGACATCTGAGCGCTCCTATTGATTAGTGATCAATGTCAATTGATGCTAATGATGTTTGTTGATTAAAGCTGCTGCAGGCTTCTTCTTTTTTTGTTGTTGATGAACATACATAAAATGTCTCCATTGAAATATGAATACTATTTTGTTTAAATATAATTGGCTAAAGGTGACATTGGCCTGTGTTCAGCAAAAGCTTTTATGCTGAAACTGTTTGCCATGCAAGTTTTTTTTTTCTGCCACAGAATGAAAAATATAAAGGTAATTGCGACTTTTTATCTAACTTTTCAGACTTTTTAATTCGCAATTCCGAGTTTATAAATGACAATTCTGAGAAAAAAGTCATTAAGAGTTATAAACTTGTAATTGTGAGGTTAAAAAAGTCAGAATTCCAAGTTTATATCTCACAATTCTAAGAAAAAAGTAATTGCGAGTTATAAACTTGTAATTGTGAGGTTAAAAAAAGTCAGAATTCCAAGTTTATATCTCACAATTCTGAGAAAAAATAATTGAGAGTTGTAAACTTGGAATTGAAAAAAAAATCAGAATTCCAAGTTTATATCTCACAGTTCTGAGGAAAAAAGTAATTTCGAGTTATAAACTTGTAATTGCGAGTTTAAAAAAGTCAGAATTCCAAGTTTATATCTCACAATTCTGAGAAAAAAATAATTGCGAATTATAAACTTGGAATTGCGAGGTAAAAAATAGTCAGAATTCCAAGTTTATCTCTCACAATTCTGAGAAAAAAGCAATTGCGATTTGTAAAACTTGCAATTGCGAGGTAAAAAAAAGTTTTATACCTCTCAATGACTTTTTTCTCTGAATTGTGAGAGATAAACTCACAATTGTGATAAAAAAGTCAGAATTGTGCAATAAAAAGGTGCAATTACCTTTTAAAAAAAATAAAAAGTTTTATTCTCTGGTGGAAACAAGCTTCCATACAATAGTTTGCTGACATCAGACTGGCTGATATGCCTTTAGAGGGCGGGGCTTGGAGTGTGATTGACAGGATGTAGATGGTCTAACTCAATATTTTTTTGATACATGCACTGACAAAGCATTCGCAGTAAGACCACGAACATGAATTAAGAAAGTAAAAGGAGTAAATTCTGAATCTGTTTGGAGGTTCAGATCTGTTTAACATGTGTGGTGTGTTGTTTCTCTGGGTCTGAATGAACATCTGCTGAAGTTCTGCAGAGAGAGAGACAGAGAGTCTGTCAGTAAGACGAATGAGAGGATATTATGTGGTTAGTCGCGTGTTCAATCAAAGACGTACAGCGAGAGGAATGAAGAACGGGAACACTGCCAGAACAACATCAGCTTCTCTCTGCGAATGCCAAATGTGTTTAGTTCGTTCCAGTGTGTTTTGTTCAAAGAAACCGAACAGACGGTTTCATTTGCATTTTTAGAATAATGTGCCAAAACTGTCTCAAATACAAATTCAGTGACATTCACACACTTTACATTAAACATATTAAATAGTTTCTGTCTTTATTTTCAACACTAGATCTATTGTTTTATCATTTAAACTCAGACAAACTCATAAAAGTTTGCTTTGTTAATGTTATTAACTAGCATTAACGATTAATAAATGCTGTTCATGATTATTATATTTCTTATGATATATCAACTTTCGATAACACTTTAAAAATTAGGTTTCATTTTAAATAAGGTTTCATGTTTATTGTAAAGTGCTTCTTTCTTTTCTGTAAATGATGCTTATTCTGGTATTTTGTATCTAACAGCATTATAAGTGTGTCTGAGATATTGTGCTTATTTCAAACTCCCATCTGATCTTTTTTCTCTGTGTGTTTCTCCGTCTCTGTCTTGTTGTCTTCGTCCCAGAAGGATCTTCCTCTGCCCCGTAAGAACAGCAGGTGAGTTCATTTTCAATGATTAGAAGAAGATAAAATGTTTCATATGCGTCTTTTTATTCGTATTAGATGCATGTATCAGGGTTTGTTTTGACAACCAACCCCATAACAAATGAGTAACTGCGTCCTTTGTTTCCATCCAAAGTTGCGAATTAACCCTTGAGCGAAATTGGAATATTGCATAAACATTTGCACCATTTCCATCCCATGTGTTCAAGAGAACAAAATCGCTACTTCGGGAAGTTGGTGCAAAATATCTGTAATAAAAATGGAAGTTGATGCAATCGGGGAAGAAATGGTGGCTCTTTTTTCCTCCATCATGAATGAGCGCGCAGACGAAATCCAATCAATGCTGTCATGTGATTTTGCTTTTAAATGCCTGGTGTTTGGGAAAGCAATCATGTGAGACGCTTCTTGGAGGTAATTAAACCAAATCACTTTGGCTAAGGCGTTTCAGAGCAACCAAACCAACATTTGAGATCCTGTGAAGTGCGATTGGTCCGCTGGTTTGTCCAGTTATCCAATCAGTTATCCAATCAGTTATCCCTCTGTTGAGGTCACATTAGTCTTTTGTTTCGCATCGAGGGATTTATCAAAGTCCCTTTCAAGGAAACTCTGTTTACCCGGCGGCCATATTTGCAACCCGGCAGTTATTTCGGGCATCCAAGGCCAAGTCCTATCTGCTTGAATGGGGCAATCCTGAAATCTCAAAAACATATTTCAACATATTTTAAATCAGCAACAAAATGAAATGTCCAATAAAAAATAAATGTTTCTTATTAACAACATTTATCATGATACATTTTCATACGGGTTCATTTTGTGTGCAGTACAAACTCAATCTGTCTCTCTCTCTCTCTCTCTGTCCATTTCCCTAAAAGCTTTCTTTGTTCACTTAGTTTTTTTATTTTGTGATTCTTAGTTATATCATCCGCCGTGACCTCTGGGAAAAAGCATATTGCACTTAAATTTAGAAACACACACACACTCCCTCAGCAGCATCTTATGAACGGATGTGCTGCACCTGCTCCCCCTCTTTTAACGTTCGTCTTGGTATCATCCGCTGCCCTCGAGATTTTACCCAGAATTCCCCCCTGCACTCTATTTTCCAGTGTGTGAGCAAAGCCAGACGCTCTAACCGCTCTCCATCTGATGATGTTTGTGATGCACGCTGGTTATTTCTGAGCGGCTGTGTCTTCTTTGCGCTCTTGATCATGCAGGGCGGCATGTTTCGTCGCACTAAAAGGTGAAATGTTTTTAAAATCTTTTTTAAATGCCATTTTAATACCCATGAAGATGTTGCTGAGGTCATTGTTTACCTGCAGCTGGTGACACACTAACTGAATGACCTCATCAATGCAGTGAGTTTAACATGTTAGTCAATGCTGGGATCTCATTTAATATGATATTTAATGCGTATAGTGTATATATTATGCTGTTAGATTGAATCAAAATGTTCATCTTGTGTATTTGAGCCACAGGTTATGTTGTTTGACTCAAAATGAACAACATTTTACTATTTGTTGAGACTAGTGTTATTAGTCACTAAGTCCTGCAAACTTTTTTGATTTGTGAATTACTTCATTTGAATGCATTGGTGAATCATTGATCTGTTAGCTTGCACTTTCTTACATTTTCTAAAGTTTTGGTCTTAAATCCTCCATGTTGATGCTGAATGTCCGAGTAGAAAGATGTAAATGTTGAGATACACTGTGTCAGACCTTTAATAATGAAGCGTATGTTGATATTAGGAGGTACTGTAACCCTGTAAAGCCTGACATATGAAATACTAGTCTGAAAAATCACATTTTATTAAATTAAACAGTTTTTTGTACCTTTAGACAAAATATTAAAAAAAATCTAGATGCAGGTACTGTAAACAACAGATTTAAATCAACAGTCCACAAGAGATGCAACAAATACATACAAAACAAAATAACAATGTATTATATTGTTTATTTCAAAGGTCAATCCTGCCTGTTCACCCTATAAAGCCTGGCATATAAAAAAACACCTCAGTTTTATTCAGACGTCCAAACTGAGCAAAAATATGTAGTTTTAAAATATATAATCCTCAAAAGCCTGTTGGATCATATTAGATACTCACATTTGAACATGAATTTTCCAAAAACAGATGTATGTATAATCAAGTAACAATATTAAAGTTATTCTTTTATTTACTTTATAAAAATCAGTAAAGATTTCACAGCAAAAAAACACATGATCCATGAGCTGAAGGAGGGGTGGGCGATATGGCAAAAAATATCATATCACATTTTTTTTTTTTTTTTTCAGGAAAATCACGATTTTATCACAATTTTTTCATGTTGGTTTTACTATTTTGCAAGTGACTAAGAAGTACAACCAAACTAATTTTTCTATTTTAAAAATTTAGCCTTACATGGCAAAAAAATATAAAAGGAAAAACAATGACAGACCATTTAGGCCAAAGTAGGGGGTGGAAGATGAAAATCTTTATTTCATTATTTTATCTTTGTTATTAAAAATAAGAACAAATATGCACATTACAAATACACAATATAATATACAAATGAAATAAACAATGCTTTATTCTTTCCCAGTAGGTGTATTTAACAGTAGCATTCAAGTAATTCATTGAATAAACAAATGTAAAAATAAAAACTACATCGACGTCACTGTATAAATTATATATACACACAGATTCTTATTAAAGTTACTCAGTGAAGAACAGTGAGTGATTTTCTCTTTGTCTTTTGTTGTTTGATCAACATTAATGACAAGCAGTAGCAGGTTTATTAGGCTGCCGTCACTTTAAGACTGAATGCACGGATCTAATATACAGACACGCATCCTGTTTTCTCGCAACCGTTTAAAACATAACCGTCTGTGTTTATGTAAACCTTGTGTGTATTTGACAGTTTGTGAAAGATAACTTAGTTTAGTACTCACACGCTATTTGAAAGGCTTTTAGTGGAAAAAAGCACAGAAAAGCATGTCAAAACAGCATGCGAATAAAATGTTTAGCCGGCAAGGATTTAAAGTGCATGCAGATAATAAACTTTAATGACTGTGAATAACTGCAATGTCACGTGAGTGTAACTCTACCTCTGTGTTAACATGTGATGTGAATGTGCGTCGTATTGTACAGTATGTTGGGACGGGGGGTGCCAGAACTGTAACTGATAGAATCCGCTGAAGCACCATACTACGATATTTCTTCAAAAGCAGATCATGGAGACAATTTAATCGTTCACAATCAAAAAACGTGATATCGCACACCCCTAAGATGAAGGTGGAAGTTTTTACAATTATACTAAAATGCCTTTACTTGTTAAAAAAACATAAACTAAATCAATCAGAAGGCATGTGGTAGAGGCAACTTTGCGTATCAAATATGACACAGTAGGCTTTAAAGAGGACCTATCAAGCCCCTTTTCACAAGATGTAATATAAGTCTCTGGTGTTCCCAGAATGTGTCTGTGAAGTTTCAGCCCAAAATACCCCACAGATCATTTATTATAGCTTGACAAATTTGCCCCTATTTGGGTTTGAGCAAAAACACACCGTTTTTGTGTGTCCCTTTAAAATGCAAATGAGCTGCTGCTCCCATCCCGCTTTCCAGAAGAGGGCGGAGCTTTAACAGCGACAGAACAGTTAGCATGCTTTGCTCCAACTTGTTCCATGACCTTAGAACTGGTACACAGTTTTCACTTGCAAAAACAAAATGGCGGCGCCGTGGGTGGAAACGTGCATATTAAGGGGCGGTAATATTATAATAAGATCACCTTCCTACATCACTAGGGGAACGAAATCTGAGCGGCTCGTTTTTTCACATGCTTGCAGAGAAAGGCTTGCCAAAACAAAGTTACTAGATTGTCCTTTTTTTACGTTTTCTGGGTTGGTAGATGCACCAGGGACCCGATTATAGCATTTAAACACGGAAAAAGTCAGATTTTCATGATATGTTTAAAGGGTTTAGAAGGTCACTGTCTCTTTAAGAGAGGTCGCTCTGTTCAGGATGATCCCTTAAGAGTTAACTAATCTTCTGTCTACACCTGTGTATGTGTTTTTACTAGTACTGCATTAGGCAGTGCTATTTAACATCCTTCCTAATGATGTCGACATCGTGACAGTCTGGGATCAAATTTCAGGGTTTCTTGTCATAGAAGCACCAAAAGACTTCTGATTTGCTGGATTTGGGACACACAAACTCTATAAGACTTTATTTAGTCTGTTCATTCAGCATTTTTTTGGCTGCTCTCTGCTCAATGTAGCTGATTACACATACACACACACACACACACACACTCTGAGTCTGTGTATGTCTGTAATGGTGTGTAATGGCTCTCATACACTCACTCAAGGCATATCAAGTAACTCTCGTTCACTCCCACTCCTCCATTAGCTCTCTCTCTCTCTCTCTTTATCTCTTCATCTTTTTCCCTCTCTCGTCCAGAGTGCCTCTCTGTTTCTTCAAAGCACCGGTACACACTGACTGAGATTGATGACTGTGGAAATGGAATTTTCTGTATCGCTGTTGTTCTACTGCAGAGCACACACACACACACACACACACGCACGCAGTTTCTCTGTTCTTGGCTCTGAAGATTCCGACTGAACCTCATTTTCTCTGATGTTGAAAAATGAATAGGAAAACAATTCATACTTAAAGCATTTAATTTCTCTGTTTGTTTGTCTGTAGTTGCCGCAGTAACCGGAAGAGTTTGATTCTGACCTCGCCGACTCTGCCCCGCCCACATTCCCCGTTACCGGGACACATCGGTGAGTGGCCCCGCCCACTGCTGGAAATCCAGCTAACAAACCAACTTGCTGGACAAACCAGGTGGTCCAGATGGTTTTTGGAACTGAATGCTGGTGTGTTGATAATCCTAGATGGTCAACCAGCTCTAACCAGTTTCAAGTTAACCACCTTCTTCCAGGAGAAACTCTTTTACAGATACTGAAAGCTCATGTGTTTGATGCAGTCTGTGAAACAACTAACTGTTATAGACTAACTGAGATGCTTATTCTGTCCTGTTTCTTCCTGTCCACACAGGAAGTAGTCCTCTGGACAGCCCTCGTAACTTCTCTCCCAGCACTCCAGCACATTTCTCCTTCGCTTCCTCCAGACGGTAAATAAACACACACTTCAGACTTTACTATAACATAAACACTTAGTTAACATTATTACAGCTTAAACTGGAAGATCATCTCATGTTAATGATCTATCTATCTATCTATCTGTCTGTCTGTCTGTCTGTCTGTCTATCTATCTATTTATCTAGTGATGGGCGAAGATGGTCACTGGCGTCTCTTCCCTCTTCTGGATATGGAACCAACACACCCAGTTCAACGGTATTTCAGTCTCTCATTTAAACACACACACACAGATGGAGCAGATGCGTGTGTGTCTGTAGGTCATGTGTGATCAATGCTCTGGTGCTGCAGCATCTGCACACTGACATATCAGATGTGATCCAGACAAACACACCCAAATGCACTTCAGCTGTGGGTCATTCATGCCGGCGTGTGCCGCATGTACTGTATCTTTCACTGAACAGTCAGAGACCTGCTCACTACACTGATAAAAACACACCATCTCACAGCAGAGCTGTTTGTAACACACTGAGAATCTTTGCCATATGTATTTTTATTTGAATACCCACCATATTTAATTACCATAGGTTTTAAATACAGAGAGTAGACAGTTAAACTAAAAACTTTCTTTGTAATAAAAAAAAAGCATTATTTTGCTGATTGTTGTTTAGAACAGCTGTTCATTTCAGAACGGCACCTATGATGTCTTAAAATACTCTCTCAGCAGGCGGCTCACTAGGGATTGAAACTGAGCTGCCCGGTTCCAGATTGTTTACATCCTGTTCATAGCTTCAGTCAGTGTTCAGCTGGATTTAGTTGTAAATCTCTGTGTTTTTCTCCAGTCTTCCAGCTCGTCTCAGGAGCGTCTGCACCAGCTGCCGTCTCAACCCACCATGGACGAGCTGCACTTCCTGTCCAACCACTTCGGCAGCACAGAGAGCATCACTGACGATGACGGTGGACGCTGTTCACCCCACATACGACCGCGCTCACGCAGCCTGAGGTGAACAAACACACACACACTCATGCCCGTGTGTGTTTGTTGCAGTAGTTGTGTTTAACACACACACTCTCTCTTTCTCTCTCTCTCTCGCATGTCTTCAGTCCGGGTCGTTCTCACTCCTGTTATGACAATGAGATCATCATGATGAATCATGTTTACAGGGAGCGTTTCCCCAAGGTAAAGCACACACGCCTGTCTCACACCACAGCATCTCTCTACCTATTTCTCACACCTGTCTACCTTCACCATTGTCATCTCTTAAAACCTGTGAGAACACAAGCATATATACAGTATATATACAGTGTGTATATATATATATATATATTTTTTTTTTTTTCTCTTATTAAGAAATCCTCAATGACGAAATACATGACTAGAAAAATAGTCTGCCAGTGCATTTGAAATGTTTTAACTAATCATCTTGTAATCAATGTCAATTCAGTTCTACTTTCTAAATATGAATTATCATATGCAGTAAATGACAACAATACTCAAGCACTGTAAAAGGTTTTGCCACAAACTCAACTGACTGGTTCTCTCCTGTATGATTTCATATGAGTCTCTTCAGACCTTATTGTCCATGATTTATGAGCTTCTACAACTTTTGACCTCCTAACTGAACCCTTTTCCACAAATTGATCATATAAATAAAAACAGTACTCTCTCAATGTTCAAAGTGCAAATAGAGACCACATTTTTCTTCAAGCATGGTAAAGAGCTAAGAGATGGTTACAACTACACAGCCCGCCCTAAGATAGCTTTCATATTGGGAGATTTTTGCATGCATCAGAGAGCCGCTTTCAAAATGCGGGGTATTGAAATCGCGTTTGAATGCGCGCTCGCGTTTTACTTTCGCTTTCGAGACATTTATCAGACGCTTAGGCTCTGTTCTGCAGTGAATCCTCTGCCATGGTCTCATCAGTCATCCCGTCACGTGATCAGTGAACTCTGATTTCTGCTGCACTACGTACGACTCTGCAGCTCTTAAAATGGTTTTTATTTCTATAAAAAGCAAAATGACAGTGGAGGCGTAATGTAAACGTAGCGGTGGCAAATTTTATCAAATTTCACCCTTACGCTCCGTCATGGCAATATCACAAGACTGCTTTTCACCTTTACGAGAAATCTCATCTCATTTTAATCTCACAAGATCTCGTGGCACGAGATATAGTGCATTCTGGGATTAGCTTCTCTGTGAAGGATGTGTACAATGCTGAGATCCAAAATGAGATGATTTTGCATTATTATTAACATCATTTTAAAAATCAAGGACAATAATAAGCTATAAAACTAGGTGCTTTCTTCTCAGATGTTTCTTCTGAGAAAAAGACCCCAGTAATCTCACATGTGTCTCCTTTAGAGCTTCAGAAGAGATCTCAAGAATGTTTCAAACTGAGCTCAGATTTGCTCAAGATCCAAAAGTCTTCAAATCAAAAGTCAGAGATCTCAATATAGACTCAAACATTTCTCATCAAATGATCTGAGTTGCTCTTCACATTCATTTTACAGCTCTAGACTCTTACTGGATGACAACTAGTGACTCATTTAGGTCTTTTTTTATTTTTATTGATTTTAGGAGAAACATCTGAGGTAGCTGATAGAGCAAACATTACTGCTTACATACTGCTGATTTAAGCCTGCGTGTCATGAAGTGCTGACCTCATCATGTGAACCTCTTTCCTAACATTAGCCATCTTAGAGGAGACTATATTGATTTTTACTTACTAACAACATGCCGCTCTGTGTGTGTGTGTGTGTGTGTGTGTGTGTGTGCGCGTGTGAGAGATTGAACTGACACTAACACACACACTGAAACTCTTAACTGGTGTCTGGTGTCTGTCTCTCAGTTTACTGTCAGACAAACACATTTATATCGTCAGGGCAACGTCAGGTTAACTGAGGGCGACTGAAGATACAAATAAAAATAAATAAATAAAAAAAAAAATAAAAAATCTTGTTCCACACAACTATATATCAAACATCTGTCCTATATTTGAAATATTAAAATGTTTTAATATATATTTAAAAGACATTTTTGTAAATATATGTAATGTAATATATATATATTTTATAATAATATTTTGTAGAATATTTATTTAGTACTTTGGTAATAAATAAATAAATAATCTAATAGTAATAATAATAGGAATAGTAATAATATTAGTAATAATATTTATTACAAAAATACTAAATAACATTATTTTTATTTATTATTTTATAATACATATTGATATATTATATAAAATATAATATAAAATGTGTATATATATATATATATATATATATATATATATATATATATATATATATATACACACACACACACACATATATATATATATACAGTATTTTATAATAGTAATAATATTTTATATATTTAAATTTTTTGTAATTAACAATCTAGAAATAATAATAATAATATTATTAGATCATTTATCTGTCTGTCTATCTTTATCTTTTTCTTCATAAATAATCTCTTTATTTGTTCCTGTCAGGCCACGGCGCAGATGGAGGGCCGGTTGTGTGTTTTCATCCACACATATTGTCCCGAGAGCGTTCTGCCGCTGGCCGACGGGGTCCTGAGCTTCATCCACCACCAGATCATCGAGCTGTCCAGAGACTGCCTGACCAAATCTGGAGAAGGTCTCATCACGTCTGTCTACTTCTTTGAGCTGCAGGAGAACCTGGAGAAACTTCTGGATGACGTGAGTTCATCGCATCAAACCTCTCATGAATGTGAATTATATATTAATAGATTGTGAAGTTTTAATACATCCTAGTGGTATTTGTTTTTCTACATTGGCCCAGGCCATGTGGTGATAAAAAAATATTTTATAAATATTCTAGAAATAATAATAATAATAATAGTTATTATTATTTATTATTATATTTATTTTTTAGAATATTTATGTATTACTACATACTTTAATAATAATAATAATTATTATTATTTATACTACAAATTAAATATGTATTTATTGCTACATGACCAGGGCCAATTAAATTTCTGTATATATTATATTATATTATATTAAAGTGTTTTGTAATAAAGTCTAGAAATAATAATATAATTTAATTTAATATAACATTTTGTAATAAAGAATCTAGAAATAAATATATATTACATGCATAATAGTATTAATAAATATATTTAATTTTAGAAATCAGTGGTATCAGCTTTCATTCATCTCTCTATCTCAGGCGTATAAGCGGTCAGAGAGTTCAGAGTTGACCTTCGTCACTGAGTTGGTGAAGAAACTCCTCTTCATCATTGCTCGACCTGCCCGACTTTTGGAGTGTTTGGTGAGAAAATATGTTTGTTCTTTCATCCATTCAAGCCTTATTCCTGCTCATCAGATAATATGATACTCCAAACCCCTCTGGACTCCAGCAACACTTTTTTACTCCAATTTTTACTCCAACTTCAGAAAAGTATTCTGAGCAAGAGCGAGTTGAACCTGCATTAGCATTTAGATTGAAGCAGCATGTCACTGTTATCATTGACCTTCTGTGATTCACTGCCTCTAAATCTCAGACAGTCATTTGAAAATGTTTCTGTGCTGCTCCAGGATTAAACCACATGAACGATTCATTATCCCCGTTAAACTGAGAAGCTCACGAAATGAGCCTCTAGCAAAGTTTTGGAGAGAATGTCTACGTACTTCAGCAAATTACAAATGTTCAATTTAATTCAGCTTTATTTATAGACGGTTACAAAAACTATTACACCTTAGCAACCGGATGGCAACAGTAATAGATGTGGCTCTGACACGTGTGCAGGAGTTTAACCCTGAGGAGTTTTATCATCTGCTGGAGGCGGCTGAAGATCACGCTAAAGAAGGACACCTGATGAAGACCGACATCCCGCGCTACATCATCAGCCAGCTGGGCCTGACGCGAGACCCTCTGGAGGGTGAGACGCACAATCACACACTAATTACGTTATAGAGGATCTGTGTGCTGGTCGCTGACCGTCTGTGACGTCTGTGTTTCAGAGATGGTCAGTCGAGAGCACTACGACAGCGAGGGTCCTGTCACACCAGAGACAGACGATTCTGCAGAGGTGTGAACACACACTAACACAAACACACACACACTTGTACGTCTATCTTTATGAGGACATTCATTGATGCATTGCAGTCTCCAGCTCCTTAACCTAAACCTATCCATCACAACTAAGTGCCTAACCCGAACCCTTACCCTAAAACTGCCCTCAAAGGGTTAGTTCACCCAAAAATGAAAATAATGCCGTTAATTACTCACCCTCATGTCGTTCTACACCCATAAGACCTTTGTTAATCTTCAAAACACAAATTAAGATATTTTTGATGAAATCCGATGGCTCGAGAATACTTTTTGAGTGCCAAAAAAACAAAACAAAATAAAGACTTTTCAACAATATCTATATGGGCCAATTTCAAAACACTGTTTCGGAGCTTTACGAATTGAATCAGTGAATCGGAGAGCCAAAGTCACGTGATTTCAGCAGTTTAGCAGTTTAATAGGAGATCCGAATCACTGATTCGAAACAAAAGATTCATAAAGCTCAGAAGCTTCATGAAGCAGTGTTTTGAAATCGGCCCATATAGATGTTGTTGAAAAGTCGTTATTTTGTTTTTTTGCCGCACAAAAAGTATTCTTGTCCCTTTATAATATTAAGATATAGAACCACTGAACTCACATGAACTGTTTCAAATATGTTTTTAGTACCTTCATGGACCTTGAGAGTTTCAATGGCTTTGCTCTCAATAGAGGCCTCATTGAGCCACGGATTTCATCAACAATATCTTAATTTGTGTTCGGAAGATGAACGAAGGTCTTACAGGTGTAGAACGACATGAGGGTGAGTAATTAATGACATTATTTTCATTTCTGGGTGAACTAACCCTTTAACCTAATTATAACCTGTTCCCTAAAACCAAGTCTTGACCCTTAAACAGGCCTTTAAAGGGCTTTCAGAAAGTGAGGACCAGCCAAAATGTCCTCAAAGCGGTCCTCACAAAGATAGCTGTACAAGTACACACACACACACACACGCAGTCTCAAGAAACCTGAAAATGATTATCATCTGTTACAAGAGGATAATGACTTCCTGTGCAAATGAGTATAAAGTGTTGTGGGGATTTTTCTCTTTTCCAGGGAAAAATGAAACCCATGAAGCCACCTGGAGAGGCCGATTTCCAGACCATCAAACTGATCAGCAATGGAGCCTACGGGTAAACACACACACACACAAAAAAAGATTTGCACAAAAGATTAATATGACGGCACATGCTAGTTGATGAGTTGAATCAACTCCACAGCAACTACATACATTTATCCACTAACCATTCAGAAACATCCAGTTTCATTCTAAAAGTTGTAACTTCTTCCTTCATTTAAAGGAACACACACAAAAACGGCGTGTTTTTGCTCACACCCAAATAGGGGCAAATTTGACAAGCTATAATAAATGATCTGTGACAGAAGTTTCTGTGTTTTTCAGTGCGGTGTATCTGGTCCGTCATCTGGAGACCCGGCAGCGCTTCGCTATGAAGAAGATCAACAAACAGAACCTGATTCTGAGGAACCAGATCCAGCAGGCATTTGTGGAGCGAGACATCCTGACCTTCGCCGAGAACCCGTTCGTGGTCAGCATGTTCTGCTCCTTCGAGACCAGACGACACCTGTGTATGGTCATGGAGTATGTGGAGGGTGAGACACACACGCAGTTTAATCGCTCTTTTATTGCTCATAAGACGTTATTATGGCCTCAGATATGTTTTAAGTATCAACTCTCAGATGTTTCTCTTGAAGTCGGCATGAAACGATAGTTGCGATCGTCTTTTCTTCCCTATTTTGACGTATATCCATGTGAAATGGCTTCTGGAACAAGAACAAATGTAGGGCAGGGCTTGATTTTGTCCATGGGGATTGATTGGATGGTTGTGGTTTGCTATTGGTGTATCTCATGTGATTGACAGTTTGCCCCGCCCTCATCATCAGAGAAGAGCAGTAAGAAGGAGAAGTTATTTTGATTAAGGAGAAACATCTGAGATGTTAAAGTGATCTCCTCTGTGTTTTTTGTTTCCTGCGGCTCAGGAGGCGACTGCGCAACGCTGCTGAAGAATATCGGAGCGCTGCCCGTGGAAATGGCACGCATGTACTTTGCTGAAACCGTCCTGGCACTCGAGTACATTCACAACTATGGAATCGTGCACCGCGATCTCAAACCTGACAAGTAAGACACCCCCTAGTGGACGAGACTGAATCTAAATATATCTGTTAAATGATGACGGCAGTGAGCGTTTCATTTACTAAATGACCCTGCACATTCAATTAAATGATTGCTGGGATTCATTTGCCATCTGCTGGGCGGTGACAGACACTTCCTGTGTAAGATTAATGAAAACCTTTTCATTTGGACAGATTGTGTTATATAATTAAACACGTCAGAACTGCCGCTCAGCTTGACAGTGTGTGTTTGTGTTGCTGTGTCACATGATCTCTGTCTGTCTCTCTCCATCAGTCTGCTCATCACATCCATGGGTCACATTAAACTCACTGATTTCGGTTTGTCTAAAATGGGTCTCATGAGTCTCACCACAAACCTGTACGAGGGACACATCGAGAAGGACACCAGGGAGTTCCTGGATAAACAGGTACAAGAAAATACTATGTTTTTTAAAATAAGTTAGTATTGTATTAGAAGACATGGATCACAGACAGGGACCAAAAGACACAAAATGGCAATTTTCATTATTCATGAAATCTTTAAATTATTATATTGTGTCTGTTTAGTGTTAGTTAAGAATTAATGCCAGTGTCACAAGTTGCCAGTAAGCAACAGCTACATGCTAAAAATAATTCCAAACGCCAACATTCTAAAAATAATTCCAAACACCTAAGCAACTGCATAGCAATGCCTCAGAAATTTCCTTAGCAATGGTGGAAAGTTTTGTATTCATAAATACCACTTTCATTTTTTTCAGGAAATATGCAAGTGTAGTTGGTTAATAATTTTTTGACCCCAGGTCTGCGGCACCCCGGAGTACATCGCCCCGGAGGTGATCCTGCGGCAGGGCTACGGGAAGCCGGTGGACTGGTGGGCCATGGGCATCATCCTTTACGAGTTCCTGGTGGGCTGCGTGCCGTTCTTCGGCGACACACCGGAGGAGCTGTTCGGTCAGGTGATCTCAGGTAAAGACGCACCTACAAACAGCCAACATCACAACATCAGAAAAGTCAGAAAAGGAAAAGATGCATACAATGCACACAGTGTAAAATATCTATAATGAAAATATAGATATAGAAGCAAACAATAGAAATAATCACATTTAACAGTGAACCTTTAACAGGAAATTCCAAAAACATAAAAAGCAAACAAACAGTCAAATTTTAAATAAATATATTTTGTTTTAAGGAGGTTTCAGTATTTTTACTAGAAAATAAGACAAAATACTGATTATGAAAAATATAGTGTTATTTAATCTAAAGTGTGTGTGTGTGTGTAGATGATATTGTGTGGCCTGAGGAGGACGACGCTCTCCCCGCTGACGCGCAGCACCTGATCTCATCTCTATTGCAGACCAGCCCGCTGCTCAGACTGGGCACAGGTGACCTCACACACCTGCAGTCACATGACCCTCTGTCACTGAACACACGCTGATGCACTCTAACCGCTGACATAGATTAGAGCTGTTCATTTGTGCTCTAAATCTGGTTGTATGAACCATGTCTGAAGCATTTTACCATGGTGTAAATAATGACAATTAAATAAGAATATTTCTTTGCAAAAGAATAGTTTAAAACTTAAACCCCATTCCATTCGTGCACAATAAAACAGGTGAAAAGGTCCCATAGACTTACACTGAAGTAGAGACTCCAGGTCTGAATACCATAGCAACGACATAACACCCAGAATAGCACAGCAACACCCTAGCAACTATCCAGAACTCCTTAGAAACAACCTAGCAACCACAAATCAGAACTGCCTTCACATAGTATACACTAAAACACCCTTGCAACTAGGGGTGGGAATCTTTAGTCACCTCACGATCCGATCCCTTTCCGATTCTGGGAGTCATGATCCGATTCCAAAATGATTCTTGATCTACTTTTTTTTTAAAATTATTATTAATTAATTACTTTACTGACTTAAAAATCTTAAAATCCTTACATTTACATATCCTTATATAAGTAATTATAAGTAGGCCTACTTTTTAAAATAATTACAAATTGAAAAAATTTAATTAAAACAATTGTTTGTTAAGAATTTTAAACTATTACAACTTCAAAACATACAAACAAGTAGCAAATAATAAAGAGGAGCAACGAAACATATTACAAGTAATAAACAAAGACTGCTTTCAGTATTTAAGATTATCTGAACATTTTCTTTCTCATGTTTACTGTCGTTTGATTGTTACATCATAGACAGCGGGAGATCTAATAAGTTGCATTCCCGCACGGATCTCTTTTGAAATATAATAAGTAATGCGGTTTGTCCTGTCCATTTAATCCCTTAAGACAAAACTGGATGTGTTTAGGCTACATTAATTTTGTGTTATAAAACCATTTTGAGACACAAGTACATTAAACCACTTACACGAAGTCGGGCACAACCGCATTCTTGAGCACTCTTCACAAACAAAGCGTCAGCATTTGAAATTGAAAGCAGCCTTCTGTAAGTAAGTGAGTTTCATATTTTAAATATATAAGTCCACTGCGTTCCAAACGAGATAAATGATGCCTTCATAGAGCATTTGTAAGGAAAATACAGACGGGGAGACCGCGCAGAACAACATCAAACAAAGCTTGTGTCTCTCACAGCGCATCCTGTGCAGTGAAGCCCGCGAATGTCGTTGTAATTCATTTCAACCTTTCCGAACTTTATAAAAGATTATTTTATGGAAGGTTCGAGTGGTGTATGTGTGTGAGGAATTGGAAGCAAGCAGAATCCGGGTGTTTCTAAAGCACACTCAGCGTCATCGCGCATCTGGATAAAAACTAAGCTCAGAATCCATTCTGAAATTCTCAGAATCGATCCAGAATCATTGAAGAGAGAATCGTGATGCATCGATGGATCGATTTTTTTTTTTTTTTTTCTTTTTTCTCCCACCCCTACTTGCAACCACTCAGAACACCTTAGAAACCACCTAGCATCCGCATAGTAGCAAGTTTAACGCCACCAAGTACCAACTAACTGCCTAACATGCACTAAAAAACACCCTAGCAACACCCTTACAACCACTCAGAACACCTTTGAAACCACTTAGCAACCACATAGTAGCAAGTTTAAAACCATTCCAAATCACATACCCCATAAAATTCACTTAAAACAGCCTGGTAACCACCTAGCAACACCCTAGATACCACTCAGAACACCTTAGAAACCACCTAGTATCCACATAGTAGCAAGTTTAAAATCACTCAGAATCATCTAACAACCCCATAGTATCCACTAAAACACCCTAGTTTCCACCTAGCAACACCCTAGCCACCTCTCAAAACACTTTAGAAACCACCTAGCATCCACATAGTAGCAAGTTTAAAACTACTCAGAACAGCCTAACAACCCCCATAACATTCACTTAAAACACCTTGGTAACCACCTAGCAAAACATTAGCAACCACTCAGGACACCTTAGAAACCACCTAGCAAACTATAGTAAGTTTATAACTACTCAGAACCGCCTAACTGCAAGCATGTAATAAAAACTCCATAGAAATCACATAGTAGCAAGTTTAAAACCATTCAAAATCACCTAACAACCCCATAACATTCACTTAAAACACCTTGGTATCCACCTAACAACACCTTAACAACCACTCAGGACACCTTAGAAAAAACCTAGCAAACCATAGTAAGTTTAAAACTACTCAGAACCACCTAACTGCAAGCATGCGATTAAAAACGGCATAGAAATCACATAGTAGCAAGTTTAAAACCATTCAAAATCATTTACCAACCCCATAGTATGCACTAAAACACCTTAGTTTCCATCTAGCAACACCCTAGCAACCACTCAAACACCTTAGAAACCACCAAGCAACCACATAACCAGTTTAAAACCACTCTGAACCACCTAATAACCCCATAGTATGCACTTAAAACACCCTAGTAACCACCTAGCAACTGCAGGCACTCAGAACATTCTAGCAACCTCACAATGTCTAAAGCAAATATAAATATCTATTTTCAATTATCACTATTATTAGTAGTACATTTGATTATTTGTGGAACAAGGATTGTCTTTTATCATGTTACTGTTGCGTGGTTCATTGCTTTGGTACAGTCAGACGCTCTGCACACGCTGAATGGAGTGGTGTGTTTGTGCGTAGGTGGAGCGTTCGAGGTGAAGCAGCATCCGTTCTTCTGTGATCTGGACTGGAGCAGTCTGCTCCGACAAAAAGCCGAGTTCATCCCTCATCTGGAGTCGGAGGAGGACACCAGCTACTTCGACAGTGAGTGACGGACGGATGGATTATGTGCGTTTATGCTGGAGTCTGTTAAGGCCCCGATATATTTCATGCGAAATCGAAGAACAAACTGCTGTGATGTCATTTTGAACACAATCAGGCAAAAACTAAGTAGGTTTTGGTGTTTGTTTTGGGAGTTCGAAACAGCTTGCCAACGCAAACTTTCTGTAAAAGTTCACTCTTGCTAGTAAACACATTCATACTACCATTGGTCTGTGGTGATCAACGCAACAGGTGGTTGTGGCTCTGAGGCTCCGCCTTCTTTGACGTTCAAGAGTAAAAACATGAACACTGGAATGCCTCTTGACAGTAGAAAATGAAGTCGTAATACTAGTGGAAAGCGACACTGACACTGTTTTTCCATGTTTTATGCAGTTAATCTGCTTGAATTTAAAACAATCTATAGCATAAAGTGCTATATAAACACAATTTGACTGGAGTGTCCGAAATGAGCTCATGAGTGGTCCTCTGCAGCCATCTACTGGTTATAGTGGTAATTTCATGTAATTTTCATGTTAAAAGTGTGTTTTCCGCCAGGTGACAGAAATCCTCCACTAAACCATGGCACATTTTTCACGTTATCTCCATGAATGAAAATGATAAATGTGGATCTTCTTATATTGCAAAAACGTACATAAAAAATAATAGTGTTTAAAACGTCACAGGACTGAGCCCCCCTAATATTGAAATCCTAGAATCGGTCCTGGTGCTCAGCACGTTAACATTTTCATCTAAACACTGTCTGTTTCAGCGCGATCAGAGCGATATCATCATGTTCACTCGTACGATGAAGACGACACCAATGACGACGAGCCAGTGGAGATTCACCACTTCTCCTCCTGCTCTCCACGCTTCAGCAAGGTTAGACCTCGCTCATGAGAATCATACACACACCTAATGTACAACTTCCAAACCTGTATGAACCTGTGCTAAAGTACGAACTTCCCAAGGGAGTTCTGCTAATTAGACAGTGCCGAGCATTATGGGTAATGTAGTCTATTCCAGGACTCATGTAATGTGTCTGAAACACAGGTGTACAGCAGCATGGAGCATCTGTCCCAGCTGGAGCACAAGCCTGTGGTGACCCGCCGAGAGCCCAAAGCTCACAGAGAAGATCGTAGCAAGAGAGAGAGTCTGGGCAGCCTGACCCTCCGAGACAAGACCTGGAGAACCGGATCCCCTGAGATGTAAGACCGACAACATAACAACCTCCCAGAATAGCCCAGCAGCCACTCAGAACACCTTAGAAGCTACATAGTAGCACATTTAAGAACTTACCCATTTACCAAGAACTGCCTAACAACTGCATAGCATGCACTAAAACGCCCTAAGAACCACCTAGCAACCACATAATAGCATGTTTAAAACCACTCAGAACTGCATTGCATGCACTAAAACACCCTTACAGCCACCTAGAAACGCCATAGCAACCACTTAGAACACCATAGAAACCACCTAACCACATACTTGCACGTTTAAGTAACAACTGCATATAGCATGCACTAAAACACCCTAGCAACACACTAGAAACCACATAGCAACCACAAGTTTAACCAACCAAGTTTAAAACCACTCAGAACCTCATTAAAAGCACATAGCAATGAAAAAATCCCAGTAACCACATAGCAACACCTCAACAACCACTCAGAACACCTTAGCAAAGACACAGTAACAAGTTTAAAACAATCAGAACCACAACCACATAGCAATGTACTAAAAACACCCTAGCAACACCCTATTAACAGCATAGCAACCACTTAGAACACCTTAGAAACCACCTAACCACTATATAGTTGCATGTTTAAAACCTCTCAGAACTGCATATAGCATGCTTTAAAACAACTGCATATAGCATGCTTTAAAACACCCTAGCAACACCCTAGAAACCACATAGCAACCACAAGTTTAAAACCACTCAGAACCGCATTAAAAGCACATAGCAATGCACTAAAACACATAGCAACACCTTAACAACCATTCAGAACACATTAGTAACTACCTAGCAAACACATAATTTCACATTTAAAACCACTCAGAACCACATAGCAATGCACTAAAACATCCCAGTAATCAAATAGCAATGCCCTAGCAACCACCTTAGAAACTACGTAGAGCCCTTGATCATTAACAACCTTATTATGTCTTAAGAAAGTATTAAAATGTTGTTGTGATGTTTGTTATTAGTACTTTTAATTATTAATTGAACAGTGATTGTCCTAAAAACCACAGATGATGCTCCTTTCTCTGTGTAGGAAGCGTTTGTCGTGTTCAGAATCATCCTTCACTGAGTCAGAGTCCAGTCCTCCAGGAGCACGCCGGCGTTTCTCAGCGCTGATGGACACGCACCGCTTCGCTTCTCCACTAGAGGGAGGTGGTGACGCACACACACGCCAGCCAGCGATCAAAGTCAGGGGTACGTCACTAGAGGGCGCCAGCATGCCCGTCAGCTCCAGTCTGCTGGACTCCAGCTCTGCAGCGTCAGTGGGACATCCTGGAGGTGATTTGGTTTTCAAATAAGAAGAATCATTTCATACATTATACTGTTATGCACTCTAAAATTAATATTCATCTTGGGTGATCTTCCTGTTTCTCAGATAAACTTCTGCGGCCCGCCGATGCCGCCACAGCAGCAGTGCCTCTGCACATGCCAGACTCGTTTGGGCCTCGAGTCGGAAGTGACCTCGTCTTACGAAGAGCTCAACATCATCAGATTCCCACCGACAGTGAGAAACGCACAGCGACTCGCTCCGGCACCAAAGTCATAAAGTCGGCCTCTGCCACGGCCCTGTCTGTCATCATACCTGCAGGTGAGCACATTAATTACTACAGACAGCTGTGTTCATGCTTTTATAAAATCATGGGGTTTGTGTTTTCTTTAATAATGAGCCTTTTTGTGGGCCTCATTTATGAAACATGCACATTTCTGTATAAAGCCATTCATAAAACCATTCTTATGTACATTTTTTCATGCAAGTTCTGTGTAAAAAAATTTGTTTGGTTTATTTTTTTCTCCCATAGTTGAGCAGCATGGTACGTCTCCATTGGCCAGTCCCATGTCTCCTCGCTCCATCTCGTCCAATCCTCATCTCGTGACTCATCTCCGAGTCGCGACTACTCGCCTACAGTCAACGTCCTGCGCTCACCGATCACCATCCATCGCTCCGGGAAGAAGTACGGCTTCACGCTGCGTGCCATCAGAGTCTACATGGGCGACAGTAACGTGTACAGCGTGCATCACATGGTTTGGGTACGAACGCATTCTGAGACGTTCTACTGATTTTACTGCTGAAGAATGTGTTACATGTGATGATTGTCATTGCTTTCTTCCAATCATAGCATGTAGAGTGTGGCGGGCCAGCCGAGGAGGCGGGGCTTTGTGCCGGTGATCTCATTACCCATGTGAATGGGGAGTCTGTGCACGGATTGGTCCACACAGAGGTGGTGGAGCTCATTCTGAAGGTATGGGCGGCACGAACAGACCTGTTGTTTCATGATAATTACTTTCCAGAGATAACTTTAACATGGTGCATTTGGATTTTCAGAGTGGCAGCAAAGTAACAGTGACGACTACTCCATTCGAAAACACGTCCATAAAGATCGGGCCAGCCAGGAAGCTGAGCTGCAAAGCCAAGATGGCCAGACGCAACAAGAAGTCATTAGCAAAAGATGGACAAGAGAGGTCAGTAAGAGTGAATGCCTTCACATAAAATATACACCTCATTTATATAATTGCATTACTCAATTAGTCTCTCTCTTTTTGTCTGCAGTAAGAAGCGTAGCTCTCTCTTTCGTAAGATCACGAAACAGTCAAACCTGCTTCACACCAGTCGTAGTCTGTCCTCTCTGAATCGCTCGCTGTCATCTGGAGACAGTCTGCCTGGATCGCCGACACACAACCTGTCTGCTCGCTCACCCACACAGACCTACCGCTCTCCTCCAGACTCTGCCTACCTCGGTCAGAGCTCCTCCTACTGCTTTATGATGTGGAATCTTATTGGCTGAATCTGTGGTGTCATTTATACTTGTTTTATTCAATCATAATGAATGTTTCTAGAGTTTCCCAACCAAAGGGACACAAACCCCTGGGGGTTCATTATGATAAAAATCAATCAAATGTTAAATTTAATTAAATAAACATGTACAATTTTTAAAAAGAAGAAGCAAAAAATATCTCTTTATTCTGTTCTTTTGCAAATTTATGTTTTTGTAATTAGTAGTAGCAGTAGTAAGTCAATTTATTATTTATTATATGCATTATTTATTAAATGTATAATTGCATTTTACTACTTACTTTAGCTTGAGTGATTGAGATTTTACTAGTATGAAAATGAAGATTCAATACATTCCATGCGTGTTTATATTCTTTGCATGCATTCTTGCATTACAGTAATAACAGCAGTACACAAGGGGGCGATAGAGTTACAGTTTAATGTTTGTAACTGGATGGTTTGTATTGGTAATCACACATCTTGCTTTAAACATGTTGACTGTAGAAGACTGCTGACTGTTATAGCTCCACTTGCAACATTGCTGAGAATGCAAAGCATACATAAAAATGCTTGTGCCTTATGGCAGAGTCCAATGTCTCTGAAGATCAAGCTTGAAGCTAGAACCATCTGTGTTGATATAACAAGAGTATGATTGGGGTCTAAGTTTTTGAGTAGCCGAACAATTGTATTATACAGTACATCCTCCTCACTGCAGAACATGAGACCCAGGATCCAGATCCAGGGGGTGGAGACGGGTAGGTTTAGGGATATGTAAAGTGGGAGGAGTTGGATCCAGATCTACAGGGTGGACATGGGTAGGTTTAGGGATCAGGGGGCGGAGACGGGTAGGTTTAGGTAGAGGGATATGTAAAGTGGGAGGAGTTGGATCCAGATCCAGGGTATGGAGATGGGTAGGTTTAGGGATTAGGGGGTGGAGACGGGTAGGTTTAGGAATATGTAAAGTGTGAGGAGTTGGATCTGGATTCAACCTCGCCCCCTGGATCTCGTGTTCTGCAGTGAGGACTATCTCAGAATGTCTGGTTACAAAATAACTCCTTTCTAGAGAAAAAAAAAAGCAGAATTTTGCCATGTTTTGAATAAACCTTGCTGCCTCACAGTATGTACTTGAGTGACATTTGACCTACTGAAGATGATAGTTCTGTGGCGTGTGTTGCCTCTTTCGTTTTCCGGCAGACGTGCTTTGAAATGAACTCAATTAGCCTATGATATTTAACTTCAGTCGGGGTTTGGGTGTTTTAACTGATTATTATGTGCCCTTTACATGTTTCTTTGAGGTTCTGACCTGGTTCTATCCCTGTCCTTTCAGGCACGTCGTCTCAGAGCAGCTCTCCCGCGTCCAGCACGCCAAACTCGCCTGCGACGTCTCAGCACATGCGGCCAAGCTCTCTTTACGGTCTCTCACCCAAACTCCACCGGCAGTACCGTTCTGCTCGCTGCAAATCCGCCGGGAACATTCCTTTGTCCCCGCTGGCTCACACGCCATCCCCCACTTCGTCCTCCCCGCCGCCCATTGCTGGACACACTGTCGGCAGCTCCAACACCACCCAGGCCTTCCCCGCCAAGCTCCATGCCTCTCCTCCGATCACACGCCCCCGGCCCAAGAGCGCAGAACCACCCCGTTCCCCTCTCCTCCAACGGGTGCAGTCCACCGAGAAGCTTGGCCCGGCCCCTCCACCGTCATTCCCATCCTCCTCATCTTCCGTGGGGTCAGACAGGAAGGGAGGGCTTTGCGTGTCCATGAGGAAGCACGGTTTGGATGTTGTGCATGCAGAATACCGCCGGGAGTCATTTCACTGCGAGCACGCTCTCCAGAGCCTGATGGAGATCGAGGGGGAGAATACGCCCGGGGCTCCACCCTCTCCACCCGACCAGACACCAACGCACATGTCCTTCCAGCGCACGTTGAGTCCGGCGAGGCATCTCGGAAGGCAGGACTCAATGGCGGATCGAGAGTCCGAGGGTAAAGCAAAGAAGCCTGACTCAAGTGAAGCAGTTTTAAGAACTGCATCAAAAACCGAACCAATAGCATCCACCTTGGATCCTAAATCAACCCAGTTGGCCGAAACACCTCAGAAGGAGAAAGTGGCCCCCAAGTCTGAGTCTTCTCAAGTCTCAGTTGTCTCGACAGTGAAAGAGGCAGCCAGAGATGTGGGAAAGAGTGAATCTCTTAGCGTCCCGTCTGCAATGGGATGTGGCTCCAAGACCCCAAATTGGACTGCAATTATCAAGAGCTCCGAAGCACAGGAATTCAAACCCCATAGCCTTCAAACCGAGGGTCCTAAAGGGCTGGAGAATGGCAAAGACACCGAAAAGATCCCGGTGAAGGAGAAAACTGCACCCATAGTAGCTCCAGAGGCAAGCAAGTCAGGTAAAGGACCTCTGAGCGTTGAGGGGAATGGACCTAGTTTTGTTGGTGCACCTAAAGTCTTAGAAGCCATTCCTGTCCTGTCCAAAACCATTGAAGAACGGGTTCAGACCCCATCGGGGTCAACCAGAGCCCCTCAAGAGGAAAGATGTCGGCTGGAAGCAGTTGAGGAGTCTCCAACCGCCAAGTCGCCTTGCACAAGCAAATCACGTGCCGTATCTCCAGGCGACAGGTCCAGCTTTGTGACACAGCTCACCAGTGTGGCTAAAACTGTGCTTGGGCCGATGAAGTTGGGCTCTCAGGATGGCGGGAAGGCCAAGGACAGCTCCAAAACCAATGAGGACAAACGAGCCGCCACCTTGGGAAAGTCTGAGGCCACGTCTGGGAGTCGTCGAGGACTGACGGGAACTTGGCCTGGTCCTGGATCGTCAAAGCCTGAAAAGGCATCAAAGAGCTCTTCCAAACATTCGTAATATTCTAATAGGAATATTCCGTTCGGAACTTTGAATGGGATGCATTCCCAGTATTTGTCCAAATGCAGACTGTTCAAAAGACTCTACAGCCATCAAACCAAGATATAAACAAGAAAAAAAAAATCGCAAACAAGTAAAGGTGCTTCAAAATGATCATTGTCAAATATGTTTGTGCATATGGTGTAAGAGTATATGCACCATCATATGTGGATGTAGAACAAACCAGTATGTCTCTCTAGATGCATGTTACATGTATGTTGTGAATAGAAGAAAAATAAGATATGAAGACCTAATGCTAGTGAACACTGCACATCCAATCATTCCTGCCAGGTCTGTAGAGGGCATGTACTTTCATTCATCACCATATCAACCAATCAGTTTGTCAGATTTAGAATTGAGAGGTAGTTAAAGTGTTTGTTTATCAAGTGACCGACACCATGTATCTAAACAATCTCATTCCAGTACCTCAGCTATACTGTTAAACTGCCGACAGTAGCGCTATAACTAATGCTAGAGGCAACAGAATGACTAACAAGAGGTTTGGGAAGGTTTAACTGGTGGAAATGGGAAATGATTGTTGCACAAGAACAGAAGCATGTGAATAAGTGCTTGTTTCTGCTGTCTTAATTACATTTGCACTGGAAACGCCAAGCAAAAGTCAACATGAAATCTAAATTGACCATATTTACTTTAGTAGTGCATGTTCCTGGTGTTACTGTGCACGATTCATCAGTGCACGACTTTCCTTTTCGGCTAACATTACCTTGGCCGTACACCAACAGATCTTAGTCAGGGTAGCGACATATCTAATTTTTGACAGGAAGTACAGTGTGTTTAATGGATTGCAATGTTGTTTAATCTGTGTAAAATTCAACCCTATCTAAGGTCTATAGTCAAATAGCTACTTTGTAGGAAATGCAGCCTTTCTAAAATCTTGCCTCAAGTCAATGCAGCAGTTTAAAGCCAGTTAGCATTGTGGCAATAATAGCACATACCTGTATAAATAGATTTGAAGTAGATTATGGAAGTAAAATTGGATGCAGATGTTGTTTCATGTTGACTTTTATGTGGCTAAATATAAATGTCTGGAAAGAAGAAAAGTCTATATAATTGAATTTGCCACTCTTGAGACTAAAGGGAAAACCTTAAGGATGGCACTGTTATGAAGTGATATTGAGATTATTAGACAAACTCTATGAAGAAAATAGGTCACTATTTGATGTCATCCTGTTAGATTATATTAATAGGCCAGTAAATGCACTGTGGATTATACACTTGAATTCTTACAAAGCCTGAATTATCCTTTAGTAAATGCAGAAGAGTTTGTGAAGTATGAGGTCGTCCATGTGTAGATGTGTTTAATTTTAATCCATTCAGGGCTTTTAATTCACTTTTGCTACATATTCGTGATCTTTTATAAGAATTTATTACGTAGTAGGTTGACATGTAAATGTCTAGTGGTTTGCGAGAGATGAAACAATGTTTTGGAAGTGGCTTCATGTTACATGTGGAATTGATCTAATCTGTTTACACTTTAAAATACTCAGTCACTATCACGTTTGTGTGAACGTCCTTTGGAGACTGTGTGTGTAGTGAATCTAGCGATGTCTTAGGAGTATTTGGTGCCACGTTAGCGCAGTTATCCAAATCAGCTGATCCTTGATTGACTGTCTTTTGCCAATATAGAACTTTACACTTTACCCAAATGTTAACCTTTAGAGGGAGAAACAAATGATGGATTGAATTTTGGCTGGTATTAACATGGTCTTTTAGACATTGTACTATGATAATACCATTTTTTTTTTTTTTTTTTTTTGGACATAAACCATGGTATTTCCCTGAATATACATAGATATGGTAATGATTCAGTACCATGGTATACAGTATGCCATAGTAACACCACAGTACGTTTTGTGAAGGTAACATCATTTTTAATATGCTTTTAATATTTGGGTAGGGTGTATATGCCTTTATGACATGTTTTCATATTTATTTGTGCTGTAAAGTGTGTGTAGGATAGACATGTCAGTTTCTGTCCGTGTGTTTAGATTATGTAGAGACAGTTACTTGCGCAAGAGTACAAGCAATGTTACAGAATGCACTTTATTGTATTTATTTATACATTTATAATTTTATTTGAATGATTTTTGCCGTTTGATTATTAAAATGGGAGGTTGTATGTTGCCCTTCGAAACTACGCTGCTTTGCATAAATCTTCCTCTTAACTGTTTTACCTGTGAATTTTTTTGTACATTCACTTCTTATATCATTGTTTATTTACAGTTTTTATATGATTTCTCACCTCAGGCAATGTTATAAACTAATGCAATTTAAAAACTGTAGTAATAATAATAAAGTGCAGTAATAATAAAAAGCCTGGAAGAAGCCAATAACTTTGTTTTGTATATAAATGTGGGCCTACTATAGTGAAAAGTGAGCTTAAAAATGTGTAGATTAATGTGATATAAAACAGATCAATTCAAGCATCAACCAACAGTTTTCTGTTATCTCAGAACAAGCAAAATGTTTATACATTACATTCCACAAGTCATGCAGTATATGTAGTTTTGGCTATCAGCTGAGCCTATTTTGAAAGCCATTATTCTGTTTTTTTTTTTGTTTTTGTTTTTAAAGTATCATTATTTTAATAGGCTCCAGTTATTGAAACATAAACAAAAAGAAAAGCTTTAAATACCACCTGACTATAGTGAATCTCGACCATTTCTATAGGGAAGCTACACATTAAATTCACTTTTGAAAAGATTTACTGCCACCTTGGATCAGGCTAATCACACTGTGGCGTAGTGTCGATTAAACACAAAAGACACGTATCCCCAAGAAACTGAGCTTTTTAATCTCAAAGAGTGGCGACAGAATGTACAGTGTTAGCACTCAATCGGAAGAGTAACCTCATACAGAAAACAGCCAATATGATAACATAGTGATAACAACCCTCTTGTGGCCATTATGCGAATTGCACTCCAACATAAACTATTGCAGTAAGAATACCACATTTACTTACGTTTTTGACAACCCTTCAGAACCCTAATCAAAGATTGATGCACTGGTCTTTATTCTTACAACCTTATCATTTGGAGATCCGCCATATAAAGGGAACTGAAAATGTTTTGCGCGGACGCATTGTCCCGTGCACCTGTGTCTTAAGAGTTAATGTGATATTCTGCCTATATTGTTGTGTCTGTCTTTTTCTTCTTAGGTCCCAGTTCGGCAAGTAGTGATGGTGCTGCAGGTTAGAGATGTATTCGGATACGGTGTCACATTGACATTGCTATGCTTGGATGCATTGTAATTTTGGGGTAAACTTTGAAGGAACTCTTTGAAGTTTATTTTATGGGGAGAGTGTGACGCCCTGTCGGCCGTTCCTTGTTTTGAGTGTTTTGTCTGTATTGTTTGCAGGTGACTGGCAGATTGCAGCGTGATTGTGAGCACCGGCTTGAAGGTGTTTGTTGCTCTGAAGGATCATGTGACACTGAAGACTGGAGTAATGATGCTGAAAATTCAGCTTTGTAATACATGTACTGTGCTGTACTGTAGGTGAAATATATTGTGAAAAAATGCATATTAAGTTATATGGTGATTTTCCTCAGCTCACCTGTTTCCATCTTCTCTGTCAGCAGATCCCTTAAGAAATTTCAGAGCTTTCCCTTTGTTGTTTTTTCTGTCACTCCTAAAATCACAGAATAATATTTATCATGAGATCAAAACACGTTTGAACTAGTTTCAGTTGATTTTGCGCTTCTTGTATGTGACCTCACCAATAGAGAATACGAATCTGACGTCACGCTGCATTGAGCTCTGGGTAACTTCTTTATTTATCCGCCATATTGATAGGATCACGAAGCCTTTCCGTCATTGAGTTTAGTGCAGTAATTTGTTTTCTGTCACCATTGTATGTCATTAATGCTGCATCGATAATGGCGATAGTAACTCTGATCATTGTTCTGAGAGAAAACTGACAATGGAAAACGTTTTCGCGTTTTCTACATGTAAAAACACCAAGGGAAGCATGTCGAGGAGATGTGAGAAGACGATGGCAAATCTATTTGTAATGGCACTTGATTAAACCCACTGCTTATCACTCAATAAAAGAATCACATTGCTAAGTGTTTTTGAACGTTTTGATTTTGTTTGGTTTAATAATTAACATTACCTTTGCGAGTCTGACTCTCACTCCGCTCTTGAATTAGCAGAACTTGAATGAGAACATTAAAATGCTTAAGAAAAACGCTTCATGTGGCTTAAAGACAAACACAAAATTCTGTACATATCTATTAAAGCATACTGTATGGAGATACGCATATGAGCCCAAAATATGAACGCAACATGTTTACATGTCCTCTCACGTAAAGAAAACGCCTAATGCACTAGTCCCCTCTTGTGGTCATTATGTGAATTGCACTCCAACATAAACTATTGCAGTAAGGATACCACACACACTAAACTAACATCAAACACTTTCAGCATCAGCAGCACACATATAAAATATAATTGAAGGTGTAGTGTTTATTTCTGACAAACGCTGTTGGTATTTGAAATCACCAAAACAAACACACCCCTACCCAAAAGGATCACCCCATCTTCATAGCCCCGCCCCAAATTCACGTGAGGCTTGTTCGACTTGATGCAGTGCCGCACAGACCGATCGGCGGCTGACTTGAAGCAGTGCATGCCGGTAAGAAATTTTGTCCAACTTGAGACAGCGCCGATACCATGTGTGTGTGACGTATGGCTTCAAAGTACCGCGAGAGCGATTCGAGATCAGCCACCTGAGCAAAGAGTATAGAACCCAAGAGGCTACACTCTGATACTTTTTGGGCAACAGTCACTAGGTGGCGCTCCGGCAGCGTGGCCACCATTATTGGGTGAAAATACTAATTGGACCATAGAATCCTTCACATCTTATGCACCCAAAATCGCGAATTTCACAACTAAATCAGAAGCGCAAAAGAACATTTTTCAAATCAAATCATCAGTAAATTTTATGGCACCTACAGTAAATGTTGTATTGTCTTATATATGTTTTATTTTACCAGTTGTGGAATCCAACCATTAAACCATCTGAGGTAACGCAGTTAGCCTACTTTATTGAGTATTTCCATTTTATGCAACTTTACACATTTATTAATAGTAAAATAATAATTAATAAATTTAAGATCATCATGTTTGCAGCGAACAATATATTTCAGACCTAGTGGAGTAATAGTAACAATAGTATCCACTATCTGAATTGAAATAGGCTATATTGTAATGCGTTTAATGGATCACGCTACAAACATAATGATCTTAAAATACATGATGCATTGCTGTGTCCGTTATCGCATAATTCCCACTTTTGCACACTTTTGCTTTAAAGGTACAGTGTGTAATAATTCTGTCCGCTAGAGGTCGCTAGAAGTCTATTCAAAACAAAGCGTAGCTTGATGACGCTAAGTTTTGAGAGCGGAATCTTGGGACATGTTGTCTCCACCTCAACGGATGGTGCAAAAGAATAGGGATAGGACTCGGGAAGAAATCATGTTCATGGATGCGATTATTAACGTTACTGTAGAATGAAGCAGAGCAGGACCGAGTGTTGTGGGGAGCTGAACGAGGCCGCTGGAGCGATTCCGCAACACACGCCTCACAAGCAGTGGAACTTTTATTATGACACAGTCGCCGCGCTGCTTCCGCTTATTCTGGTCATGAGTATGAGATAACGCAGCTCTGTTTATTATATTAGATACATCTGAGTGTGTTGAAAATGATGTTATAACGTTACTCTGTGCGTTTGCTCGGCGGCTGCTGCGAGACACTTGTTTGAGACACACTGCAGTAAGCTAGATCGATTTTAGAATATCATATTAAATACTGGATGGCTTGTGTTGATAAATGACATGCAATTCATTTTAAAACGTATTGTATGATGGAGAAAATTCTGTATTACTGTTACTAAAAATAAAGCTGCATCTGATTATGCTATGTTAGCTACTTGACAAAATAGTGTTTTTCTCTGAGGCATGGTAAAGCATGGTACTCGCAAAAAATCAAGAAGGTGTTGAGCTATATAACAACAATTAGTTTTCTGTCTATCAATATATCAAAACAGTTGTTCCCTTGTCTATTAAAACGTGTAATATATTAAAGCGTCTTTGGTGTTTCCATGGTTTCTACAAAATAAAACCGGAAACCGAGGCAGACCGAGGGTTAACGCTGGTATGACGCAATTGACAGGCGACTCCTCACATGTCCCGAGCCTTGGTTAAAATTGCAATTTTCTCACGATTTACAAATAGTTGGAAATATTTGGAATATTGTAAGTACTCAAGTGAACAAAATATATAACAGTAGTGTAGTGGTTACTTTTGCCTACTGCAAAAATATTACATATTGCACCTTTAACGGACATTAGACAACACTGCAAAATCAAGCTGTTATATTCATATATTTATTGTCCAACATTCCCAATTTTTCTGATGCATATCCTTAATTTAATTTCATATGTTGGTATTAATTCAGTGTTTATAAGCCTAATGCTAATACTAGATCTTTTAAAGAATTTTAACCCAAACAGGTTTTGTGAAAAAGTCTGTAAAATAAACTGCTAAAAGGATTTGATGATCACTAGTGATAGTATTTTATTCTGTGTTGTCATCATTCAAGTTTGATTTCAGCTTTAATGTATGTTTTTTTTTTAAAACAAAGCAGCTGATATTGCCATAGAAACTAGTGGACTGCCGAGCCGCTTTCACCCCAAAATGGCGGAAAAGCAGGGCTGCTGCTGGGCGCCGGTGTTGCAATGGAACGCTCTATTGAGTGTCGCTTCTTGTTAGTGTATATTCTTTGACCTGAGTCAGCCAGCGCAGTTTCTCAAGAGGAGCTGCACAAGCTCTGATGACGACACAGCTGTTTCACGATTGGCGGATTCACCGCATGACAGCGATCACGTGTGTTTCGTGTTTATTGTCACGCCTTCAGTTCCACTAATGCTCACAAATCTGTATTTTTATAACAGTTAAAGCTCTTGTTGTGATGTTATATTGTGTCATGTTTATCAAAATTAAACTGATAAAAACATAGACCCCATTACATTGGTATTTAAATAATATATGCTTATGTTGAACTTTATTCTTGTAAAAACAGACACTGTAAGCAGTACATAAAGTATTGATGAAAATGTCTCTGAAACATCTGTGTATTAGTCAAATATTGCATTTATTTCACTTCAGCTGTGATAAAGTATGCAAAGCATAGCGCGAGCATCACTACGAGAAGTGTGACTTATTCATGAATTTTCCATGTTAAAAGATATTTTATTAAAAATCATAATCAGAAAGAGCTTTATTGACACATTATGCTGAAACACAAGGAATTTGTCCTCAGTGACAGAACCTTAAATACACACAAAATATAACAGTGAAACACAGAATAATAAGTGGAAAAACACAGTGAAATAATTTTGTTCCATTTTGAGGGAACTCAATGCGATGAGGACGCGTCCGTAGGATTCCAGTGTCTGAGGCACGTGCAGCAACTTAGCCTATCATGGCCGACGCAGTGATGACGTCACAGGGTGCTCCCGGAGTATTAAAGGGGCACCTGAAAATACTTAATCAGTTTCAGTGTCTTCAGGAAGCAGCTTCTCTGTGTGCTGGTGTGAAGATTGCAGTGTGTGAAAGAGAAGTAATGGTGAGCGAACAATTTAAACGCTGTATCTTCTCCTTGCCCACGTTTCATAACGCCTGGCGATGGTCATGATACGTGTGTTATATGTCTAGGAGTGAAGCACGCACATTCAGCCCTCGAGGGGCTCTGCTCTCGGCTGGCGCCATGAGTGATGAGAGTCAAGCCGCTGAGCCTCGCTGCCCGAGTCTGGCGCTTGCCGAGGCAGCTTGCAGCTTGAAGCCGTGGAGATCTCAGACGCAGATGCTTGAGGAGCGTGAGCAAGTTCCCACACTCCTCCTAGCTTTGACGTCCTCATGCTTGAAACGGAAGCCCGCTCAACGGTGTCTTCCATGGAACTTGAGGACTCATTGTTTGCTCATGATTCTGACGATTCAGAAAGTGTGGAGTCAGTAAAGACAGACATGTGTAGAAAATCTGTTTCCCTCTTCATGCAGCAGAATGCTGAATATGATGAGTTAGTGGAGCTTATGACTTGCGCTACACCAGGAACATCCATTCTCTGCTTGAGTGGCCCATTCTGCTTTAAACTATTCTAATGTAGAGGGCTGAATGAGTGGGGTTATGGGAGGATGCCGCGGGTGGAGAGAAATTTAGCGAGTTATCTTTCCCGGGACCGCCTCGCTGGCTCATTCGGACCATCAGGCTCGGCTATGCGATTCAGTTCGCCTGGCGTCCCCCAAGTTCAGGGCGCCCACTTCACTGCAGTGAAGCCTGTTGATGCCCATGTCTTGCGTGCGGAGATCGCGGTCCTACTGGCGAAGGACGCGATAGAGCCGGTCCCTCCAGCCGATATGAGGTCAGGGTTCTACAGTCCCTACTTCATTGTACCCAAGAAAAGTGGTGGGTTACGACCGATCTTGGACCTGCGAGATTTGAATCGGAGCCTCCACAAGCTACCGCTCAAAATGCTCACGCAGAAGCACATTTTCAAGTGCATCCGCCCCAAGATTGGTTTGCAGCGATTGACCTGAAGGACACATAATTTCATGTGTCTCGATTCTACCTCGACACAGGCTGTTCCTGCGCTTTTATGCTCGAGGGTCGAGCACATCAGTACAAGGTCCTACCCTTTGGGCTGGCCCTGTCTCCCCGTGTCTTCATGAAAGTCGTGGAGGGAGCCCTTGTTCCCATGAGAGAACAGGGTGTTCGCATCCTCAACTATCTCGACGACTGGCTTATTCTAGCTCAGTCTCAGGATCAGTTGTGGGAACACAGGGACCTGGTGCTCAGTCACCTCAGCCAGTTGGGCCTTCAGGTCAACTGGGAAAAGAGCAAACTCTCCCTGTGCAGAGGATCTCTTTTCTCAGTATGGAGTTGGATTCGGTCGAACACACAGCACCCTCACAGAGGAACGTGCTCAGTCAGTGTTGAACTGCCTGCATATGTTCAAAGGCAGGACAGCGGTCCCACTGAAATTCTTTCAGAGGCTCCTGGGGCATATGGCAGCCCCAGTGGCAGTAACCCCACTCGGTTTGCTTCATATGAGACCGCTTCAGCACTGGCTTCACGGCCGAGTCCTGAGATGGGCATGGCAACGTGGTACGCCCGAGTGGCAATCACTCCGAATGCCGCCAAACCTTCAGCCCGTGGTCAGACCCTTGTTTCTTCGGGCAGGAGTGCCCTAGAGCAGGTGTCCCGGCATGCTGTGGTGTTCACAGATGCCTCTGCCGCCGGCTAGGGTGCCACGTACAATGGGCATGCAGTATCAGGGGTTTGGACGGGCCCCCAACTGCATTGGCACATCAACTGCCTCGAGTTGCTAGCAGTGCGCCTTGCCCTGAGCCGCCTGAAAGGGTGTGAGTTCGGCTACAGAATGCGGTTGTCACTCCTGTAAATAACCGTGCTGTGTGTGAACATAATTAACGTATTAAGGACTCAAATACAGGACTGACAACCGTATTCTGCTGCTGTGTGAACGTGGCCTTTGTTGCAACCACAACTGTTTCTGAGGGGAAATAAAATAATTCTAATACTGCAAATAAAAACAAAAACCATGGTTACTATAGTTAAACCATGTTAACCACAAATAAACCATGGTTATGCTATACTAACCATAGTTTAAACATGGAAGTTTTAGTAAACTTTTATTAAAAAAAAAAAAAAAAAAAAACTTTTATTAATTAATAAAAATTATAATTTTTTTATTTTTTGTCTTTTTGTCCTGTCTGTTTACATTCACTTTAGACACAACTGGTATTAAATAATTGTGTTTACATCAATCCCATTAATGGCCAAAAATCTTCTGCAGGTGATCGCTTACTATTATCATGGTTGACCCTCTGTTACGGTATGGTGTAGTAGAGATGAGGCAATACACGGATATCCACAATAAAGGGTCTTTTACTGAAGGAAGGAGCAAACATACAACCATTACACATATGATTAACAATAGGACAGACCAGGAGTGAAGGGAGTGAGTCCATAATGTAGGGAGTGCTGATGATGAAGTCCAGGTGCAGGTGATGAGTGCTGATGGGGAGATGACGAGGGAAGTGAGTGCAGGTGTGGAGACAGGAGGATCCTGGGAAATGGAGTCCGGGAAACACGGGAACTGTGACACCCTCAGATTTTGAATGGCTGTGCTATTAAAATATTTATATAATTCACATTGGGCGGTACTGGTACCATGATTACTTGCCAGCATGGATAATTTAAAAGCTGTCATCAATGTTTGCTGTGCAAAATTTAACTGAATGGATATATATATATTTGAAAATAATTTTCATGCAACAACGATATAAATATTATTCAGCACATAATTACTTATAATTACACAATTACATTTCTTAACTGAATAGTGTCACTTTTAACTTCATATGAACTTTAGTGTTCATATTCCATTTAGTAGTAGATATCCCTTTAAGTGTAAGTTTAGTCATTTGGACAGAAATATAAAGTACTGGCATGGCTTGATCATAATCATGCATGCTTTTTAAGAGAGTGCTCCTGTTAATGTTTTGATAGTATTTTAAAATAATTGCCTTTTCTGTCTTTTCTTTCATTACTGTTCTTTAGATATGAAGTTGATGGGTCTGCCTAAACCCAGGAGTGATGGACTGAAGAATTTTCAATGCTCTTTTCTTTTCTTTTCTTTTCTTATGATCAATAAAAGGTGATTTACAAATTCTGAGTTGAAAGTCATTTTCTTCACAGTAGAAATATTTAGTCATTTAATTTAAATTACAGGTGCTGGTCATATAATTAGAATATCATCAAAAAGTTGATTTATTTCACTAATTCCATTCAAAAAGTGAAACTTGTATATTATATTCATTCATTACACACAGACTGATATATTTCAAATGTTTATTTCTTTTAATTTTGATGATTATAACTGACAACTAAGGAAAATCCCAAATTCAGTATCTCAGAAAATTAGAATATTGTGAAAAGGTTCAATATTGAAGACACCTGGTGCACACTCTAATCAGCTAATTAACTCAAAACACCTGCAAAGGCCTTTAAATGGTCTCTCAGTCTAGTTCTGTAGGCTACACAATCATGGGGAAGACTGCTGACTTGACAGTTGTCCAAAAGATGACCATTGACACCTTGCACAAGGAGGGCAAGACACAAAGGTCATTGCAAAAGAGGCTGGCTGTTCACAGAGCTCTGTGTCCAAGCACATTAATAGAGAGGCGAAGGGAAGGAAAAGATGTGGTAGAAAAAGTGTACAAGCAATAGGGATAACCGCACCCTGGAGAGGATTGTGAAACAAAACCCATTCAAAAATGTGGGGAGATTCACAAAGAGTGGACTGCAGCTGGAGTCAGTGCTTCAAGAACCACTACGCACAGACGTATGCAAGACATGGGTTTCAGCTGTCGCATTCCTTGTGTCAAGCCACTCTTGAACAACAGACAGCATCAGAAGAGTCTTGCCTGGGCTAAAGACAAAAGGACTGGACTGCTGCTGAGTGGTCCAAAGTTATGTTCTCTGATGAAAGTAAATTTTGCATTTCCTTTGGAAATCAGGGTCCCAGAGTCTGGAGGAAGAGAGGAGAGGCACACAATCCACGTTGCTTGAGGTCCAGTGTAAAGTTTCCACAGTCAGTGATGGTTTGGGGTGCCATGTCATCTGCTGGTGTTGGTCCACTGTGTTTTCTGAAGTCCAAGGTCAACGCGAGCCGTATACCAGGACGTTTTAGAGCACTTCATGCTTCCTGCTGCTGACCAACTTTATGGAGATGCAGATTTCATTTTCCAACAGGACTTGGCACCTGCACACAGTGCCAAAGCTACCAGTACCTGGTTTAAGGACCATGGTATCCCTGTTCTTAATTGGCCAGCAAACTCGCTTGACCTTAACCCCATAGAAAATCTATGGGGTATTGTGAAGAGGAAGATGCGATATGCCAGACCCAACAATGCAGAAGAGTTGAAGGCTACTATCAGAACAACCTGGGCTCTTATAACACCTGAGCAGTGCCACAGACTGATCGACTCCATGCCACGCCGCATTGCTGCAGTAATTCAGGCAAAAGGAGCCCCAACTAAGTATTGAGTGCTGTACATGCTCATACTTTTCATGTTCATACTTTTCAGTTGGCCAAGATTTCTAAAAATCCTTTCTTTGTATTGGTCTTAAGCAATATTTTCTGAGATACTGAATTTGGGATTTTCCTTAGTTGTCAGTTATAATCATCAAAATTAAAAGAAATAAACATTTGAAATATATCAGTCTGTGTGTAATGAATTAATATAATATACAAGTTTCACTTTTTGAATGGAATTAGTGAAATAAATCAACTTTTGATGATATTCTAATTATATGACCAGCACCTGTATATTAGGTCAGGTACAGGTTTACTAAAACATAATTGGGCAGGGTTTGAAAGTTTCTTTTGCAAATCAGCACATTAATTTCACCCACAGGAATAAAAAGAAATATAAATGGGGCCCAGTTCTCACCCACTGTGGTCCCACAAAAACCCCATAGAGGGCCATTTGTGGGTCCAGTGTTATCACCCATTTGGGCCCCATAAGGGTTCTGTATGTGGCCCACATTGGACCCATTTATTAGAACCCAAATGGGACCCTTGTGGGCCCCTATAATGAACACACAAATGGGCCCCACTTAGAGCCCACTATGGACCCATCATGTACCCATCATGTGCCCCTATGGGCTAACACACATGGGGCCCATGTGGAGCCGATGGACAAAATAATATGGGCCCCACTTGGGTTGCCCATGCAGGGCCCAAGTAACAGCCCATCAAAACCCCACATGGGGCCCACATAAAAATGTTGGCTGGGAGAATTCTCATCTTTGTGTTGTGATGAAAAAAAGTACAAAAATAATGTTTTATCTTCCTGAAACTGGATTAACAGCATTCCTCACATGCACTAGACAACCTCCCACGAGCAAGCGATCTTGGTCAGAATGTGGCCTCAAGCTGGAACTGCAGGCCCTCTGTCGAAAATTGCATGTATCCTGTCAGTCGGAGCTGGGCCATGTGTGCCAATGATGGCAAACAATGGCAGACAACATGAGGGCCGATTGTTGGTGGGAGAAGTGTGGCCCAGATCAATCCAGTGATCATCTGCTCCAAAACAGGACTGTGACCTTGGGCCAATTAATTGCACTTTAATGCAGTTGACTTGACTGATTTACAATTTACTTCATTTGAAATGATAATGTTTTATCTTTTATGACTTGGCATTTCAAAGATTAATTTTATATAATACTACAATTTAAAATATTGAATTAAATAAAATTTCTGTGATCATTTAACCATAATCATGCAATATTTTATTAATTTTGTTTATCATGGGGCATCATTTTATTAATATACTGTTATGGCTGCCAAAAACCCAGTAAAATTAAAGTAAAATATCCTAATTCAAATAAAGTGCAAAAACTTTTATAGAAAAAAACACTGCTATTTTACAGGTATTTCCTGAAATAATTCAAATGACTGGCAGCAACAGAACATTAAACACTAACAGATCTCTCAAGATCCCAGCATATTTACTTATTACAATCCAGTTTGATTATTTCTTTCATATAAAAGTTCTTATTGGGAATTAATAGATGTTTTGGATGTTGATATCTTATTTAAAAAAATCAAGTTTAATATCACCATTATGGTGATTAATGTTTGTTTTAGTTGGGCTCTTGACCCTTGACTCTTTAACATTAGTTTTTCTTTTGCTGCTTTAATTGTGTGTTTCTGACACACATTTGTTACAGCAAAAATGCAGGAGAAATTCTTATTAGATGATGTTACAGAAAACATGAGCTGTTTTTAAGTGCACAGAGACATCAAGAATCAACATATGAATCTCAACAATGGTGACAACCAACAAAGCTTTTCCGTGACTTTATAGCTTGTTTTGTGACATTCAGAGTTTATCTGATATTTTTTGATTGTCACCATTGTTGAAATTCATTTGCTGATGCTTGATGTCTGTGTGAGTCTACATGATACTGTCAAAACATTTTCTGTATAATGACTTAATAAAATCTTTTAGAGTATCACAGCACTGCAGCCATTTCTGCAGTAGTATTGGCATGAGAAATTAACAGCCAATATTAAGCAACTTAATCAGTGAATCAGGCTGCTAAATAATGACTATACCATCACTAAAAAGTGGCCAACATCATCTGATCAGAGTTTCTCTCATATTTTTTGCCATAACAAATGTCTATCAGAGATATAGTAGTCAGAGAAAAACTCACGTTAAAAATCAAGGGTCAAAAGCCCAACTAAAGCAAACAATGATCATCATAATGGTGACATAAAACTTTATTATTTTCAATAAAACATCAACATCTAAATCTGTTGTTAATTCTCAATAAGAACCTTATTATGAAATAAATAAAGTCTGGATTGTAATAAGTGAAGATGCAGAGATCTGATAGTGTTTAATGTTCTGTTGGGATTTAAAAGGTTTCTGAATTGTCTGAGTTTTGTGGGTCACGGCTATACTGTATTATACTTGCACTGCTATATATTGTACTCTGTACTGTATATATTTAAATCATGTCTACATGTCTTTTTCAGTTGTTTATGAATACTTTATTTTATTCTTTATTTGTATTTGTTTTTAATGACATTCAGAGTGGAAAGCAAAGTAAGAATTTCATTATACAGGGAGTGTGCATATGACAATAAAGGCTTTGAACTTGATGCAGTGACATATAATTTCCTTTCAGTCAGTCATGTTCGACGTTACATCAGAACTGAATGTAATGACTAATTGGGATCTCGTCTGAATGCAACTAAAATGAGCCAATGGACATTGGCGCATGAGATTTGCATCACGAACCCCGCCCTGCATCGCTGGTATATAAGGAAGAGGCATGCAATCACATATTTAACTTTTCACTTCAGAGCTGAGCACTTGCTCTAAAGCAATCATCTCTATGTGTGACTACGAGTGTGTGGAAGCTCTTTAGTGGCACTAATGATGTTCGACTTCGCCAGTCGGAGATCACTAAAATTAACATTAAAGAGGTGTGTGAACTCGCAAGTACAATGTCAGAAAAGTAATTTGCTCTGGCCCTCTTCCTGTTCATTGGAGTGATGAGATAGTTAGAAGATTATCATCACTCAATGGCTGATTGTCTAAGTGGTGTCCACAGAATAATATAGGTTTCATAGACAACTGGAAAAGTTTTTGGGGCAGACCTGACCTGTTGAAAAGAGATGGTATTCATCCCTTCCGGGATGGTGCTGCTCTTCTCTCTAGTAATATGGCACATAGTCTTAGAGCTGAAACGTGACAAACTGGGGCCCAGGTCAGGAAGCAGACAGACCGGCTAAACCGACCGCCTGCAAGCTGCCTCACGTCACAGAAATCAGATAATTCCCAACACAAAGAAACTCTTACACCTAGATATTATCACATAGAGACTGTCTGTACCCTGAATTAGTAAAACAAAAACTTCCAAACCCATTTAAGGGTAAAAATTTAATTGATGTTCAACAAATAAAAATAAAGATAATACTGATAAACAAATGATAAAGCTTGGGTTGTTAAAAATTAGATCCCTTTCTTCAAAAGCTTTTATCATAAATGATATTATCACAGACAATAATCTAGATTTGCTGTGTTTGACAGAAACCTGGCTAAAACCAGACGATTACATTGCTTTAAATGAGTCTAGCCTTCAAGGTTACGATTATCGACACAATCCTCATCAGAAAGGCAAAGGGGAGGTGTTGCTGTAATTTATAATAATATTTACAGTATTAGTCAAAAGCCTTTCAAATATAATTCCTTCAAGTGATGGTACTTTATGTAACATTATGTAAGTTGACATTTGTGCTGGCTACTGTATACAGGCCACCAGGACACCATACAGACTTTATCAAAGAATTTGCTGATTTTCTATTGGAGTTAGTACTAGCTGCAGATAAAGATGCATTGGGATTGGCATTTGCAGACATTCTAAACTCTATTGGAGTTAGACAACACGTGTCAGGACCCACTCATTGTCGTAATCATACTTTAGATCTAATATTGTCACATGGAATCGATATTGATGCTGTTGAAATTCTGCAGCAGAGTGACGACATCTCAGATCATTATCTAGTCTCGTGTATACTACATTTAGTCAAGGCTGCAAAACTGCCTCCCTGCCATAAATATGGTAGAACCATCACTTCTACCACTAAAGATCGCTTTATAAATAATCTTCCTGATCAGTTTCATCGCCTTAGCATACCAGACAGCTTAGAAGACCTCGATGTTGCAACAGAAACTATTGCCTCTGTCTTTTCCAGCACATTAGACTCAGTTGCTCCTTTGCGCTTAAAAAAGATTAAGGAAATTAATCCAACGCCGTGGTACAATGAGCACACTCGGGCCCTTAAGGGAGCAGCCAGAAAAATGGAGCACAGCTGGAAGAAAACAAAACTAGAAGTCTTTCGCATTTCGCGGAGAGAGAGAATGATTGAGTACAGAAAGGCCTTAAAACTGTTAGATCTGCCTATTTTTCAAAACTTTTAGAAGAAAATAAACACAACCCTAGGTATTTATTTGATACAGTGGCTAAATTAACAAGAAATAAAGCTTCAACTTCTGATGTTTCCAAAGAGCACAGCAGTAATGACTTTATGAACTTCTTTACTTGCAAGACTGACAATATTAGAGAGAAAATTACAACCATGCAACCGTCTACTACAGTATCGCGTCAGATAGTGCATTGTAGTGTCCCTGAGGAAAAATTGAATTCATTCACTGCTTTAGGAGAGGAAGAATTGTCTAAACTTGTTAAATCATCAAAATCAACAACATGTATGTTAGACCCTATACCGACTAAGCTATTGAAAGAGATGCTTCCAGAGGTCATAGATTCTCTTCTTAATATCGTTAATTCGACTTTATCACTAGGATACATACCAAAAGTTTTAAGCTGGCTATTATTAAACCTCTTATTAAAAACCACAACTTGATCCTAGAGAATTAGTCAATTACAGGCCGATCTCATATCTCACTTTTCTGTCAAAAATACTAGAAAAGGCAGTATCATCACAGCTATGTTCCTTTTTAGAAAGAAATAGTATCTGTGAGGATTTCCAGTCAGGATTTAGACCGTACCATAGTACTGAGACTGCTCTCATTAGAGTTACTAATGATTTGCTCTTATCATCAGATCGTGGTTGTATCTCTCTATTAGTGTTACTGGATCTTAGTGCTGCATTTGACATTATCGATCACAACATTCTTTTAAATAGACTCGAAAATTATGTTGGCATTAGTGGAATTGCATTGTCATGGTTCAAATCATACTTATCTGACCGTTATCAGTTTGTAGTAGTAAACGAAGAGATGTCATATTGATCACAAGTTCAATATGGAGTACCACAAGGCTCAGTACTAGAACCGCTGCTTTTCACTCTGTACATGCTACCCTTGGGAGATATCATTAGGAAGCATGGCATTAGTTTTCACTGTTACGCTTGATGATACTCAGCTCATTTCTTCGCGCCCAGACAAAATTTACCAATTCACAAAATTAACGGAATGCATAGCTGATATAAAAATTGGATGACCAGTAATTTCCTACTACTAAATTCAGAAAAACAGAGATTCTAATTTTTGGACCAAAAACTTCTTCACGTAATAACCTAGAATACTGTCTAACACTTGATGGCTGCTCTGTTAAGTCTTCGTCATCAGTTAGGAACCTGGGTGTGCTCTTTGATACCAATCTTTCATTTGAAGGCCATGTTTCTAGCATCTGTAAAACCGCATTCTTCCATCTTAAAAATATATCTAAACTACGACATATGCTCTCAATGAAAAATGCGTTCATGACCTCAAGGCTAGATTACTGTAACGCTCTACTGGGTGGTTGTTCCGCTCACTTGATAAATAAACTACAGCTCGTACAAAATGCAGCAGCTACAGTTCTTACTAGAACTAGGAAGTATGACCATATTAGTCCAGTTCTGTCAACACTGCATTGGCTTCCTGTTAAACATCGTATAGATTTTAAAATCTCTCTAATTACTTACAAAGCACTAAATGGTTTAGCTCCCCAGTACCTGAGCGAGCTCTTAATGCATTATAGTCCTTCACGCTCTATTGCGATCTCCGAATTCAGGCCAGCTGATAATACCTAGAATATCAAAATCAACCGCAGGCGATAGATCCTTCTCCTATTTGGCACCTAAACTCTGGAACAATCTTCCTAGCATTGTTTGGGAAGCAGACACACTCTGTCAGTTTAAATCTAGACTAAAACGCATCTCTTTAACCTGGCATACACATAACACATTATCAATTTATATTTTCAAATCCGTTAAAGGATTATTAGGCTGCATAAATTAGGTCAGCCAGAACTTGGAGCAATTCCTATAACACCAGATGTACTCGTTACATCAGAAGAAAAATGGCATCTACGCTTAATATGGCAGTGGGAATTGTCTGGAGAGGCAAACAGGTCTATCTGGGCATCTCCGAGCGTTCCCAAATCAGCTGGACTGACTGGGGATGGAGTCTCCATTCACCGGGCGGGACTGCTGTCATGAGAGCTCGTTGGCTGTACGATTGAGTTGGCCCGGGATGTGAATGGCACAAAGCGATCTCAGATGCTTCTGACCCCACAAGAGGAGATGGCGAACGAGTTGCGACATGCAGCGGAGCCGCACGGACCAGAACGTGCTTGTCTCTTAGCAGGGCCTTGAAGTGGTGCAGAGCAAGCCATACTGCTAGCAACTCGAGGCAATTGACATGCCACTGAAGTCAGGGTCCTGTCCAGGAGCCTGACGCAGCATGACCGCTGCACATGGCACCCCAACCCGTGGCTGAGGCATCGGTTGACACAACAACATGCCTGGACACTGGTTCTAGGGGTCACCCGGCATGCCCTGTTGCCATGCCCATCTCGGGACCGTGAAGCCAGTGCTGAAGCGGTCTCATATGGAGCAACCCCAGCAAAATGACAGCACGGACACCATCATTGCACGGACGCCCGAAACCGGGAGGACGCGGGCGAACTGAATCACTCAGGGGAACACAGGCAGAAGCAGGAACACTGGAACCGCTGAATCGCACCGCCACACCAGTACCACTGAGACTCGCTCGTAACGCACTCCAGTGAAGCAACAGATGTGCTCGGCTCGAAGCAAAAGCTTGAATGCGAGTTGCTCGCGCTGCTCATATATACCCACACAGTGGGTGTGGAGTTCGCGCATGCAAATCCCGCAGACCAAGATGCTCTTCGTATCATTGGCTCGCCTTGTAACATTCAAAGGTGATTGGGCTCTTGGCGAGACCCTATTTCGTCAGTCATTCTGACGTAACGCTGAACGTGACCGACTGAAAGGGAACTATGGGCCTATTTTGCATCAGCAACACTAACTGATGGCACCTGTATTCATAGCAACTAGTTTTTAACTAATTAATCATTTGATTGTTAATCATAAATATAGGGGCTGCTGCTCGGTATAATAGTTTTCAAGAATATTATGTAAATTGGTAAACTAATTAGCCTAGGCTACTAAAACGAACACCAAAACTTAACATGAACTGTTAAAAATTATAGCAATTTATTCAAAAAATGGATGGGAAGCTGGCAGCCTGTACGTACTTCACCACCTTCTTCCATATGGATACATCTTCTGTTTCTGATCTCAACAAGTCTGGGCAAACTACTGAGTAGGCACCAATCAGAGGCCGCATTTTTATGATGTCATCATGTAGACATTTTTCTTACAAAGTATTTTACAGTATTTTAAAACTACAAAAATACAAAACACTAGAGTATTTTGATACAAAATACAAAGCCATTTTCATCAACCCTAACAAATACAAATTACAAAATACTATTTTGTATTTGAAATACGATTTGAAATACATGTATCATAAATACTGTCCAACCCTGACTGTAGATTATAAACACAGTCTGCCAGTTGTAATGCAACCTGTGTGCTTCCACACTTAAAAGAGCAATTTCCTAAAAGAGCAGCATAAGTGTGACGTTGCATCTTCTTAAAGATGTAATCCATGTCTCTCATCCATGGCCTGTAAGTTCTCGTCCGTGCTTACGGCCAAGGCTTACAAAGCTGCTGGACAGGCCACTTCTGCCTTACATGCCCTGGGCCCTCCTGCAAGTATATCAAGCCAAGGCACTCAAAGACCAGCATGAGGGTAGTTGTGACCCAGGTTCGATGCAGGAGCTGCACACTGCAACTGACCTCGCCCTACGTGCAACGAAAGTCACTGCACAGTCCCTGTGTCAGGAGAAGTCCACCATGATCCTCCCTGTTTCCACACCTGCATTCACTTCCTTGTCATCTCCCATCATCACGGATAACTTGCACCTGGAATTCATCATCAGCACTCCTTTATATTGGACTCACTTCCTGCACTCCTTGTCCGTTCTTGTTGTTGTTAAGTTTGCTTATGGTGTTTGCTTGTTGTTTTGCTCCTTCATTTAATAAACCCGTCTCTTGTGGAAGTTCCTATTTTGCCTCATCCCTGCTGCAATACACCATTTGTAACACAAGCACGGTTGTAAAAATCTACGCCCACATGAGAACGCAAAAACACGCTATGAAGCGCTGTCAAAAGTCATGTTGGCCAATTAAAAGCTTGGAAAAAGTTTATTACTGGTTCCGGTAAGATATTGTCATTTTATTAAGCATTTCATTACTATTATTACTATTATTATTATTAATAATAATAGTAATTCCATAAACCAGAACAATACAGTCGACATATTCATTCAAAGGCTTAATGGACAGTGATATTACAGTTTTTCTCAATTGCTTAAACACATTTCTTGAAACTATGCCTCATATTCTCAAAACAGTAAACACAAATCCATAACGTCTCACCCAATTCCCCAAACATCCTATTTTCAGGTCAAAATGAAGCTCTACACTCAAAACCATTCACTCTTGCTGAAAAACCAAACTTTGCCCTCAGACATCACAGACAAGCCCTTAGAAACACACAGACTACAACATAGTCTTACACACTGGTGCAATAAATTCAAAGCAACATTTCCAAAACTGGTAAGTTATGTTTGCTTGTGGTTCCCCTCAAAACCTTTTCACATAATGAACACAAAAGACACAACCAATGTATACATTAGCACATTTTTATTCATTCATTTACTAAACAGTAAAACACACACACACAAAATTATTCCGCCTCAGCATCCCTTCTTTGGTCTGGGTCAGGCCAGAGAATCTTGTCCACATCAACGGCTATATTGGCCCCAGCCAGGCAGCGGTGGTAAAATCCTCTTGCATGCCTGATCCACCCCTGGCATGCATCTACTGATATATCTAGGCAGGCTTCTTCCATAGCCTGGAGGAGGTGAACACGGATATAAGGTTCTCGGTCATACACTTTCCACCGCCAACCTCTATCGGGTTTTAGAAAGGGAGAGTATGCAGGCAGAAAGATGTTTGAAAACCTCGGGTTCTGTTTCCCTGTGGTCCAGCTGGATTATGGTCTCTTAGACCGATAAGGAAAGCAAGCAGGAGCAAAGTGTTGTAGGGTCCTAGAATGGCATGGTGGTGGAATATCCCTTGTTGGCTGATGGCTGCGCACATAGTGACATTCCCTCCGCGCTGACCAGGGCAGTGACATTTACAATAGTCCGATGGAAAATTATGTTCCTCGCTTGAAAGGGACGTGGTACGCCTGTTTCATCCGAACCGGTGCTTTCAGAGGATGCGATCAATTGTGGAGAGGCTGATGGAATTTATCCCTCGAAAATGATGATTATCCTCAATCACTCTCCTTTGAATCTGTAGGCGGATTACATTATTGGCAATGACCATGTTTACAAGCTCCCTCTCTTGCTCCTCCGACAAAAGCCTTAGCCTGCCTCCACCAGGTCTCTGTGCCCTACAAAAATAGAAGAACTCATTACTGTAACTGTCACACATTCTTTTTACAGGAAAAAATGGAAACATACTGAAACTCTATCTGTATGCCAGACAATTTGATGCATTTCTTTATTACAGTAGCATAGTGCAACAGTGTATGTGTTGTCAGGAGCACAGAGTACAGCACTCGAAAGTTACTGTACAGAGCAGTCTTACTGTAAGTACACCTACCTGTTTTCCTCCCTGAAGGTTCTGATGATGGAGGCGACGGTGAGGGACTCAAATTTGGCTGTAGGCTACTTGTTGCCCAGCCTCCTCATAGTCATACTCATGGACAAGGACATGGTCAACTAAAGTGGCTCAATTTCATCCGAGACTGATTGTATCCTTGCCCTTCCCCTTCCTTGTTCTCGTCCTCCTTCTCCTTCTCCTTCTCCACCTCCTCCTCATCTTCCTCCTCCTCTCCCTCCTCCTTCACCACGTCCTCCCTCCTCTCCTCCTCCAAATTCTGCAAAACCCAATTTTTCTCTATAGCTGTGGTTTTAGGTTTCCACTGGAGGTTTCCACTAGGGGTCCTCATTCATCCTCCAGGTGGGCCGCGAGATAACTTAAAATTAATATATTAATATAATTCATTAATTAAATTATTAATACATTACATTAAAAACTAAATTAAATTAATTTAAAAATGCATTTAAAACAAGGCACCTGTAATGTTTGAGATCGAGATGACAGGGTGGTAGATCCAAGTGCAAGCTTTATTAAAAGAGCGTAGTCACACAAGCAGGAGGTCAAACACCAGCAAACAGGTTCAAGAGAGACAAGGCAAAGAGTGGTCCAAAAACAGGCAGCAAACGATCATAATCCAGGAAACAGTCCAAAGTCAAAAATACAGGCAGGGCAAGAAACACGGAGACAAGATAGAAAACAAGGCGCAATGCAGGGCTAAACAATACTCAACAATGTGTGTGTTCGAGTGCAGCTTATAAAGTGTCACTGATGGGAAACAGGTGTGATTGTGTGATTGGTTCCTAGATGGGGAATTGTGGGAAATGTAGTCCAGAGTGATGTGTGACTGTGTGTGCCATGAAAAGGTAATTGTGGGAAATGTAGTCCAGAGTGATGTGTGACTGTGTGTGCCATGAAAAAGTGACAATGGTGAACCGGTGACCTCTGGTGGGGAGTAGCAGGAAACAGCAGGCGCAGGATACGTGACAGCACCACCTCTCCCAGACGTATTCTGTGATTGTTTTGGATCAGCCCAGGCCGTTTCTGCTGCTGTGAAATACAGACTGAACGGTGACCCAAACGCAAACTCTCTCAGTTGGAAAAATAAAACCAGTGTCGCTAAAAAGTTTTTTGATGGATGACGACTGTAATGAAGGTAAAGACAATTACAGTGACATAAGTCGTACATAAGGCATGCACGAGTCCGTTATTATGCGCAAACAAACCGCACGCGCGCACTCAACTCACTGATCGCTATAATATCGTATTTCTGCATGAACACAGTTCAACATATTCGCGTAGTTAATGTAATTAATGTACTGTGAGTGTTTTATAACGGATGCTCGCTGAACAAGCGTGTTTTGGAGAAGTTTGAGAGGATCAATGGTGTTATATGTGTTTAATAATTTTGAATGGATCCGCATAGTATTTATATTCAGTCCTTTGGTATCCTCCTGTGGTCTTGTTTGATATGGCAGGCTGACTCATGCTTAATTGTTTAAGTTACTGTATTACTGAGCAGAGTAAGTTGGGGCGGGGCATGCAGTATTGATTCGGAGAGGAGGGGGCCTTGGCATAAAAAAGGTTGGGAACCACTGATCTATAGTATGCTTTATTAGTATAGTGTTTACTAAGTTTTACAAGGCTTTAGCTAGTGCTAGACTAAAATGCATGTTTGAGCTTTTTAACTGAAATTGACATATGTAAAGATATGTTAGTGCAAGTTAGAGTCATTGTTTTGTCTCAAGATGCACACCAGTAATGTTTTTGTTTTTTCTAGGGTACATTTATCAAAGCAACTTAAATATCCTAATTGAACTAAGGCCTAATCCTGGCTTAGTCTAAGCCCTGTCTGTGAAACCAGGCCTATATCTCTCAAGATCTCAGCAGAGGAGGATTAAACAACTCCACAAACAGCATTACCGGCTTCACTTATTACTAACCAGATTGAATTTATTTCTGTCATATGTCTTCAGACATTCTTATTGAGAATTAACAGAGGTTTAGATGTTTTATTGAAAATAATAGTTTGGTATATATAATACCAAACTATTATTTTCAATGAAACATCTAAACCTCTGTTCTAAACCTCGCCATTATGGTGATCAGTGTTTGCTTTAGTTGGACTCTTGACTCTTCAGTTTATAACATTTTCTCAGGCTGGTGTAACTATATTTTTAAGTCACACATTTGTTATGGCTAGAAATGCCAAAAGAAAATATGATAAGACAATGTTGGTTATGTTTTGATGATAGTCATCATGTAGTGACATTATTCACTGATCTCATCCATGATTATATGGGTTATGTTATTAATTTCATATTATTGATTATAACCCTCTGCTTCTACAGCATAAAATCCAGCAGTGATGTGATAATCAGTCATCAGTGAATCAGGTCACTACACAATGATTATATAATAATCAACATGTAGCCAATATCATCTGATCACATTTTCTCTTGTTTTTTCTTGCCATAACAATGGCCAAAGAAACACCTACATTACAAAGTCAAGGGTCAAGAGCCCAACTAAAGCAAACACTCCAAATGAAACATTTATAACATCCAAACCTCTGTTAATTAAAAAAATATCTGAATGACAGAAATAGAGTCAAACTGGTTGTAATAAGTAATGCTTGTAATGCTGTTTGTGGAGTTGTTTAACTATCCTCTGCTGAGATCTTGAGAGATTAATTTTGTGGACTGCGTTATTTTAAGATGCAATCTGATAGAAGTGCTGATGTGTCGCCAATGCTTTAGCATGTGTGTAATGTGTTTTGACTGGAAATAATATCTGTAATAACCTACAGCCAATGAAAAAGCATAATACAGATAAGGGGAAGTTCAGAGGGAGGAGTCATAGACCTGCAACAGAACATCAGCAAACATCGCTGCATCTCAATTCACAAAAAAAAAAAAAAAATCCGTAAAAAACGGATAACTTACTGGAAGAAAATGTCACATTTATTTTTTATAGCGCTTTATACAATACAGACTGTTTCAAAAGAGCTTTATAGTATTCAACAGGATATGTGCATCCTTTCATTGTTAACTGGCCTGTCAATCATCTTCACAGTTTTCACAGTTAACATCCACATATACACACATGTGCAATATTAGCTGTTAAAGTGTGTATGGATCCACACTTCAAAATCTACTAGAAATAGTAGACCATTTTTTAATAGTAGACAGACTTTTGAACAGCGATCTGACAACTTGAAAATCATGCAGTATTTACCTGACATAAGTCAGTTATAGTTGATGTATTTCTGCTCATCTCTTCTCTTTTGTTCTTTTCTTGTTGTCTTTCCTTCAGTGATTCTGCTTGTTAACAGCAGGTGTTCATCACTAATGCTCAATCATCACTCAGTTAATCACATAATTATGTAATTAACTCCTAGTGTGTGAACTGAGACTTTGGGCAGTTATGGATCCTGTGTATTCTCAAATAATAAATATTATTTGCAGTGGTGTAAACAAAGTTGTGCGTAGAGGAAGAATGCAAAGGAGAAAAAGATACTGAAAGTGCAACTAAGAGTCGGAAAGTTAAGCAGAAATGGAAGAACAAGTATTCCCAGTTCTCCGATCTGTATGTTAAACACTTTACAAGAAGAACAGACTGTGCCACCAGAGAGGGAGAGAGAACAAGAGAAGAGAAGAAAAAGGAGTACAGCCTCTCCAAGATTACACAGTGAGTTCTGCTCTATCCGTCATTAAAAAAAAAAATTGTAGCTGATCTGAGTGCCCATGAGCAAGGATTGCAGAAGTCGGGGAGAACCAAATTTATTTAACATTCTACTCTTATCATAAACATTATCTATTGTCAAAACAATGACACTGTAAGCCACAACAAAAGGCAAAGTTTTAATATAACATTTTCTCTATAACAGTGATTTCTATGAGGGAGAAAATGCTTAACTTGTCTTGTTATATTAAGATTCTGGGTTCAATAGTTCACCCGAAGATAGTATTTATCATCAGTAAGGTTCAAGCTGAATTTCACGAGTTTGTGTGCCCATATAATCTTAGCGTAAGTGGTAAACAGATTTTGCTTGTTGTCTGCTATAGAGGGGCTCGGAGAGGATATTCTACTCGAGCTCCGATTGCCCCTATAACAGGCAAAATTGTACAAAAAGGAGGAGAAGGGGAGGAGGAGGGATGCTGGAAAGAACTAACAACAGGAAGAGGTAAGATGCTGGTTTTATACCTTGGTATTAATTGGAAGATTAGATGGGCGTACTCCTCCGAAATTACGTTTAATACCATCACTTGGTCATCTATTGCCATCCAAGTTAAGTGTTTTCTTTACATTAGTTTTCTATCAGAGAAAATGCTTAATTTAAATCTTTGGGTGTTGCTTTTAGATTTTGGGCATGCCAGCTTGTATGTATATAGTATTTATTATCAATAAGGTGAACGTTTTTGAGAGATCAATAAGGTGAAAATAATTTTTTCAATCGTTTCATTTAATAAGTAATCTTTATTCACTAAGTTGTTTGATGCTAATTATTTAATAAGATATCATATGTATTTTATTATAGAAATTATATAGCATAGAGAACATCATGTTATAAAAAGGGGAAAAAAGCAGATCCGTGTGTGAGATGACAATACAATAAATACATATATTAGAACTGAATAAACATTTAAACATTATCGCTTTATAATAAACACTACCGTTCAAAAAGTTTGGTATCTGTAAGATTTTTAATGTTTTTAAAAGAAGTTTCGTCTGCTCACCAAGGCTGCATTTATTTAATTAAAAATACAGTAAAAACAGTAATATTGTGAAATATTATTACAATTTAAAATAACTGTTTTCTATTTGAATATATTTTATAAAGTAATTTATTCCTGTGATCAAAGCTGAATTTTCAGCATCATTACTCCAGTCTTCAGTGTCACATGATCCTTCAGAAATCATTCTAATATGCTGATTTGCTGCTCAAGAAACATTTATGATTATTATCAATGTTGAAAACAGTTGTGTACTTTTTTTTCAGGATTCCTTGATGAATAGAAAGTTCAAAAGAACAGCATTTATCTGAAATACAAAGCTTTTGTAACATTATACACTACCGTTCAAAAGTTTGGGGTCAGTAAGAATTTTTATTTTTATTTTTTGAAAAGAAATTAAAGAAATTAATACTTTTATTCAGCAAGGATGCATTAAATCGATCAAAAGTAGCAGTAAAGACATTTATAACGTTACAAAAGATTATATTTCAAATAAACACTGTTCTTTTGAACTTTCTATTCATCAAAGAATCCTGAAAAAAAATATTGTACACAAATAATTACTGTTTTTACTGTATTTTTAATTAAATAAATGCAGCCATGGTGAGCAGATGAAACATTTAAAAACATTAAAAATCTTACCGATCCCAAACTTTTGAATGGTAGTGTGTGTGTGTGTGTGTGTGTGTGTGTGTATATATATAAAGAATAATGTAATATTGTATATATAACTGTAAATATATAACAAATTTTGTTACATTAATATAACTATATTAATTATATAACACGCATCTGAATACCTCTTAAGCAAACTAACCCTGGAACATGAGCTGCTCCAGAGCAGGTTATGTTTAGAGAGTAAGTTGTTATGGCTACTTACATACACTTACATACCCTGAAGTGGAGGTCATCCACTTATTTATTCTTAAACATATCCAGGTATGTCACATAACCTGCTTTCTAGAATGTCTAATGTTTCCTTTCCATGTGGTTCCCTCAAGCCATGTCAGTTGTATTTCATGTCAGGCTTGTTTGACTTCATGAGGCGCCGCAAAGATCGGTTGCCACCTGACAAAAGCAATGTATTCTGGTTAGAAAATTTGTCTGCCTATGATTACGCTGCAGCCGCCTTACAATCACATGTGCCATCAAAGTACCGTGAAAGCAAAACGTGGCCAGCCACCTAGGTCAGGCACTGCAGTTGCTCAAAATCGGCTGTGAAAGCTTTGATGACGACACACTTTATTCTCATTGGTCAGATTCTGTGATGACAAGGAGGACATGTGTCTTGATATTGAATATCTGATATTCAAAACATGGGAATTTCAATCGCATCCACTTCTTTAGCTACAATTGATGCAAAAATCGTGTAGTCTGCCATGAATGACGTTGGTTCAGCACACTATGGAAAGCACGAAGTGTACGACCTGACGGCCGCCTCTGTACTACTCCCCGCCTGCAACTGGCAGATCGCCAGCCGGTGGCAGGCTAGTGTAGTTCATCTCAAACAAGCCTATAGGTGCGCATACGCCATATCGTAATTCCTGTAATTGAGATTCTAGCTTGTAAAAAGTGTTCACGTCCTCATAGAGCTCGTAATTACAGCTTGTAAGTTGGGAGTTTTCTGAAATCTCCCACATGTACCACGTGACCGCTGTGCCACCTAACCGCTGTAGATTCATTTAGGCGTTGATAGTGGTGCCATAGAAACGCATAATTCCCAGTCAAAGGACATCACGTGTTGTCATCTCAAGATTCCGGTAAATATGAGGTGGTGTGAACGCAGCATATTCACAAGGGGAGCACATGGCAAGATCACATGAGGAGCAAGGGAATCACATGACAGCCGCAAACACATGAGGCTTGTTCGACTCGATCAAAGACACTGGAAGGCAAGCCTGCAACCTTTAGCCAAAAAGCGGAACGGCTAATGCTAACGCCGCCCGGCGTACGCAGGGAAGGAGACCAGAGGCTGTTTTTTGAATGGATGTCAATGGATGAGAGGCTTCACTATGCTGATTAAACAGCTTTTGTGGGGAAATAGCTAATCGCTTAATTAATCGACAGCCTGTTTGCTAATCTTCAGCATGTTTTACACTAAACAATACTTTCGTTGGGGAACTATATGTACATTTTGGCTTGATAAAAATGTATTTTTTTAAGAGAAGGCAGACTAGGGAATGTTGCGACTAATGTCACTGCCATTACACGATAGGCTGACAGGTGCCACACGTGATTAAGTTAGTCCGTTACGCTTTCTCCGATGGTACGAGATACAGACCCTCTCATCTCCCTATAATATACAATCTCTGGCTTGATGCAGCGCTGCACTGACCGATCGGGCGGCTGACTTGAAGCAGTGCATGCCGGTAAGAAATTTTATCCGACTTGAGACAGCACCGAGGCCATGTGACTGTGAAGTATGGCTTTAAAATACCGCGAGAGCGATTCAAGATCAGCCGCCTGAGTCAGCCAGTGCAGTTTCTCAAGAGGAGCTGCAAGAGCTCACAGCTGTTTCACGATTGGCCGGATTCACCGCATGACAACGATCACGTGTGTTTCGCGTTTACTGTCACACCTCAGTTCCACCAATGCTCACAAATCTGTATTATAATAACAGTTAAAGCTCTTTTCATGTAGTCGCAATGTTATATTGTGTCATGTTTATCAAAAATAAAACTGATAAAAACGTAGACCCCACTATTAGTTGTTTTAAATAGTATATGCTTATATTTAACTTTATTCTTGTAAAAGCAGACGCTGTAAGCAGTAGGCTACATAAAGTAGACCTATTGAATAAAACGTGGTTACTCTCGCCGATCGGTTACATCCAGCCCCAGCCGATGTCGAACACACCTATCATGTTCATCGTGTGGAGTATCTCGCGTGAATACAGTCGGTTATGGCTTAAGTCAGGGCTCGTCAACTGGCGGCCCGCGGCACCTCAATCTCCTCCTCCTCCTCTTTTCCTTGCGGTGGGGCTAAATTTGGTTAGATACGTGGCCGCAGGGCGCCTGCAGCTGTACGGCTATATAAGCACTGTTCGTACCATGCACGCTCCTCCGACTGACCTGAGAAACGTTTTCCGTGAGAATATTTCAGCAGTTATGCGCGTCCCGTATTTCTGTCGACTTTCTTTTCCGTGAATTGGCCAAACGCGCTTGCATAACGATATGAAAACGATTTGGATTCGTTCGACCGCTCTGTCGCTGAATCATCTGAAGTTGTTTCTCGGTCAATAACAATAAATACAGAACAAATAGCGCTGTTTTCAGGCGTTTCACTAGTTTACTTTGAACTACGCAGCACGGCCCAGTGGATAACGGAACGAAATTAAGCTTAAGGAGCTGCGTTTATTCCCGGTCCCGGATACCATTATTAAACAGCGTTGCGACATCAAGTGAGAGAAGCGTTTCAATTCGACACACAACTCTCGTTTACAAACTACAAATCACTCGATGATTAAACTAGTTTTAAATCGGATGGAACAGCCTCAACATTCCCAGCAATGAGGAAAACAGGAGAAACGTGCCATGAATGAAGATAGAAGACTTTTAAATCTCAAAGTCACCACCCTTACAATTACCATTAATGAACTGTAGTAATTTACCATGGTTTGTGGAATTGTGGAATATTTATATTGAAAACTATGTTATAGCCATTTATATTGCAATATTTATTAGGTGGGTAGGGGAATATATAAATCATGTCTTTGTTAAGGTGTAGCTTGTACCTGTGTTTAGGCGTTTTTTTAGAGGTCTAACATATAGGCTACAATATCATTTGACAGTGGTAGTGAGTAGCCATGTATGGTTTTATCTGTGGTTACAGAGTCTCACTGTGAGAATATTTTCATTTAAGCCTAATAATTAATAAAATAATTTTTACCAATAAGGACTCCCACCCCGGCCCTCCTCAACTTTTTGATTTGATAACCCGGCCCTCAAATGAAACTACTTGAAGAGCCCTGGATTAAGTGGACGTTAACAGGTGAGGCTTGTTTGAGATGCGCCTTGCCTCGCCTGGAAATTCAGCCGAGAGTAGGTGGCTGCAGTGAGGGGAGGAGTGAAAAAGTGCAGGCAAGACTGACAGTTCTCTGTTCTCGTAGTGGACCAGAACCTACGAGATCAAAGGCGAATATCGCGGGATTCACACTCGTGCTGTGTTGCTGATAAACTGGATGTAATTTAAGTTCTGTTGCTTTTATATGAAAATAAATATAACGAACAAGACACCTAAGTAGGCTACTTGTTATTTATTTCCATTCGAAAGGCGTGTGTATCAATCATTTTTATTTTAATTACAGACATGTTTTTATATATTTTTATAAATATGACAACAATCACATAACCCATAGACAGATTGCACTGTCAGAGACTTTGGGAATATTCACACAGAATTTATACACATAAAATCATGATATTACAGTTTTAAAATCAAACATTTTAAAAGAGATCAATACATCGCAGTTGTTTAAACCAATGAGCGTTAAGCTGTGTCGTCAGTAAGTCGTTTCCCATCGTGCTTTTGGTCAGCGCAGTCGGTGGAGAGCAACTGCGCTTGAGTGCAGAATCCGACACATCAGGTTTTTGACATTCGTCAGCATGACATCAGAGCAAGGCGGCCCACCCTCGGACACATTTCTAACCGGCATGCATCTCGCGGTGATCACCGGTGATAGGTTCTGCGCAGATTTTGCTCATCTCAAACGAGCCTATTGGTAAAAACTGGATATGTGTCAGTATATTATGTCCATGCATTCAGCAGCCCAATTAAATACCTGCCTGTTATTAATGTTAATCAAACAACAATATATGTTAAATAAATAAACCTACTGTATCTAAAAAGTTCATTTAATTTACTGTTGTATTTGTAATTTGCTTCTTTGTTCTTTTACATAGCCTAAAAAAACAAACAAAAAAAAAAAAACCCAAAAAAACATAAAATTATAAAATGTATCATATTATGGTATATCACATATCATATTACCCACCCCTTGCCCACCCGTACATATACCATGTAGTTTTGATTTGGGAGGTCCATTTGCATCTGAAAGATTGAAAGGGATTTAAATGTAACTAAATCAAGTAAAATGATTCAAAATCAAGTAATTTTAGCATGCCAAAGTCAACTTTAATCACTTTAATCATTTCCCAACAGCAAAATTGTGGCCAGTGAAAATGCTGAGTGGCTAGTAACTTTGAAAACCACTAGCCACAGTGGCTGGTGAGCAAAAAGTTAATGTCAAGCCCTGAGTAAACGATAATATAATTTCAATAGGGACACTCGTGTTTTTATACTACCTAGTTGAGGGAATGCATGTGATGTGTTGCTGATAGCATGATAGCATGATAGCATTTGCCCTTACATCTTTTGTTATGTATGGAAAGGTGTGTGTGGAGTGCATTCATGTAAACATTTTTTGTTGAACAAGTACACCAAGAACAAGTAAATGATTATGTTGTAAAATGGAAGAACAACTCACAATTTTTACCAAAAAGAAAAGTCATTTAGAGATTCTTTTTAATTCTTTTAAATAATATGCATAATAAAACCGTGTACATTTTTATTAGCAAATTTAATAGTAAAAGAAAGTTGAACTGAATACCATAATATTCTATTTTGTCCTCTGTTTTAGTAATTGTGTGTTATTATGTTAGAAAAGTGTCCACAACACTCAAGTGAATTATGTTGTTCAACTGATAGAAGTTCAACTGATTACCATAATATTCTATTTTGTCTTCTGTTTTAGTAATTGTGTGTTATTATGTTAGAAAAGTGTCCACAACACTCAAGTGAATTATGTTGTGTCTTTAAAGAGGAATGGAAGTAGATGCATGCTCCATGAAGCCAGCATACTATGTTATAGAATATTTTTACATAACATGTTCAGGCTCCTATACAGTACAGTTGTTTCTCTAACCTTCTCTCTCCTTCAGCAACCATGTCGGATGCCGACAAGTTCCTGTGTGTGGACCATAACCTGGTCAACAACCCGCTGGCGCAGGCCGACTGGGCCACCAAGAAGCTGGTGTGGGTGCCGCCAGAGCACCTGGGGTTTGAAGTGGCCTCTGTGAAGGAGGAGCACGGTGATGAGGTCGTGGTGGAGCTGTCTGACTCGGGAAAGAAAGTGCGAGTCAACAAGGATGACATCCAGAAGATGAACCCGCCCAAGTTCAGTAAGGTGGAGGACATGGCCGAGCTCACATGCCTGAATGAGGCGTCTGTGCTGCACAACCTGAAGGAGCGATACTACTCCGGCCTCATTTACGTGAGTCTGTGCAGTCAGACGCTCAGATTACTCACCAAATACTGCCCACCCAGCTCACATACTCATATACTGTATTGTGGTACTGTAAAAGCTCAGCTGCTGGAGTTATGTGAAGCTAACTATAGTGTTTAATAGAAATGTGAACCTGCACAGAAAAATTTATGTAGCGTGAATTAAAGGGTTAGTTCACCCATTCATTAATCACTCACTCACCCTCATGTCGTCCCAAACCTGTAAGACCTTCATTCATCTTGGAAACACAAATTAAGATATTTTTTGATGAAATCCAAGGGTATCTGATCCACACATAGGCAGTAATGACATTGCACCTTTTGAGGTCCAGAAAGGTACTAAAGACATTGTTAAAATAGTCCATGTGACTACAGTGGTTCAACCTTAATTTTGTGAAGTGTGTGATGCTGACGGAGGAGCCGGCCAATACTGAGCCTGCATTCAGACCACTGAAGCTCTGCAACGAAAATAGCGTAGCAGTATGACAGGGGACATTATTTTTGTTTTGTTTTGCGCACAAAGAGTATTCTCATCGCCTCATAACATTAAGGTTGAACCACTGCAGTCACGTTGACGGTTTTAACAATGTCTTTAGTATCTTTCTGGACCTCAAAAGGTGCAATGACTTTGCTGCCAATGTGTGGATCAGATACCCTTTGATTTAATCAAAATATCTTAATTTTATGGCTGGGAAGTGATTAAAATTTTTAATCTAATTAATTACATGATGTGGTGATTAATTAATCTAATTAATCGCAAATTTATCATACATTAACCCTCAAAAACCAGATGAGCCGCATGCCAAAAATAACTATCATTCTAAAATGTTTTTGAAATTAAACTTTTGAACCACTAATCCAATCTGTATGCTTTAAAATGTACCGTAAAGAGGTTTGTTTGAGATGCGCCTTGCCTCGCCTGTAATTCAGCCGAGAGTACGCGGCTGCAGTGAGGGGAGGAGTGAAAAAAGTGCAGACGGACAGTTCTGTTCTCGTAGTGGATCAGACACCTACGAGATCAAAGGCAGATATCGCGGGATTCACACTCGTGCGCTGTTGCTGATAAACTGGATGTAATTTAAGTTCTGTTGCTTTTATATGAAAATAAATATAATGAACAATACACACAAGTAGGCTACTTGTTATTTATTTCCATTCGAAAGGCGTGTGTATCAATCATTTTGATACATTATGATTATTTTAATTACAGACATGTTTTTAAATATTTTTTATAAAATATGATAATCACATAACCCACAGAGAGATCGCACTGTCAGAGAGTTTTGGAATATTTACACATAATTTATACACATAAAAACATGATATTAGAGTTTTAAAATCAAACATTTTAAAAGAGATCAATACATCACGGTTGTTTAAACCAATAAGCATTAAGCTGTGTCGTCATCAAGTCGTTTCCCATCGTGCTTTTGGTCAGCGCAGTCGGTGGAGAGCAACTGCGCTCGACTGCAGAACCCGATGAGGCCGCCTCGCCCTCGCGAGAAGTTTTTGACATTCGTCAGCATGACATCAGAGCAAGGCGGCCCACCCTCGGACACATTTCATGCATCTTGCGGTGATTACTGGTGATCGGTTCTGCGCAGATTTTGCTCATCTCAAACAAACCTAGTCAGAGGCTCTGTAGTGAGACTGGTTACGTCATCAAAATCTGCAGCATTGATTCGTCAAGGCAATGCATGTGGTTTGTTCCTCTAAGCCAAACAAGAACGATTGTTGATGCCTCAGTCCCGCCTCCTATGCCCAGATTGGTTCAAACCATCATCATCTCAACCAATAAACACAGGTTTTGGTCATTTGAACCACGATTCACGGTGCGTTCCAAACGGGATATATCGCCCTCCAAAGGGCACTTCCGAGTGAAAACAGTCATAGCCACCATATTGAAGGCTCGTTCCAAACCGAAGTGCTCAAAACTGGCCACTTCAAAGGGCCCTTCGGAATTAAGGATTTGGAAGGGTACAAATGATGGACACTTCGGGCCCCCATGATCCTTTGCGCAGGGAAGTTGTTTGACGTCACAGAATGGGTACAGGAGGCTCAGAGTTTGATTTTAACTATAAATGTATGTATAGTATTTTTCTAAACTACTGTGATATTTATACGAGTTAGATTTGGTATTATGGTCAAAATGATATTGTACTTCAACAAAAATACTTTTCCCTTTATCAGTCTATTCAAATGTTTCAAATACATAGACACAATATATTTAACGAAAAAGACCGGCAGTAGCTTATAATGTTACTACAGTAAATGAATGCGTATTAATACAGAGAGTAAACCAGGGGAAAAGACGAAGGCACCTCTTTGATTGTCTCGTTAAGATGACACAGAAGTGCGTTCTAAAAAAAGAGTTTTTCTGACCCCTACACCCTTCATCCCTTCGAAGCTCTCACTCTAGAGCAGTGGTCGGGAACCTATGGCTCATGAGCCACACCTGGCTCTTTGACAAAAATCATGTGGCGCGCCAGGTCTCTCACCCTTTCCCAACAAGTGATCGATAACAAATTCGACATCACTAGAGATCAGCAATTCCTTTGTTGTAGAGCCTACCGAAGTTTATTAAAAGTTTATAATAATAATATATTTAAAGTTTTACCGGCCAAAGTGCGTGTTCAGTGATGTCCGCGACATCGCGAGTGTCACGACAGCAATTGACAACAAACCACTTAGGTTTCTATGGTAACCTAGAGCTCCTGCTCTCAGATTCAAGTGGTTATGCAGCTTTTTCGTGGTAACCACGAAAAGAAAACGTTTTTGAACAGCAGCGAAAATCGAAAAGTATGTAAAATAGTGACTGGACTGAAAAATAACCTTTATTGAAACTGGTGCTCTGCTGTGCCAAGAGACATTTCGAAACATTTCACCGGTTACTTTCGCTTTTGCCGCATAGACCTTTATGTCCTATAAATGTGTCGTATTTATATCTATGACTGACGCACACTGACAACATGCCCGCATTGGTGAGTATTCACATAAATGCAGTCGATGTAATCACTGTGCGTGGGCGTTGTTCTTCGCTTGTTTCTCCTCTCTCTCTCTCTTTCTCTCTCTCTCTCTCTCTCTCTCTCACACACACACAGAGAGAGATAGAGAGAGAGCGAGAGAACTCTGAAGAGAATTTATGCTCCTCAGGTGGTAAATCAACGAAAGCCCAGCACAATTAATTGTATATTGCAACTTATTGTTTTTAGTTGTATATGGACTTAATAAAGTTACTATTATTAAAACGTTATTGGAAAAAACTTTAAAAAAATTATATTACACAACATTATTTTCCTTCTTTGGCTCTTTTAGAAAAATGTATTAATATAATACACCCTATAGTTGTAGAAAACTTAGTACAGTATTGGGTAAAGTAATTTCTTTATATTACTGTAGTTGTTATGTTACCACAGCAACTATAGAATTACCACAACAAATTAATTCAAGTACTATAGTATGGTTCAAAAACACTATAGTATTTACTATAAATTACTATAGTATTTTTTCATCTGGGCATTGATGAAGCCATGTCTAATCGTTTTACAACAGGCGTCCAATCACAACAGACTTATGGAAAAACTGAATTGACCAATGACATTTGAGGTTACAATGAAATATGTAAAGTCCCGCCCAACGACTGTAAAAATAAAAGTGTTCGCGCGAGCAAAATAGAAGCTCGAGCGCGAGTGTGGGGAATGATGACGCGCGTGCTGCGAGTTGTGTCCGAGCACGCGAGGGCTTGATTTGCGCGCAGAGGAGATGTCATGCGCGCGGGTTTAAAATGAGCTATGCGGGCTCCCGTTTCCTCGCGTGTAGATCTGTTATCCTCTCGCAGAAGTGATTTACTGCGCGCGCAAGCATCAGTTGTGCGCTCGGTTATTAATGGCATTAAAATGCCGTCATAGATGAGCCCTTGTGTGCAATCAGATGTGACGTGTTCAATGAGGAGTACAGCCACAGGACTGATCTGTTTGGTTGTTATTATTATCTAAATACTTATTTTATAGTTTGTGAAGATCATTTACATTAGTAGTTCAGTTGAACTACTTATATTTCTCTCTCATTTTGTATTTTGTGAAAAACCTTTCCACTGTTTTTATTTTCATTGCACAAGACAATTTTTCATAATTGTTTTCATTACTTGCAACACTATTTGTTTTTATTCAAGTTCAGATTGAAAATATATTTCTCTAATAAGTCACTTTTGGTTTAGTGTTCTGTTATATAACTTTTTTGTATTAATTTCAGTGTCCTCATGGCTCTACTCTGGCTTAGGGCTGGATGATTAATCGAAAAGTAATCGGAACCAAAATTCAGAACCTATCACCGACGTAATTTTCCCATGTCGGTCCTGTTAATAATTTCCCCTCAAAAACATACTAAGAATATTAAGCCCTACTTAAATTGTGTTCAAGACAAACGAGGTCTTACGGGACGACATAAGAGTGAGGACTTAACAACAGAAATTTCATTTTTGGGTGAACTAACCCTTTAATGGCCCACTGAAGTGTCTTGGAATGCGCAGCATTATTCAGTGTGTTGACGTAATTTCAAATGAAACAGGAAGACAGGGCGGGATATATTGAACAGCTCTGGCCCTTTTTAAAATAGCCAGTAGCGTTTCATTTATATTACAGCTCAGCCAGAGCCACTGAGCTTGGTAAAGCTTTGGTTTCCTTCTAATCTCTAACTGTTTCTCCTCCTAATCTCCTATATATCGCTTTTAAATACAGCATTCTGTGCAGAATTCAAAAGGGTCCAATACGTTTTGTGGTCTGTGTCGACTCGCACATATGATCTGCTCTGTGCTCTCGTGTCTCTGGACAGGAGCAGAATGTGTGCATGCTACGGCGGTTCACGTGACAAACTAACTTCATTAGCGTCAATGGAAAGCATATTTACAATGTCTGATTCATTCCCTATCCCCTATATAGTGCACTATGTGCCATTCACCATGTAGAAACTAGTAAATGTGTGAACAAGTGACCGATTTCAGTTGCAGCTTCTGTAAGAGTGTAGGAGGGCGGGACTTCAGATTCTAGAGAGCATTTGATTGGACAGAAGATTTGATGAGAAGCTGAAGTGTGATGTGATGTCATGAAATTCTGTGATTCATTTTAGCGGAAGTGAGAGACTGAAAGTTTTGAATGCTTATATCTCCTAAATGTGAATTTTGTCATTGTTTTGGAACACATCAAATTATTCATAACTTTAAGGCTAACATATTCATACTAAAAGCTACAAAACTTAAATTATGATTTTCTTTAAGGGTGATTGGGACATATACTATATTGCCATAAGTTTTGGGATGCCTGCCTTTACATGCACATGAATTTTAATGAATTTTAACATCCCATTCTTAATCCGTAGTGTTTAATATGGAGTTGGTCCACCCTTTGCAGCTATAACAGCTTCAACTCTTCTGGGAAGGCTTTCCACAAGGTTTAGGAGTATGTTTATGGGAATTTTTGACCATTCTTCTAGAAGCGCATTTGTGAGGTCAGGCAGTGATGTTGGCGAAGGCCTAGCTCACAGTCTCCGCTCTAATTCATCCCAAAGGTGTTCTATCGGGTTGAGGTCAGGACTCTGTGCAGGCCAGTCAAGTTCCTGTTGGAACAGGAAGGAGCCATCCCCAAACTGTTCCCATAAAGTTGGGAGCATGAAATTGTCCAAAATGTCTTGGAATGCTGAAATATTAAGAGTTCCTTTCACTGGAACTAAGGAGCCAAGCCCAATCCCTGAAGAACAACCCCACACCATAACCTCCACCAAACTTTACACTTGGCACAATGCAGTCAGGCAAGTACCATTCTCGTAGCAACCATCAAACCCAGACTCGTCCATCGGATTGCCAGATAGAGAAGTGGGATTCGCTTTGCATTGCACTTGGTGATGTAAGGCTTGGATGCAGCTGCACGCCATGGAAACCCATTCCATGAAGCTCTCACGCACTGTTCTTGAGCTAATCTGAAGGCCACATGAAGTTTGGAGGTCTGTAGCTATTGATTCTGCAGAAGGTTGGTGACTTCTATGCACTGTGCGCCTCAACATGCACTGACCCCGCTCTGTGATTTTACGTGGCCTACCACTTTGTGGCTGAGTTGCCGTTGTTCCCAATTGCTTCCACTTTGTTATGATACCACTAACCGCTGACCGTGGGAATATTTAGTAGTGAGGAAATTTCACAAATTGACTTATTGCACAGGTGTCAACCTATCACGGTACCATGCTTGAATTCACTGAGCTCCTGAGAGCGCTGAAATTCAACATGATTGTATATTTAAGCTGTGAATATTTCAATTCAAAACAGTTCACATACATTTTCATTGTTAAAAATTCAATAATCCATATTCACCTTTCAGATTTCACTTCCAAAATATTCATTCTGTTTAAAAATACAACCTATAATATTCAGCAGGCAATTTTTTGTCCATTTTATTTCTGCTGTAATGATTAGTGTTAGTGTCCATGGTAACTGATGAGTGGTGGGAATCTAAACAGAAGTACACGTTATGAATGAAAACAAACTAAAAGTCCATGAAAACAAATGCTGGGTATATACTACAAGATAACTGGTCTGATTTTGAGCTGATTTCTCCCCTTCTGACAATCCCAGGTAATGTCCCAATTATCTTGATGGTTCTACAGATTATCTTGTCAGACGCGCGCACGCACTGGAGATTATCACATGAAACTAAACAATATCCAATCAGAAAGCGAGCTGACAGAAGACGGAAGCATAACAAATGCAGTCATGGTGCAGCACAAAGTAAAGACCATGTTCCCACCATCTCCACGACTTCACCCAAATCCTTTTCTTTTTTCTGTCAATTTTTGTCAGAATCATTCCAAACACTATCATCGTAATTTCTTTCTGCCTATCGTCTGCCATGTTTGTTCTGAAGTCTTGAGAGATTTCCTGTGTTCACAGTAGGTACCCTGGTTGAAAATCTGTTTGTGTGTGGTGTGCTGTCTTTGTCACATCACGGCATACCATGCATTATAGGAGCAAAACGGTTAAATCTTGGATTTTTTTACCCAGTATAAGACAAACCAAATGTAACTGTGACAAACCAAATGTAACTGTGTAAGAATAACACAGTTCATGCATATTAATGAAAAGAGGAAATCATAGTCCATATAGTAATTTGTGCTGTCTGAAAACAGCGATGATGAAAGTAACGGGTGGGATAGGGTGGGAGTTAATACTTCCTCATTGAAGTTTATCATCCAGTCCTTATCCTCCGTAGTCACTTCTTCCCTCGTCCCGCTGATGTCGTGGGACTCACTCCCCTGGTCAGACTCATATTGGATCTCCACTTCTGGGGCGAGGGTTGGCTCTGTCCTCCTTCTCTTGGGCTCTGGCTGTCGCGTCACAGCGATTGGTAGCTCTCCATCTGCGGGGGCTCACGAGTACTCCGCAGTCGATGGAGGTGATTCAAGCTCTGGGTGTGGATCTGGCGTTCTGGATGCAACGTCCATGGAGCAAATGGTAATTCACCGATCCAGAACAGAGACTTCAGGGTTTCGTTGTCATATGGACAGGTGATGGCAAAATGACAAAAACACTGGGTGAAATATATAAGTTTGTGGCTCATCGGAGCCACAGTGTGAAATTTTGTCTCATAATCCATGTTGGATCTGGTCATCTGTCATGGGTGATTGCAGGTAATCAGACAAAGCTTTAATAACAATAATCCAAAAGATATGCGAAGAGGATGCAACACACACTTAATACAATGGTGACCGGACAAACACTAAGTGAACAGGAGGGAATTAAGTATACAATGGAGATTAACTAAAAGAAATACAGCTGTCATGATTAGTGTTAGTGTCCATGGTAATGGATGAGTGGTGGGAATCTAAACAAAGGAACACGTTATGAATGAAAAACAAACTAAAAGTCCATGAAAACTAAGATAAACCAAATGTGACTGTTACAATAACCAGCTTGACTTTATTTCTGTCACACATCTAGAAAAGTTCTTTTTGAGAATTAACAGAGCTTTAGATGTTGATGTTTTATTGAAAATGTTTCATTTGAAGGCACCATTATGGTGATCAGTGTTTGTTTTAGTTGGGCTCTTGACCCTTGCCTTAATGTTAGTATTCTGTCTTTTTGTAACAGTGTGTTTAAGAAAAACGCTTGCAATTTTTATGGTGATGTTATCATAATGTGTATTAATTGTTGAATGGGAAGGTTGATAAAGGGGCTCTGATGCTCTGACACAGTTTTCAAAGCACTATTGTATCACACACTGTACTGATGCTTGTATCAAAATGACAATACTGTTGTGGTCTTTGTTAAACTTTAGTTACATTAAGACACGTACACACAGGAGTTATAATGCTGAGCTTCTTTACTAGCATGCAATGAACTTAACTCGCATAGTTGGCAACATGCCATACACCAGTGGGTCATACCAACTACACAAACTGTATGGGGGTGTCCTAGATAGAACCATTCACTGCACATACTACAAATCCCACATGATCAGTGACGTTTGAAGAAAAATTGGCACTTTATGATAGGGCTGGACGATTATGACCTAAAATCAAAACCTCGATTAACTGAACATTTTACCTTGATTACGATTAATGAACGATTATTTGTTTGTTTGTTTGTTTGTTTTTGTCCTCATAGTTCACTTACAAGGTTTGTACTGTAAATATGCTTGACAATTAAAGGTGGGATATTTTTTCCTTTTGAAAGAGTGATCTGACATCATAGCTCACTTTCAGCAGTTATTTTATCTATGGTTTGTAATATTTCTTACAGATTTCTGCTTGTTGTAAATCAGATAAAGATAAATTAGTACAGTACCAGTAGGTAATGAGAGCGATTGTGTGTGTGAATTAGTCATACCGTCTCTCTATTAATTGTGAAGCTGTGGGTTGTAAATAGTTCCTTCAAAAGTAGAAAAATATATGCTAACATAAGTTTTGAGTTTCTAAGCTACTTTAGTGATAAATCGCAGGACAACGCTGACAACTACTTTCTGCTCCTCAGTGTGCGCAATCTTTACGTTTTGTGCAGCTACTGTTTGTATGAGTGTTTGTGCCACAATGCAGCTCGGTAGCTTGATATAATAATACACATCCGATCGTCTAATCGCTTGAATGTCTAAACTGGCAAACCGTAATACACATGAACCGTAATACACGTACAACTGGCAAAGTTTACTGAAAACGCAAGGCTCACCGCTTTCGCCACGCCATCTCTGTGTTGACTCTGCTTTCACCTGCGTGTTGACTGGACGGGTGGAGTCACGTGGCAACACGCCGCTAGTATGTTTTAAAGTGGGAAGTATTGACACGATTAAAAACGTAATAACCGACATGGGAAAATTACGTCGGTTAGAGTTTCTGAAATTGTTTCGATAACTTTCCGATTAATCGTCCAGCCCTACTTTACGACCCCACCTAATGCATAAAAGTGATTATCCCATCACATCGAGGGCTGATGAGGGTAGATAAGATTAGATCACATTAGATAAAACTGTATTGAACCTAGATTGATTCCACTCTTGTATGTCACGGACTTCCAAGCTTTGGTCACATGCTTTTTCAAATGGTATATCCTCTGTTCTGCGATGATTTGTTTGATATGGTAGAGAAAACAAGTCTGACCACCAGATGTCGCTAAATGCGCATTGTGTTAACCATTTTTGGCATAATTTGATGTACTGATCAAAAAAAATGTAATTAATACACTTACATTTTGCACTGCTAACTAGTGATGTTCGACTCTTGAACGAATCATTCTTTTGAGCTGTTTCTCATGAAGTGACCGGTCGAGCCAGTTCATTAATCAAACTGAATCGAACTTTAGAACTCAGAAACATTTCTGTCGAGAGATAAAAATTTTTTACTACGGTTTATTGTACATGCAGATTAGCCTATGTTTTAAGTTGTTAAGCGAAATGGATGAGTTTATAAGACTGGTTTATTCTTTCTATATACTAACATACCAGCATTTGTGCATTTAAATGTGTGCTGTAGTAGCGAATCTTATCCAAGATGTAGGCTACTCAATATTGGTCAGTCATAAAGGATCCGCGAATGAAACACAACTTAAATGAATGAAAGGCAATAATCAGCAATATGCATTCACACAAATAACAAAACAACAGCAAACTAAACCAAATAATAATAATAAAGGGAAAAAGTAAGACAATTCAGCTGCATAATTTATTCTTGATGCAATGCATGCCGGGAGTCATGGGTGAGTTTTGTTCTATGGTGGCTCCCATCGTGCATTGTGGCATTAAGCTTTATGTTGATTGTCACCATTGTTGAGATTTATACCGTGATTCTTGATGTCTGTGTCTAAATAGAACAATGTTTTCTATTTTTCTGTTCTTGTTATTTCTCTGTCCTTCTGTGATTCTGCTTGTTAACAGCATGTGTTCATCACTAATGGTCAGTCATTTAATTAGTCATTTAATAATCTCATGCCTGTGTTTAGGTCGAGGATGGACCAAAACATGTTGATGTTATGCTGCATGTTGCTTTATTAGATTAGATTAGAGTCAAATTGTCACTGTGCAGAGTACAAGTACAAAGCCAAACTAATACAGTTAGCATCCAACCAGGGTGTATTCCAGAAAGCAGGTTTAGTTGGAAACTCAGAGTTTGTTAACCCCAGAAAAGGGAAACTCAGGGTGTTCCGTTCCAACAAAAGACAAAACTAAACCTCTGTGTAAGTTACCATAGTAACTTACTCTGTGAACTTAACCTGGTCGGGAGCAGGTTTTCTTCAGTAAACCCAGGGTTTCTTTCAGTCTCCTCCCCCTTTTTAAACTGAAAGCAATGTTTAAATACTTCATTCATTCATGCAAAATGAGCCAAAACTCTGCAAAAATGCTTTTCTTACTGAATATTTTTGTCTTATTTCAAGTACAAATATCTTCGAGTCTGACCTTTGCAGAACTCGCTCTTCTCTCTTTTCCCATCACATCAGAAAGGCATTTATTTAAAAAAAAAAAAAAAGAAATGTTCTAAAAGTGGAAGTAAAGTGAATAAAGAATAAAAATAAACAACATAAGATAGGATTAAATAACAAGAAATTAGATAACTAACCATGGGATGAAAATGAGCAGCAATATACAAGAATGGAATTAAACATGATACTCTCTTTGGACCTTGATTATTGCACACCGAGGTGTCAGGGATTATGGGTAGCAGTAGTGGTGTTCAATATTTTTACAGCCCTGGAAAAGAAACTATTTTTCTTCTTGGAAGTCCGAGCAGTGATATTCCTGTATCTCCTCCCAGATGGCAGAATGTTAAACAGGTGATGACTTGGATGAGATAGGTCTTTTATAATGTTTTGAGTTGCCGCAAGCAAAGTGAGGAGTAAATTGAGTCCAGGTCTCGTAATTGGGTCCCGATGGTGTCCTGCGCTGTACTTACAATCCTTTGCAGCATTTTCCTGTCAGCCTGATTACAGTTACCATGTTGTCATACAGTATGTTATTATGCTTTCGATTTCATTTTATGCTTTCGATGACACTGTGATAGAAGTTCACCAGCAGTTTCTGGGGTAGACCGGATCTCTTAATTGTCCTCATGTAGTATAGGTGCTGCTGGGTTTTTCCCAATGCTGTGGAGATGTGGGTGGTCCAGCTGAGCTCCTCTGTAATTTGCATCCCCAAAACTGTGTGCATTTATCCCCAGATGGTTTAGTTTTGTAATTAGTTTTTTGGGAACTACTGTGTTAAAGGTTGAACTGTAATCGACAAAGAGAATCCTGGCATAGGTGTTAGTCTGTTCTACATGCTCCCAGAACAGTGTGTAGAGCCATGGCAATCGCATCATCTGTCAATCTGTTTGCCTTATGAGCAGGCAAACTGCAGCTGGTCCATGTTTGCAGGAAAGTAGTTCTTAATGTGGGAGAGAATCAGTCTCTCCAGGCATTTAGCTGCTATAGGACTGTGTGCCACTGGCCTGTAGTCATAGTGGCAAGTAATCACGGTCTGTTTGGGAATTGGTATGATGGTTGATGTTTTAAAACAGGCTGATACTATGGCAAAGGACAGGGAGAGGTTGAAAATGTGTGTGAGGTCCCCAGTCAGCTGATCGGCACAGTTTCTCAGGACCCGTCCCGGCACACCGTCTGGTCCAGCTGCTTTGCGTGAGTTTGCAAGGTGCGTCTCACCCAGGGTTTTTCCTGGGTCAAAATGGTCTTGGTGGTAGCTGACAGACATGGTCATCGACACAAACAGTAAAAAGTACCCTACCCATGTGATCTGTGAGCCCAATACTGACAATAAATTCCTGCCACTCTCACTGTAATCCTTTCTTGCCCTCTTGCAAAAAATCTGCTTCTTTGCTAGACCTGATAATTATTTTGGTACATATTAATAATAATTAATAATCAATATAAAAAGTAGCATTAAAAAGTTTATTTTAACTAATAGTCTAATTTTCTGCCTTATACAATTGAATGCACCTAGCTAACAACAACTTGCTTTGTTCTGGTTTGACCTCACTCCAGTCTAAACCAACTGATTTTATAGTTAGGAAAAAATTACTACACATTGTCATATAAATAACCTGAAAATACTGTGGATTATTAAGGCTAAATCTTACTAAACACTCCAAAAGTATCGTAAGCCTAAGTTGATTGAAGCTCCATTGGTGGCAATGGTTCTACGATCAATTTAGGCTTACTATGCTTCTGGGAAACACTACCCTGATGAATTGTTTTAACTATTCATTAAAATGAATCGGTTCAATGAATTATTAGGTCGCTAAACGGACATTAGCGGACGTGAACACGTTTGTGTGCGAATCCTGGCTGTTAGGACATCGCAAAGATTTGTCAACACAGAAAACACTTCATCACTGGATAGGATTTTTTCCCGTTTATTTAAAGTGTGGTTTATGTCAGCTGCATGTGCGGAATGCCTGTCAGAGAAGATGAGGTGATGTTCTTTTGAGCACTCTTCACACCCAGTGGTTATTCAGAAAAATTCTCAGAATGCGCCACGTGAAACATGGATTCGGTCTTCCGAACTTTTAACACCGTGCCAGTTGTTTTAGATTAATATGTGTGAGGGAGAGAGCAAAGACAGTGCTTAGTTTGTTGGCAGGACAAAAATTCATTTTGGCGGCCGCCAAAAAATGTTCAATGTAGGAAAACCCAGTCACCAGTTACCAGTTCTGTTCTTCCTCAAGTGGCAGGGCTGGCATCACTGTCCTTTTGTTGTCCCTGTCAAATCTGGCAAAGAAGCTCTTCATACGTCATGGATTACTGCCATTGTTGAAACATTTTTGGCTGTATTGACATTTGGCAGCTTTGATGCCTTCCCTTAGATTCCTCCTGGCCTTACTGTATGTTGCTGCATCTTTAGAATGGTTGGCTGCATCTCGTGCCTTAAGCAGGCATCGCATTTCTCGCTGTTTATCCATGGTTTTTGGTTTTGGAACACACGGATGATTTTATTTAATTAATAACACTGTCCACACAGAATTTGATGTACTCCATGACAGAGATTGTATATTCTTCTATATTAATCCCAGATTTGTGTGATAGTGATAGTTGCTGATAGTGCAAACATATTCCAATCTGTTGCTTTGAAGCAGTCTTGAAGCTGAGAGTTATGCCAAGTTCACACTACAGGATTTTAAACATCAGCAGATCGCTGTGCTGTTCAGACTACATGACTTGCTGTTGAGTCTAGAAGTCATTGTGGTGTTCACACTATGTGACACTACATGACACTCACGTAAATGATCTGCAACAGGAGGTTACACACTAAACGAGCTGACAACAAGTTAACCCTCTGGAGTCTGAGGCTGATTTGGGGGCCTGGAGAAGTTTTGACATGCCCTGACATTTGTGCTTTTTTCAGTTGTTTATAAACATATTAATGACAAAAGTCTCATTACACTGTATTCAGCACAAGCTAGGCTACAATACTATGTGAGTAACAAGTATGTACATGTTTGTATTTTTGAGAGTATTACGTATATATGCGTGTTTTTGAAAAAATGAGTCACTGAAATAAGGCCTCAAAATGCATACTAAATGTTTTTTCACAAGACTTTGGGAATTGTATATTTTAGTCTAGAGTTTTTGCTTCAAAATAATTATCCTGCCTACTCGGACACAAATAACAATGTATTGATTTTAAATTTCTAAGACATTTTTTGTTTAGGAGCCCGTATGCAGAGAGGCGTGAATCTTCATGAATAATGCTGTGATTCACACCTGAGGAGATTAAAATCCTGCCCCTAATGAGGCGCATGATGAGCCATTAGGTCAGGAGAAATGTGACTGAGTCAACTAAGAAAGAATGCAATGACAAAAGACATATATCATTTTTTGTTTGAAGTTTATTTAAAATATAGTTAACTATATAAATGAGAGTCAAAGACACATTTTGAGTACACAGTTATACCTGGAAATAAATCCTGTTCAAAGATATATGTGAACATCACATACCTGGCATTTGGTGTTTCTGCAATGGAGGAAAAAAGAAGAAGAAGAAGAAAAAAACGTTCCTGCTTCCAGTCAGTGATCTCAGTATCATATGCATGCAGTCCAGTGTGGGCCAATATCTGGTCATTATGATTCTCAAATCTGTGAGATAAAAGAAAGAAGAAAAAAACCCCTCTGTGAGCATGCTGATATCAGGATCATATCAGCTATTGTATTAACATTAATATAATGTCCACTCTTAACAGAAAACATGATTTTTAATGCATGTATTATTGCACATCATGTGAAGAAAATTTTGTATAGGCCTATATTTTAAATTACAGTACCAGTCAAAAGATTTGACGCTTTACTATTTATAATGTTCTTGAAAGAAGTCTCATGCCCAATCAAGCCTGCATTTATTTGATCAAAAATGTGTGAAATATTATTACAATTTAAAATAATGGTTGTCTATTTTAATATACTTTAAAATATAATCTGGTTCTGTGATGCAAAGCGTTCATATTACCTCTATGGTATTTTATATATTATATATAGAGCCTAAATGTTAATGTGCAGTTTAATACAATGCTAACATTGAGCTCATTAACTTGCAAATCGGGCTTAAAATCCTGTAGTGTGAACTTGCCATTAGCTGCTGTGGGCCACGCCATCACAGTTTTGATTATTGGTGTCCTTGTCTGTATTAGTGGTCTGTAGGCTGGAAACAGAAATATAGCCAGGTGGTCAGAGAGCCCCAGATGGGGAGTAGTATTTTACAATAATACAGTACAAGGGCAAATATAAAGCACTAACACAGAATTAAGAATTATTGTATTATTAAGAATGAGGTATATGTACAGTGGAGTGGAAAGTATTCAGACCCCTTAAATTTTTCACTCTTTGTTATATTGCAGCCATTTGCTAAAATCATTTAAGTTCATTTTTTTCCTCATTAATGTACACACAGCACCCCATATTGACAGAAAAACACAGAATTGTTGACATTTTTGCAGATTTATTAAAAAGAAAAACTGAAATATCACATGGTCCTAAGTATTCAGACCCTTTGCTCAGTATTTAGTAGAAGCACCCTTTTGATCTAATACAGCCATGAGTCTTTTTGGGAAAGATGCAACAAGTTTTTCACACCTGGATTTTGGGATCCTCTGCCATTCCTCCTTGCAGATCCTCTCCAGTTCTGTAAGGTTGGATGGTAAATGTTGTTGACAGCCATTTTTAGGTCTCTCCAGAGATGCTCAATTGGGTTTAAGTCAGGGCTCTGGCTGGGCCATTCAAGAACAGTCACGGAGTTGTTGTGAAGCCACTCCTTACAAGTTATTTTAGCTGTGTGCTTAGGGTCATTGTCTTGTTGGAAGGTAAACCTTCGGCTCAGTCTGAGGTCCTGAGCACTCTGGAGAAGGTTTTCGTCCAGGATATCCCTGTACTTGGCCGCATTCATCTTTCCCTCGATTGTCCTGTCCCTGCAGCTGAAAAACACCCCCACAGCATGATGCTGCCACCACCATGCTTCACTGTTGGGACTGTATTGGACAGGTGATGAGCAGTGCCTGGTTTTCTCCACACATACCGCTTAGAATTAAGGCCAAAAAGTTCTATCTTGGTCTCATCAGACCAGAGAATCTTATTTCTCACCATCTTGGAGTCCTCCATGCGGGCTTTCATGTGTCTTGCACTGAGGAGAGGCTTCCATAAAGCCCAGACTGGTGGAGGGCTGCAGTGATTTTGCAGACTTTCTACAACTTTCTCCCATCGCCCGACTGCATCTCTGGAGCTCAGCCACAGTGATCTTTGGGTTCTTCTTTACCTCTCTCACCAAGGCTCTTCTCCCCGAGTAAGCTCAGTTTAATGGACGGCCAGCTCTAGGAAGGGTTCTGGTGCGTCCCAAACGTCTTTCCATTTAAGGATTATGGAGGCCACTGTGAAATTTTTTTGTAACCTTGGCCAGATCTGTGCCTTGCCACAATTCTGTCTCTGAGCTCTTCAGGCAGTTCCTTTGACCTCATGATTCTCATTTGCTCTGACATGCACTGTGAGCTGTAAGGTCTTATATAGACAGGTGTGTGGCTTTCCTAATCAAGTCCAATCAGTATAATCAAACACAGCTGGACTCAAATGAAGGTGTAGAACCATCTCAAGGATGATCAGAAGAAATGGACAGCACCTGAGTTAAATATATGAGTGTCACAGCAAAGGGTCTGAATACTTAGGACCATGTGATATTTCAGTTTTTCTTTTTTAATAAATCTGCAAAAATGTCAACAATTCTGTGTTTTTCTGTCAATATGGGGTGCTGTGTGTACATTAATGAGGAAAAAATGAACTTAAATGATTTTAGCAAATGGCTGCAATATAACAAAGAGTGAAAAATTTAAGGGGGTCTGAATACTTTCCGTACCCACTGTATATATAAATGGCCAGTGACCACACCAGTGCAAAACTGTATCATGAGGTAAATATTAAAAGGGAAAATGCAACAGTAAGAGGCATAATAGTAAATATTGTAAGTGTGCAGTATGGAGAAATGTTAATGTATAGTGCAGACCTTTTTTTATTTGATCTGCGTTTGTGTTCTCGCCTCTTTCATTGACCCCAAACGTTACACTGTTGTTGGTGAAGAGAGATTTATTTTCCTTACTTTTAATTTACCACTGGGGTAGAGTATATTTCTTACTTAACAAACACATGATTGACTGTCTCTGTTCTCCAGGCGTGCATTTCGGGTCTGTTCTGTGTGGTCATCAACCCATTACAAGAACCTTCTCATCTACTCAGAGGAGATCATAGAGATGTACAAGGGCAAGAAACGACACAAGATGCCACCACACATCTACGCCGTCACAGACATGGCCTACAGGAGCATGATGCAGGGTAAAACCCACACAGACCAGTGTCTAATCAGACATTGTTCTAAAAGTTCATTACTTTTAGGACTGTTTTTTTATCAGCACTACAAAATGAATATTATCTGGAGAGCTGAATCTGCTAATGTGCGTGATAATTTCTCAGCCAATTTTTTACAATCAGTTCCTGATGGATAAAAATTAAGTTCCTACTACTACATTATTTCCCACTGAATATTGTTTCACTCAATGCATTTAAAATTTTGAATGTGTTTGCACTGTATAAATTCATCAACTTACTTCCTTTTATTGAACAGACCGTAAGGACCAGTCGATTCTCTGCATGTGAGTCATGTTCTTGCATGTGTGTATTTTGAGCATTAAAGATGTGCAAGACGTCTCACACTTTTGTGTTTGTGTGTTTTCAGGGGAATCTGGTGCCGGAAAGACAGAAAACACCAAGAAGGTCATTCGGTATCTGGTCCATGTGGCCTTGTCTCATAAGGTACTAACATGCATCCTATATGGGTAGACCACCATACAAAGGTATATCCTTGAGGGTGCTGCTTTAGTGACAAGCTGTTGTAATGGTAGAAAAATTCTGACAGTGTATGGAGTAATAAATCAATAAGCCAAAGCATCTCAGTTTAGTAGAACCAGTACTCCTATTAAATTGTAAAACATCACTTGTGATTTTAGAAGTCAGATATGTTGTTACATACCCCTGATATCTGAACACTTAGATGCTAATTGATTTGCAGCTACAGATTAATCAAGATGTTCACAGTGTTCAAAGACATGTGCTCTCCTCATATGACTTTTCATGAAAAACAAAACAAAAACAAAAACAGAGCTTTAGACACTTTCACTTTTTGTCTCTGTCTGATTCAGTGAGTTCATTCAGTAAATGATTCGTCAAAACTTCAGTCTTTTTATGATTCATTAAAAAATCAACTAATAAAAGTAATTTGTCCGTGAATCAGGTTTTAAAGCCACTGTAAAATACTCTGTAAACACACCTGTGACCTCATTACATTAGTATTACTGCATCACTGCATCTGTTAAACATTGCTGAAGATCTACACTAGAACTAGAAAAATGTGTAGCAATTTATGCATGAAGCCACACTGAGAGCCCTATATCTCTGGAATTTACCTATGTAGGGCTAGAAATATGAATATACAAAAAGGAACATTTGATCGGAACCAACCCAATTTTTTCCTGTGACCAAACACAGTTGAGAACTGCAGGACTCCCAGAGCAGGACTTGATATAAACTTTTGCTATTGCTTTTAATTTATTCGATGTTTCAAATCTCATTTCGATATCAAATCTTATTTATATTATCTGCCAATTCTTAAAGTCTGTACGAAAAAGAGTGAGTCATTCAAGCATTGATTGTATGTTTTTAGAGGTGATAAATTACGGTGGTGCATTGCTGCCACATACATAATATTTTTTCCACTCAATTATGTTGAAATAACAAGATATTATGTTGTTAAAACGACATCTTTTCTCATAAAAACGAGATGTTATGTCGTTAAAACGAGATCTTTTCTCGTAATAACGAGATGTTATTGTCACACCTATGGACTTTTATGTTTGCATTTAGTTCTGTCATGTCTTGTTCTGTTCATTTGTCCTCATTGTGTGTATCCTGATTAGTTGACCCTCCATACCTGTTTCTGTTCTCCTGATTACGTTCTCCCTCATTAGCTCCCTTATATAAACTCCCTGTTCTGTTCTGTGTTTGTCGGATCTCATCTTGATGTTATGTTGTGTACTCTGCCAATCGGTGTTGGATATTATCTTGTGGATTAAAATAACCTGTTATCTGTTCTTCTTTCGTCATGTTCTCGTATTTATACACAACCAGCGTGAAAGAAGATCTGACCAAATAAGTGTTAGGTGTGGCAGCGTTTTCCCATTTTTGGTTTCGTTTTGTTTGTTTTCCACGTCATGGATATCCCTGCTGTTCGTCTTCTGTGTTTGGAGCAGGGGAACAAACATTGGAGGACCACACGCGGACCTTCATAGAGACTGCCTATTTTACACATTACCCGGACAACTGCCTCTGCACTTTCTACCAGGTGAGCTTGAGCGCCACATGCGGGCACACGAAATGCCCGCATAAGCCATCGCCGAGTGAAGCGACAGAGCTGAGGTTAGTCACGGAGTCAGAACGGGAAGAGATGTCTGATCAGGTGCGTGAGCCGGCTACAGCGCTCGTTAGGGAGCTTATGGTGGAGAGCGAGGGCATGGAGGAAAGCCCGCCCACTGTACCGCCGCTGAGGGTGAGCAAGGGCCGTGCTCTGGGAAATAGATTTGATTGATTTTTATTCTGGAGTAACCTGTCTTCTGTCATCATCTGAACTGCCTGTCTGCCCTGAACTGCCTGTCTGTACCGTCACGGCCACGGAGGTCTTTCCCTGTCTGTGGCACTCCCAGTGCTGGGTGTTGCTATTTTGTGAGTGTGGGCAGCACACACAGTCCCTGAACTCACAGCCAGTCCCAAACTCCCCAGCCTCCCTCTCCCACCTCTTCTCATCATTATCCATACATCAACATCATCTCTGCTACATCCTGTCAGCCCCTCTGCTCACCCTCAGTCCACCATCTGTGATGTGGGCTCGCCGTGATGTCTGCCAGTCTACAGCTACATTGTGGTCAGTGGATCCCTGGTCTCTGCCTCCAGCCTCCGCACCAGGACTCAACCGCAGCCCATCGGTCCATTAGCTCCTTCTTGGCTCCATCCTCCCTCATCTCCACCGTGGCCCATCAGTCCACCAGTTCCGCCGGGCTCCATCCTCCCTCCGGCTCCACCTTGGTCGCTCGTCGGCCTGCCCTTGCCTCGGGACTGCACTCCTCTGGCTTTGCCTCGTCCCTTCGTCCCTCTGGCTCCATTGGCTTCCTCACTCCCTCCAGCTCCACCTTGGTCATCTGTCGCTCCGGCTCCACTGCGGCCTTCTCGATCCCGTCTGCGCCTCAGACTCGCTATCGCCATGTCCCGCCAGATCCTCAGCGTCGCCTTGGCTCATCGGCATTCGGCTACACCCTGGTCTCCTCTTCCACCTGCTCCGCCTCAGTCAGTCACCGCCTTGGTGTCGTCAGTGGCCCTTCTTCCACCATGACTCCTCCCTCCTTTGGCTCCACTCATGGGCAGCCTGCCTGGCTGCAGTCTGGGTCCTACCTTACTCCTCCTGCTCCAAGTTCCTCCTGTCTCCTTGACTCCTCCCACCATCTGCTCTGCCCTGGTCCCTCTTGTCTCCTGTCAGGTCGTCTGCCTGTCGTTCTGCCTACCGTTCACCTGCTCCTCGTCCTCCACCTGAGCCCCTCCCTTCCTCCGCAGTTGGTCCATCTAAGGTGCGAGGCCGCGCCTTCTGGGGAGGGATGTACTGTCACACCTATGGACTTTTGTTATGTTTGCATTTAGTTCTGTCTTGTCTTGTTCTGTTCATTTGCCCTCATTGTGTGTATCCTGATTAGTTAACCCTCCACCCCTGTTTCTGTTCTCCTGATTACGTTCTCCTCATTAGCTCCCTTATATGGCTGTGCCCATAGAGTAATGAACACAACATTTTTGTTTTATTGGCATATATCCCCATTTGTAAATATGCAGTTTCTAATAATAAAACACAATTTTATCATTTAGCATTCCTTATTTTATGGGAAATCAGTCAGCACCTGATTATGTCACATGCATCGGGTCTTTTTAAGGTTCCTAATATTGTTTTGGGAGTCTCCTACAACAGGTTTAAATGCATGCAAGGTCAAAAACACTTTCATTTTCTCATAATATACATTTAATTTCACCTGTTTTCAATCTTTTATAAACTACTCGTTTGAAGCAGTTCAGAGAATCAGTCTCTCCTAAACCCCTCCTTTCCGTGAGCCTACACTGCTCTGATTGGTCAGATGGCCCAATCCTTTGCTATAACTGAATGACAGCTATCAATTCGTAAGACATTTTGTATACAATGTATGGACAGAAAATTGGCATAGATTTTGCCGTATCAATTCGAGCCCGAGTCCGACGGCGAAGCGTCTGAAGTAGTCGATCAACCAGAAACTGATTCACAAACTGGAGTACGACGTTTCTATATGGTTAGTGAATTCTGCATTTCAAAACTTAAAGTATATTTAAAGTGTACTTAAGTATACTTGGAGTAGTTCCACTTTAGCACAAACAAGTTTATTTAATACAACTTTAGTTGAACTTCAGCATTGCTTTTGGACAACTAAAATGCTTTTAGTACAAAATTAGTTGTTCCAGTTTAGCAGACTTTAAGTATACCAATTTATAGCGTGCCACAAGTACATTTAGTTATACTAAAGTACATACGAATAAATTGTGCTATAAAAGTATACTATTTTTTCACTAGGGTATGTACATTTCTGAAATTACATAACTTGCACAGAGTCACCTTTGATAACAGATTACTCCAAATTGTAATGTTGACATGCATTTCAAAGCAAATGTATTGTGAAAAGCGTTTATAGGCCTATACAAATACATGTGAATTGAATAGCCTATTGAATTGATAAACTGATCTAGGCTATATAAATCTAAACTCTCTTATAGATCAGATAAAGGTAGCCTTTAAAGGTAGTCTTTTTACTGACATATCTTGTTATTACGAGAAAAATATGTTGTTTTTACAACATAATATTATCGTTATTACGATATAATTGAGTGGAAAAATATTATGTATGTGGCAGCAATGTGCCACCATAATAAATGACTCCCTTTAGTGGAAGTGTCATTTGGGAATACTAACATTTTAATGTACATGTGGTTGTATTAGCTGAGGTGTTTTAAAACCCAGTGATGTTGTGTTTAAGAGCTTTACTTTTGACAGCCTAAAGTGATATCTTAAAATGACTATCAAGAATGTTATCAAGCATCTGAACTGAACTCAGATGTTGATGGGTCTGTTTTGAGCACAGGGCAAGCTCGAGGAGCAGCTGTTGCAAGTGAACTCCATCCTCGAAGCCTTCGGCAATGCCAAGACAGTGAATAACAACAACTCTTCTCGATTCGTAAGACTCCCTCTGTTATGACAATCTTTTGTACAATATTCTGACAGTAAATTTGTGTCATTTAACTTCAGTCTTTCCTACATTTTAGAGCAAATTCATCAGAATTTACTTTGACATTGAAGGATGCATGGTTGGAACCAATATTGAAACCTGTATCTTTAAGAGCTGTAGGCTTGTGCTGTAAGTAATGTTAGTTATTCTGGAACTTCTGCCAAATTTAGCCACTGCTTTACAGTAGCATTCTCTCACAAAAGAACTAAAACCAACAACTGCTTATAAAGATGAATATGGCTCTTTTGTTCAACTGCAAGCGTTCACAGCTTCCTACTTTCCACATTTTTCTTGTCCATTGTAAACTTGAAAAATGACTGATGGCAGAAAGTGCCTCAGAAGTCTTCTGATTGCCTAAACAATGGTTCAGGCCGCTGTCAAAGACTGTCACAGAGAGTGTAATATAAGGAGTAGGGCCATTTTATGCATACCATTTCACATAAAAATCACTTGTGTGTGTTAATATGTTTTATTAGTGTTATCCAGAAGGACACATGATATTGCTACAAAGTGCACCAGTGACCGAAAAGGTCAAAATATCAACATTTAAGAGATGCTTACTGACTTTTGCACATGTTTTGGGGCTCAGGTCTTCTTTTTTGATACAATATTATGTCACATGACATAACAAAATGCATTATGGTCCAAAATGGTCATTGATGTCTGTTATCCAGGAATGACATTAGAGAAATCACAATTTGGGGACAAAAATTCTTTCTATCATAAAAATGTAAATAAACTTATTATTATCACTATATTTGTAAGTATCATTGAAAACATCAAAACAATTATGCCCAAGTAGATTTTAAATCCTTTTATTATTTTTTACATTTTTGTCATATTTTTGTATTCAGATTTTAAGCCGGGACAGTTACCTGCAATGACATTTTGGGACTTTTAAGCTCAATAGCTCCTTAAAGATTAATTATTTATAATGAATACTTACATGAGTAATTAAGAAGGGAAGTTTGAGTCATTTAATGTTGTGCATTTAAAAATGTATATGTTTTTAATATTATGAATATACTTTGGACACCAGAATTGACACGCCACGTCATATTAATGATCAAAACTGGGGAAAAAATTCTGATTCTTTCTTGTTCTGTTTCACACATTTCATACCTTATCCTGGATTAGTCATTTATCCTAGGTTGTCAGGTACCTGCATTCACAATGCACATTTGCAAACCCTATAGGTTAACATTCTCGTACCTAAGAATAACTGTAGCTAACCTTACACCAATTACACGGTCTCAAATTTTGAATAAATATCCTCTGGACATTGTGTTAAATTGTAATGGCTAGCAGTGAAGCGTAAAAGGAGCCAACTTCCAAAAAGTAAAAGCATCATATAGATATTTCATATGTTGTCATATGCACAAGAACACAAAACTTGTTTTATGTGGAGACAGATTAAGACATGGCCTTAACGCTGGGTTAAAAGGGCCTTAAAGCCTCAGGTATACTTCATTTTCTGTGTTCCGCTCTGTCCCGGGCACAGTTGAGTGCCTGTCTATGCGAGCCTTTCAAAGTACATTCCTTGGCCATTAGCGTGGAAAGACGTTCAGAACGTGCGCACTATACCTATTTGTTTTCAAGCACTTAAATCACTCACATATGACATGTCTGCACATTCAGTCACAAAAATTGGGCTGCTTCTGAAAATTTTCATCATCCTCCTGATGATGAAAATTACAGGTGCTGGTCACATAATTAGAATATCATCAAAAAGTTTATTTGATTTATTTCACTAATTCCATTCAAAAATAGATTTTCGATGGGGTTAAGGTCAGGCGAGTTTGCTGGCCAGTTAAGAACAGGGATACCATGGTCCTTAAACCAGGTACTGGTAGCTTTGGCACTGTGTGCAGGTGCCAAGTCCTGTTGGAAAATGAAATCTGCATCTCCATAAAGTTGGTCAGCAGCAGGAAGCATGAAGTGCTCTATTTCCAAAGGAAATGCAAAATTTACTTTCATCAGAGAACATAACTTTGGACCACTCAGCAGCAGTCCAGTCCTTTTTGTCTTTAGCCCAGGCGAGACGCTTCTGACGCTGTCTGTTGTTCAAGAGTGGCTTGACACAAGGAATGCGACAGCTGAAACCCATGTCTTGCGTAGTGGTTCTTGAAGCACTGACTCCAGCTGCAGTCCACTCTTTGTGAATCTCCCCACATTTTTGAATGGGTTTTGTTTCACAATCCTCTCCAGGGTGCGGTTATCCCTATTGCTTGTACACTTTTTCTACCACATCTTTTCCTTCCCTTCGCCTCTCTATTAATGTGCTTGGACACAGAGCTCTGTGAACAGCCAGCCTCTTTGCAATGACCTTTTGTGTCTTGCCCTCCTTGTGCAAGGTGTCAATGAGTCGTCTTTTGGACAACTGTCAAGTCAGCAGTCTTCCCCATGATTGTGTAGCCTACAGAACTAGACTGAGAGACCATTTAAAGGCCTTTGCAGGTGTTTTGAGTTAATTAGCTGATTAGAGTGTGGCACCAGGTGTCTTCAATATTGAACCTTTTCACAATATTCTAATTTTCTGAGATACTGAATTTGGGATTTTCCTTAGTTGTCAGTTATAATCATCAAAATGAAAAGAAATAAACATTTGAAATATATCAGTCTGTGTGTAATGAATGAATATAATATACAAGTTTCACGTTTTGAATGGAATTAGTGAAATAAATCAACTTTTGATGATATTCTAATTATATGACCAGCACCTGTATGTCACATGGACTGCGCATGGATTGTTGCGAAACACGGACGACCAAAGTATGCTTTAGGATTTAAGCAGACTGCGAAAGGCTTTGTGTGAGTATTCGTGTGCATATGTCCTGTTGTGTGTCCTTGACTCTGACTGTCAGATCTGTTGGAAAAGTCTCGTGTGATTCGTCAAGCTAAAGAAGAGAGGACCTTCCACATGTTCTACTACATGCTGACTGGTGCAGGAGACAAACTGCCCGTGAGTGTCACTCTTCACTGCTTTAATACATGATTATTGAACTAGTTTGAGTTTATAAGCCACTAAAATAATAATGGTAGTAGAGGCTCTTGTGTTTATGAATGAATGTCAATTATTGGATCTATTTCAGCTGAACTGTATCTGGAGAGCTACAATAAGTACCGATTCCTGTCCAACGGAAACGTGACAATCCAGGGACAGCAGGACAGAGACATGTACCTTATAACAATGGAGGCCTTGAGAATTATGGGCTTCTCCGAGGAAGAACAGATCGGTACAAATATGACATGATAGTATTAACTGCAGTGTGTTTAAGATATTTGTGGTGGTTTCATTTTGTGTGTCACCTCCTGCAGGTCTGTTGGGGCCTTGTCATCTGTGCTACAGCTGGGTAATATGTCCTTTAACAAGGAGTGTCACTCAGACCAGGCCTCCATGCCTGATGATACAGGTAAACACACCATTATGCCTTGCGTTGCTAATCCGTACTCAGCAGGGTTTGACATTAACTTTATTGCTTATCAGCCACTGTGGCTAGTGGTTTTCCAATGTTACTAGCCACTCAGCATTAGCATTTTCAATGGCCACAATTTTGACATCAATACCATGGGAAAAAACTGCCATATAGATATTTTGGTAACACTTTACAGTAAGGTTCCCTTTGTAAAGGGTTTAAAAAGGTGTTCATTAACGAGTAATAACTTGTTTACAAATGCTTAATAAATCATTTATAAGCAGTTATAAATGCATGAATGAAAAGGCTGGCTTTTACCCAATACTTGCCAAACAGTGAGCCATTTTTAGTTATAAATGCTTTATTTTTTTACTCAAAACCAGATTCAGGATTATCATAATGTTAGTTGAAAAACAACGGTAACACTTTATTTTAGGGTCTTTTAACTAGTTGCTTATTAGCATGCATATTTATAGAATATTGGCTATTTATTAGTACTTATTAAGCACAAATGAATGCCTTATTCTACATGACCTTTTTCTACATTCTTAATCCTAACCAATACCTAAACTTAACAATTACCTTACTAACTATTAAAGGGGGTCATGTATTCTGACTTATTTACACTGTTAAAGAGTTGGATTCTCATGCTAAACATGGCCAAAGTTTCAAAACATGGGTTGGACGTATGACGGAGTATTTCTGTGCCAAAAATACTCTTCCAAATCCTCACAAACTTCGGGTCTTTTTTTGAGTATGGGCCTGTGTGACGTAAACAGGGCGGAATTCCTTGCACGGGCACTTCTCCCGGAAGAGCGTGTGCGCACATCGTCAACCTATCAACGTGCGTCGGCTTTACGAAAGTCGTCGACAGCGCTGCACAGGTCACAAGACTTCACGAAATCAACAATGTCACCAAAGAAGTGTGTTTTTGGTTGTGAGGGAAAGATAACCTTGCTTCCCAAAGAACCCAGCGTTAAGTGGAGCTGAGAGTTTTGTGCTTACGCTTACATTGATGCGCTCTTGATACTTGTTATCAAAATAACCATAGAAACTGGTAGTTGCAATTAATTTTTATTGGTTAAAATGAATGGAGAATATCTTGTGTTTTTCCGTGGCTGCTCGAGCCCTCAGGATCGGCGCTATGGTTTCATAAACAAGGCCCAGTTCTACGCTGGATCTACAGATCGTTTGAAACTGAAAGATGGAGCGGTCACAGCGATAATGATCCCGGTCATAAGTCAGAACCACAGGTGGTGAGTAAAACTGCTTCAAATGTCTGTTTTGTTGGCAATCTGACCGTAAGTGCATATAATGTAAATAACACGAACGTAGTGAATTTATAAATTCATTATTCATCATTCACTATACGCTATATTCATTATAGTGATTCAAAAGTTATCCAGGGATAATGCGATGGTGTATGCGTGTGTTTAAATATATTTGTTTACCTGTCCATTGATAGCTTCTACTTTTAAAGTGGGAACTGCTTCATCTTTCAGTAATAGACTTGGTGCAAATCCAGCACTGAACTCGTGTAGATTCTGGAAGCTGTCTTCCGTAAAATGTGCAGCACAGACAGCTAAATTAGCATTATAATTCGTCCCCTTGGAATTATAAGGTTCTATCTGACATTTTTGTAAAATTGAGTTATTCACATATTCATATACTGTGACAACTTAATTATATTATGTGATGTTACTTTTTTAAGTTGTGTACATTTTGGGACTTTTTAGAAAACAAAAAGGTTCTAACTACAAAGTCGAACTCTAACTTGGTTCTATAAGGTTCTATCTGTGTGAGCCAATCAGCTCTTTGAATGCACAAACAAGGACCAATCAGGATCAGCTTTCTTTGCCATGTCACCGGACTGCTCCGTGATAGCAGAAGAGAGTGCAGAAAACGCTAAATCAATGAAGAGAAGACTAAATAATTTCACACAATGCGATGTTTATTAGAAACCTCATGATCGACTATTTTATTTATGATCTTGTCAATGACAGCAGCCCAAATTCCAGGAAATTACAGTCTTTGTGTGTGTTTTGCTGTATCTGATTGCTGAGAAGTTATTTTCAGTTAGACACCACGCTAACGTTAGCCAGCAGCGCTATTAAGAGGATAGGTTCGGGTTTTGTAGCCTGTTTGCTTTATTCCAGTCACGTCTTTGTCATACGAGGAAATATTAGGTTTTATCCTTTTTTTAATCCTTTATCCTTGATCCAGCCTGTGTACTTGCATTGAGCTATATGTAGCTATAAAGCTCTGTTGGCACACTGGATTAAAGTGTATAAACTACATTAAGTGAGATGAAATGTTAAATTTTACATTGTTGCATAGTTGAAGTAATTTAAATATTTTAAATGTGAATTTTTTTAATTATATATTGTTAGTGAAACATTTTTCAATGTTTATTAAACTTTGTTAAATACCTTTGCTGAAGATTTGTCTGTTTTCTTGCAGCGAATCGATTCGATTCACGATTCATAGGTGTTCGATTCAATTCAAGAAGCGATTTTTGAAAATTCAGAACGATTAAATTGAAACGATTCACATTAAAATTCGATGCGATTCGATTAATTCGATTCGAATCTGCATTTTATATGCATTCATAGGGTTACTGAAATGCTTTCCCCAGTGTGTCTTAGTAATGGTGCAAATTACACAGCGGCCTTCAGGAGGTCAGAGAGTAAGGGCAAAAAACAACCTTTTGTCCATTGTTAATGTTGGTTCATGTTAGTTATAATGATGCTACATAACTTTATTTTAATAGCCTAAAAATTGGCATTTGTAGAAATTTACATAAGCCAAAATTTTAAAAGGCTTTAAAAGTATTGTTAGTTCATGTTAACTATAGTGTAGGATAGTGTTAATGGCTACACAACCTTTTTCAAGTGTTCCAGGTACATTAAACATACTAATGCTTACATGGAGAGACTACCTTAGAATATCATGCACTTTCCCAACTAATCCTAAACTAACTTTTCTTCACGGAATAGTTATAAAAGCCCTCTTTGTTCTCTTTACACTGATAATTTTCCTTACGATGATTCTGAAAGAAAACGCGCTGGGTTTCTACTGTTGCTATAGTAACGAACACAACTTTAATGCGCATCTGATTGATAGATAAACCGCGCGCTCTTATTTCAGTGTTAATGTTGTAGTTATTTCAGCAGTTTCCTTCGCACATTCAGTTTAACAACATTAAGTTAAATTTCATTTATCATTCATTGGAACTGTGCGTATGAGACACTTACATTATGTGTTTGCTCTGTCCATGCAATAAATGCACCCCTGAATAAGCGGGTTTTTACTTCAGCTGCTCAGGTAATGTCAATGGTATGACCCACTTCCGTAAAACTTAAGTATTTTATCTTATAGAAAATAACGGTGACGTTTCCACGCAATGAAAGCGTTTTACTTCAACAGTAGTGACCACGCAATGACTTGGCAGCTTTATCAATGGCTTGATCGGTTTGACTCAGGAGGACTATTGCTGTCTCAATAGAGAGCTGTCATCTGTTCAAGTGAGTAGCAGTAGTGGCCGTCCTGAGGAGAGCTCAAACGTGGGCTTCTCAATAAAAGATATGGACAGAGCGCGAGCGCAGTCCAGTGAAAGGCGGTAAAGATCGCAGCGCGTCTGTGTGAAGGAGAGCGCGAATGACTCCCATCAATTCGCGCATGTAGTAATTTAATGTTTATATATTTTAAAGCACTGAATTGCTATAGAATCGCGATTAATCCGATTCTGAGCATTTTACATCGATTATCGACCGAAATTAACGATTCACGACTCAAAAAACATGTTTCAAGATCGATGCATATGCATCGTCAGGATTTGTAATCGATGCATCGAGAAAACGAGTGAATCGTTACACCCTAATGTCAACACATTGTTACAACACTAATGTTATGTTTTAAAACAAATTATAAGTAAACTGTTTGTGTTTCTTAAAAATTATTGCTTCAGTTAATTTTGGCAGATAGAACCTTATAATTCCAAGCGAAAAGTGTTTTTGTTGTTGTTGTTTTTTGTTTTTTTAGAATTAGAAGGTTCTATCTGCATTTGACCCATTTACACATTTGAGAGTATTTTGTTATTGTATATTTAGAATACATTTAGGGTCCCTGTCATTTTCATGTATGAAAGGAACTATATAATTTTGCTATATGGAATGCAAAGACTTTGACGCTCAATATCTCAAAACTGCTCAGAACGCAGATAGAACCTTATAATTCCAAGGGGGACAATTGTTAGGAACAGAATTAAACATAAACTTTAAACATTGTTCTCGAAGTCCAGCGTCCCTAGGAAGAAGACTTGTGTGCACTCGACATGGCCTCGCCCACTTTTTGCATGTTCCTGGGGCAGTGTTTATGTTAATTGCAGGGTTTATGATGTCACCAACCCGGGAAGAAGCCCGTTGTAGTCCAAACCGATCGTTTTTGTAGGCATTAAACTGCCATAACTTTAAAAGAGAATATCTCCGTTTGCATTAAACTTTCCAGCGCTGTAACTTTGCAGATACTGTTTATGCTCAAGCAGCAACATTACACACTAACTAAAGTTAAAAAGTGAAATCGCAAAGAACCACCCCTTTAATGAATCAATTTCTTCCAATAGTAGTTGTACCAGCGAACCTCAGGGTGGACATTATTGAACCATTTATTGATGAGCTAGAAACATTAGCAACCTGTGAAAGTGTACTTGAATACAAAATGGCCACCCATAAATCATTTAATTATTTAAGTTTTATGTTTGCCGTTTATGCCTTTTACTGCATAGGATAGTATAGATGTGACAGGAAACGACAGGGAGGAGAAAGGGAAATATGATCAGCAAAGGACCTCAAGCTGGGATTCAGACTTGGATTACCTGAAGTGAAAATGTGCTGTATTGGAGAGCTTGCCCACAAGGCATGCGTCCTGATATTGCTGAGTTAGATGCGTTCCTGGGTCAACATATTTTGTTGATCCTGGAACAACATTCTAGTCTGAAAATTTAGTCTTAACCCTATTCCTACCCCTAAACCTAACCCTACCCATAAGTTAGCCCAAAAATCAGAGGGAAATGATAGATGAATAACACTGATGTAGAAGCACCAATTCATGATTTTAAGCCTAAACTTGACATAATCTGTAAACTTGTCCCTCAAATCTGATTGGTTGGTTTGAATGTTGTTCCAGGATCAACAAAAATGTTGACCCAGGAACATGTTGAACTCAGCAATATCAGGTTATGCCCCACAAGACTGTGGCTCCGACATGAACCATTTATTTATGAGCTATAAAGAATAATATCATGTTAATGAGTACCTCAATGTAAAGTGGATACCTGTGAACCATTTATTCATGATTACACATGTTAGTAACCTGTTAAAGTGAGCCTTAAAATGGACATTTGTGAACCATTTATTAATAAGTTATAAACATTAATAACCTGTGAAAGTGAACCTTAATGTAAAGTGAACACATGTGAATCATTTATTAATGAGTTATGAACATTAATAACCTGTGAAAGTGAACCTTAATGTAAAGTGGACACATGTGAACTATTTATTCAAGAGTTATAAACATTAATAACCTGTGAAAGTGAACTTTAATGTAAAGTGAACACATGTGAACCATTTATTCACCACATTCTCTGTAGCATTCACAAATACGTATTTAGCCTGTGTGTGTTGTATACACACACAGGTCTCCAACTAACCAGCAAACAGCAATATGTGTTTGCTTGCAATTGTCTAGAAATGTGTCAAATGTTTCTCATTGTTATTATTTGGAGTTATGATAAAGAATAGAGCAATACGTTGGTGTACAACTGCAGTGCTTTATCAATTCGTTTCTGCGTTGGGCTAGCATTATGTACCATGACTGTTTGGGTGTTTACCACCGAGCTGTGGGCTAGGTTTGCTAACATAAACATAAAACAAATTTCCTCTCTGAGTCTTTATTTTTTGAACAGAGCGGAGCACCATCATTATTATAATACAATGTAAGTGATGCAAGCACTGTATACTGTACACCGTGTTAACCATCAGAAGTCATCTGACCAATCACCGCAGATTAGCATCATGCAAACAAGGGGTTCGGCAAAATGAATCGTTGAGCGAATCGTTTGGGAGTCGTTGAGCAAATAGGGTAAAAATAAATGCATATATAAGACAATTAAAGTGTTTTTGACCTTGCATGCTTTTGAACCTGTTGTTGGGGACTCCCAAAACAAAAATAGGAGCCTTTCAAATGCCATAATAGGGGCACTTTAAGAGTCACTTTCACAGGTTATTAATGTTTATAACTCATGAATAAATGGTTTACAGGTTTCCACTTTACATCAATTACATGTTTTTCAAGTGTTTATATTATATGAGTACCGCTGTGTTTGAAGTTATCTTAAACAAATAACCGCTCTGGCGCTCCCAAGACAGGTACTGCAGGTGCGGATGGCCAAAGCCAAATACTCAAATTCTGGTGACCTTTATCATGATATCAAAAATAATTATTGATTGCATATTAATATGTTAATGTTCTGCAGCAGTGCATTTGGTCATTGATTTAATGATTTATACATCTGTTAAATAAAATAATACATATTTAGGTGCCTTTATTCAGCTTGTATTTATCAAATATGTTTGGCTTATAGTTGTGATGCTTATTATCTTTTTGGAATAATTGATTGTTTCTCTGAATTTTTTAATGTGAGTTTCACAGGTTCACTTTCACAGGTTATTAATGTTTATAACTCATGAATAAATGGTTCACATGTGTCCACCCTACATTAAGGTTCACATGTAACTAATACTGCAATTAAATTTTTCATTATTAATATCTCATCAAGTTATGGTTATTATCTTATGTTTTATTATCTTGATAAACAAGAAATCAGTTTTTATGCTCTGCTGTGGATAGACATCACAACCTTTTTGGAGAGTATCATGGGTAAGACAGTCACTTCTGGTTAGCAACATAGTAAGAAAAGTGGCAGTCATGAGATATTAATAAGAAAAGCACAAATACAACACCCTTCAGTCTAATTATGATAGTCATTTTTGCTGCATCATGACATAATTCAAGAATCTGGTTTTGAGTTAAATAAGTGTGAATAAATACATTTATTAAGCATTTATAACATGTGAGTTAAAAATGGCTCACTATTTGGCAGGTATTACGTTAAAGTCGCCCTTTTTATTCATGCAATTATATATGCTTATTAATGATTTATAATGCATTTGTAAATCACTTATTACCCATTAACAAACACCTTTATAAACCCTTTACAAAGGGTTTTAACCTTAATGTAAAGTGTTACAGATGTTTTTAATATTATCTGATAATTTGGCAACAGGTATATTAGGCTGTTGTCACTTTAAGAACCGATGCATGGATCCATTATACTGTTACACTTTTTCTTTCTAAACTGTTTACATTCACTTAAAACATAACTGTGTTTATGTGAATACTCGCCAAGACATTATTTTGTGTATTTGACTGTTTAAGCGCAAAAAGCATAGAAAATAACTCAATTTAGTACTGAGAGGCTTTTTTATGTGCGTGCACTTTGGGTGTGAGCACAAAATCTGTGGGAATGAGTAAAATTATGCGCAATACACGCAATCCCACGCCAAAATTCAAGGCCTGTAACACCAATAATATTCATCTAGAGCAAAATGAAATGAGTGAGGGGAGATGGATTTGTGTGTCAACTCGCTGTTGGAGAGATGAGAGAGAAGACAGTGCAGCTGGTATTGTGTATCTATTATGTGCGAGAAAAATTAGTATTGGAACCACTTAGTTTATTATTTCAGATGCTTTTTAAAAGACTACAACTGAAAAATGTATATAAAATTCAACCAAAGTGGCTAGTAGAAGTTACTGCATTACACACCACTGCTGAAATACACCCCCATTTGGCAGGTTGGCGGGTGGTAATGTCAAGCCCTTCATACCAGTGTTGACACCATGAATGTATTTATATGGTTTCTAGCTGGTCTAGATGGTCAATTAACTAATTAGCTAACAGCCAGTGGGAACAAGATTAACCCAGTAGATCATCTTAGTCAAGCTGTTTAGAGCTGGTAGTATTCTAGCAGAGAAGTGTCGTGGAAATTCCCAATACTAATCTGACTTCAGTACCAATAAAGTACTACAGTACCTTGGGGAAATTCCCATCCTGAATATAATACAATATAATACTATAGTATCTCAAGGTAATTCCCTTCTCAAATACTTCTAATACATTTCTAACACTTCGAGGAAATTCCTCCTGAAGTAAGGTGACGGCATCCCTTTAAGAAGCTACTATCACTATCCCACATGAGCAAACAGGTCTTTACCATCTAAACACTCTATACATGTCCTTCTCAGGACTGGTCCGACACAGGATCATTAATACTATCTTAGAGTATTACAGCCTCACCCTGAGGGCGACTCTATAGTCTTCCAACACCATCACTGTCTCTGCTGTGGTCTTTTGACTGTAGAATCTTTAGTACTTCTATTCATCAGCTGCTCAGCATATACCTGACATGACTTCCAAGTTGCTCTTTGCAGAAATGAAGTTTTATTTACGGCCTGAAGATCACTGGTCACAACAACCGAGTGAAGTCTCTGAACAGAAAGATACATGCACATTTAAATCTTACAGTTGAGTAAAAATCAATGTCTTTTTCACTGTGATTTGTTCTGGTGGTTGGTTTGTAATGATCTAAGCAAATCATACGACTGTTAGTTCTACTGTGTTAAGCACTTTTTGGGTAAGTCCACATGGTCTTTGACCTGAGCTTCCTTAGTCTGCATTTTCTGTACATTTCATGTTGAGATAAAATATTTCTATTACAGAAGTCAAACCAGTAGCATTTGTTACTGCCAGTTGAGTGTAATCCATTTTTATTTTTAAACAACTTTTCCTTCACGTCTCCAGCCGCTCAGAAGGTGTGCCATCTGATGGGCATGAAAGTGACTGATTTCACATGCGCCATCCTCTCGCCCGGATCAAAGTGGGCCATGACTACATCCAGAAGGCCCAGACGCAGGAGCAGGCCGAGTTTGCGGTGGAGGCTCTGGCCAAAGCCACATACGAGAGGATGTTCCACTGGCTGGTGATGCGCATCAACAAAGCTCTGGATAAGACCAAGCGTCAGGGAGTCTCCATCGGCATTCTGGACATCGCCGGCTTTGAGATCTTTGAGGTATGGATGAACCCTTACAGCTTCAGCCTTACAGTAAGATTACCCACAACTCCTAGTGGTAGTAACTGTATTTGTGTTCCTCTCTGCAGCTGAACTCGTTCGAGCAGTTGTGCATTAACTACACTAACGAGAAGCTCCAGCAGCTGTTCAACCACACCATGTTCATCCTGGAGCAGGAGGAGTACCAGCGCGAGGGCATCGAGTGGAACTTCATCGACTTTGGCCTTGACCTGCAACCCTGCATCGACCTCATCGAGAAATCTGTGAGTGTCTCTCCACCAATCACAAGCCTCAGAGAGCGATCACATGACCTGTGGCCTTTAATAAAGCAATTTCTTGCAAAATCTGATGAGTTTAAGGTCCAAATGTTGAGTTGGGAATCTTACATTTTTAAATTCCTTATGATTTCTATCCCTACCAATAATCTTAATTCTATATAGAAATTGACAAAAATAATTTGGGATATTCTGATTGTGAGTTTGTATTCCCTTACCCAGGCGAGTCCTCCGGGAATCTTGGCTCTCTTGGATGAAGAGTGCTGGTTGCCGAAAGCTACAAGCAAGAGCTTTATGGAAAAGGTCCTGCAGCAACAGGGGACACATTCCAAATTCGTCAAATCCAAGAAACTGAAGGACGAGGCCGATTTCTGCATCATCCATTATGCTGGAAAGGTCTTTGTCTGCTCCACAGATGCACTGAAGTGGGATTTCAGTGTTTTCTTTGGGATTGCTACAGTAAATGTCTATAACTGTGTTTCTCAGGTGGAATATAAGGCAGATGAGTGGCTGATAAAGAACAAGGACCCTCTAAATCTTAACGTGGCCTCTCTTCTGAACCAATCTACAAACAAGTTTGTTTCAGAGCTGTGGAAAGATGGTGAGTTGCTTTGATTAGCTCTTAAATTAATATTAATGCAGCAGGTCATGGAGAAAGATTATAAATGATGAAGAAATGTGTCTATGTAGCTTTGTAGAGCTTGTAAACTGAACAAATGACAAATGCCTTTTTCTCTGCAAATTGAGTGGAAACGGGTCACCAGGGTTCAGCGATCAGTGGTCCTTTAATTCACCAAAAATCCATAGAATAAGTAGCTAAAATATTTATAATTAAAATTCAAAATAATTAAATTTCAGCTTTCCAGAAGTTTCAAGAGCTGAATGTTCTTGAGGGATCCCGTGCTTCTGAATCAATGAATTTACTTGCCTTTTCTGGTCATTCCTTAGTAAAAATTTATAGGTTGGCTTCAAGCCTTACACAGGCTCTTAGCTGCCTGCTGTCAGGTGGGCTGTGCCGACTTTCTGCAAGAGGACCATCATGGTCTAGCTGCCAGCCCAGGCTCCTTGGCAGGGCCGGTGCAGCCTTTGCACTGGGGAGCCCTCAGAGGACAAGCAGGTGGGGACTGGGACCTCGGGGATCTGGTGAGTCGATCTGCGCTGAGGAAGGATGTGACTGATGGCCTCCATCTGCTTCTTTACTACCAAGAACTGCTGTGAGAAGTCCTCAACAGTGTCACAGAATAGGCCACTTTGGGATATGGGGTGTCGAGAAAACACACTTTCTTAGCCACCCGCATCTATGCAAGGTTAAGCAACAGGTGGCGCTCCTGGACCACAAGTGTGGACATTGTCTGACCCAGAGCCTGCACTGTGATCTTCGTGGCCCGGAGAGCGAAGACGGTTGTTGAGCGCCATTCCTGCATAAGCTCTGGATCAGCCCTACCCTCTAGTTCTTTTCACGCTCTGGCCTGATAGACCTGCAGGATGGCCATAGTGTGCAGGACGGAGGCGGTCTAAACTATAAAGTTTACTCTATTATTCTTCCAGTTCACCAGCCACTTACTTGCATATATTTCGGGAGAAACTGATGAATTCACATGCTGTAAATCCGACTGACAGGACTCTGTGAGCGGCAGCGCAAACTAAGATGGCGGCGCCCATCTCGCATTATAGATCAAGATAAAGATCGTTTATAAAGGTTTTTAAACGACAGAACACACTCACCTACACATATTTGAGAACTGGAATATCATATGGTTGATGACATGGTAAGCAAGTTTGCGAATATTTTAAATAAAAAAGGAAAAACAAAATAATAGCGATCCATCTGTCATACAGTGTTATTGTGGCTGCGTTCAGCGCTTCGTGACACGCAGCGTCGCCATGGAAACAAAAAGGGCAACGTTCTAAAATAACGGTCGCCTTAAAAAAACTCACTCTGGAATAGAATATTTAGAATATAGAATGGAATATGGAATATAGTTAGAATATTTTAAACTCACGCTTGAAAGGGTTAAATAGAAAACTAAAAAGAAATGGTTTAAAATAGGGCAGATTAAACATATGCCAATCTAGAAAATTACAGTAATATAAGGTTTGTCTATATTATTGAATATGATAATGTAGCAAACATGAACATGATTATGTACTGTATCTAGTTAGTTAAAATGATTTGAAATTTGCAAATTCTACATGTCAACTTCATAGAGACAGAGCGACATGCGTCATAATCTGAAAACCACACCCACTGAGGGGGTGGCAATCCAACCGTCTCCATTGACTTCGTATTGCGTGAGGCTGCCTCCTTGTCATTTCTGGCTTACAACAAAAAACAGAACAATGTCTAAAGCTGCTATGTGACAAGGTGTACAGAAAACAAGCTAAAACCCAGAACCAAAAACCCAGGAGTTTTATAAGCTGTCAACCCAAAAACAAGCGTTTAAGGACTAAAAGTGGATACAGGCGATTGAGACAGAGCGTGACATGTCATATTACTATGAGAACTACGCCCACTGGAGGGAACGTAATCAGCGACAGGAAATATAATATATAAAACTGACATTTGGATATTTGACTTAACAGTGACTAAATGTTTACTGCACACGTAGGCTTACTGAGGCATACTGAGTGTCAGGATCCCAAAATGTACCCATTCTTCCTGCTGATGCTTCACGTCTTATTGCCTGTATCCACTTTTGTCTCCTTAAAGGCTGGCTTTACGGTTCGGTAGCTTATAAAAACTTAGTTCTGGGTTTTTTTAACTTGTTTGCTGTACATCTTGTCACACAGCGCTCTGTCTCTATTGGCCTTTTTCTGAAAATGGCAGAGGTGTTTGGGGCTCCCAAGAGTGCTGTTGTGTCGAATAAGAGACGCTAGAGGTCAAAGTGAGCAACAGAACATGTTTACAGAACATCGATTTTCTCTGTCTCTTAGGGGACATTATCTTGGGTCTGGATAAGGAGGACGAGATGTTGGAGCTGCCGGTAAAACCCGTAAGGGAATGTTCCGCACAGTCGGACGGCTCCATAAGGAGCAGCTGTCCAAACTCATGGCCACGCTCAAAAACACCAACCCCAACTTCGTCCGATGCATCATTCCCAACCGCGAGAATAAGGTATGAACTGTTGCACATTTAACAGCAGAATGGATGTGCAGATGTAAATTAGAAATGTAGATATAATCCAGCATGCTTACATTTTGTTTTTATGCTGATGTTCATTAATATGCATTGGCCCTATTAACCCTCATGCACTGTTCGATTTCTGGCAACTGCATGTATGACATGTAGTTGGATTCAATACAATTCCCCAAAAGTCACACTATGAAAAAAAAAACATACAATCATGTACAAATAATTAACTTTTAATATCAATACTTTTCACACATTACAAATAATAAATATATGAATTTATGATTTATAAAAATGTTTTTAACCCTATTTTTAAGACTGTCCCTCACCCCACCCGTGGGACATTTACCATTATACATTTATAACAATAATATCTTAGTCTAAACCTGGTAACACTTTACAATGAGGTTTATTAGTTAACATTAGTTAACTACATTAGTTAACATGAACTAATAATGAACTGCACTTCTACAGCATTTATTAATCTTTGTTAATGTTAATTTCAGCATTTACTAATACATTATTAAAATCTTGTTAACATTAGTTTATGCACTGTGAACTAACCAGAACAAACAATGAACAACTGTATTTTCATTAACTAATGTTAACGAAGATTAGTAAATACAGTAACAAATGTATTGCTCATGATTAGTTCATGTTAGTTAATACATTAACTAATGTTTAACTAATGAACTTTGTTGTAAAGTGTTACCCTAAACCTACAGTAATCTTGACAAACTATATATCGTTTGAAAGCTTTCAGACTTTTCATATTCATATGGTGACTGATTTTCAAAAGAAATGACAGAGCAATAGATAAATAGGATAGATTCTTCATTTGTGATGTGGTGCCAAATTATAACACGCAATCTGATTCTTTCTGTATGTTATTTATATGTGTTTTAAGGATTGAATTCAAATCGAATATTAACATTACTGCACAAACTTCTTCTGAATAGGATATCTACTTAATAAATATTTTGAAAAGTATGGAAAAATATGGTTCAGATCACTCAAACCATATATGGAGTCTTTTTTTTTTTAGACATCAACCTAAGATTATGCACAGAACTTCAGATATTTAGCTTTGATTTTCTTGAAGCTTTAGAGTTGAACCTGTTTTGTAAAATATATATTTTATAGAAAATACAGAAGATATATATTTTGTATATTTTAAATGTTCATAAACAAACTTCTATAACTTTTTTATACTTTACTTTTACAACTTTTTACTTCTACAATAATCTGTGAAGTGTTCCTTTAAAAAGATACCAAACTTAAGTCTGTTCTCTGAAGTATTCAAGATTTTTAACAATTTAAGTTAGAAAAGTCATTTTCATATCTATGCTCAAAAAGGGGACAGATAATTAACAGGTAAAACAACTTTATATTTTCATAAACTTTGAAAATAAAAAGTTGTTAAACTCAATAAGACACTGGCACTTCAGTACCAGAGTTGAGGTGTTCTGACATACAACACATAAATGTTTTGTATTTTGGATCTGTAGTTCCTTTTGTCTATATGGGTCAAATTGCCCCACGAACATCAAGAACATAAAATTTCTGTATGCACATTTCACAACACATCAGTGTGTTGAAACTTTGCATGTGTAACAGATGTAGGCTAGTAAGAGCTGTGCGTGTAAACCTCACTCCCATCTGGGTCACAGCACCAATGTAGCCTCTCTAGTTCGCACCTGCCCGCTCCAAGTGGGACGCGAACCCAAGCTCATCCGCATGGGAGTCGGATGCTCTAACAAGGAGGCTAAAGGCTGCAACCTCTAGCGTCAGTCGCTAGAGCACCTTTTGAGATCAGGGAGTGAGGTTTACTCGCACAGCAACTACTAGCTGGCCTTCATTACACATGCATGTTGTTCATGACCCTAAATGAGAAAAAGTCACAAAATGTCAAGAAATAAAACATAGGTTAACTGATGTTTCCGACAACTCAAAACTCAAAACGGGTCAAATTGACCCGCAACAGTACATGAGGGTTAAAGGGTTAGTTCACCCAAAAATGAAAATTATCCCAAAATGTACTCACCCTAAAGCCATTCTAGGTGTATATGACTTTCTTCTTTCAGCCAAACACAAGTTATATTAAATAATATAATTGACAAAAGTTTAACCTTTGGGCTGTTCGCTGATTTAATGAAAATATTATGAAACCTCCAAGAAAATAACTGCTTTTGCATGCTGACTTTTCGTGAAGATTTCTCACATAATAAAAACACTCCTGAATTGATCTGAAGTGTCTGTATCTCTGTCCATCTCAGGCTGGTAAGTTGGACCATCTCCTGGTTCTAAATCAGCTCCGTGTAACGGTGTGTTGGAGGGCATCCGTATCTGCAAACAGGGATTCCCTGAACGCATCAACTTCCAGGAGTTCAGAAAGAGGTATGGGATGAAAGTTTTCTGGGAGTGAATAAATTGGCAAGTTCTTCACAATAAATGATTTGCATCTGTTAACTCTTACTAATTAAACATAATTACAAGATTTGATTGTATGTTTCAATGTTATGGTTTGCTTTTTGCACAGGTATGAAATCCTCACACCCAAGGCTATTCCCAACGGTTTCATGGACGACAAACAGGCTTGTGTGCTGATGGTGAGCTTAAATAAAGCTTCACAGTAATTTCAGATCCATTGTTTCAGCTGGAGTTTGATCATGAACTCTTCATCTGTGTCTCAGATCAAAGCCCTGGAGCTGGAACCCATACAGTTTCAGATTGGACAGAGCAAAGTTTTTTCCACACTGGAGTTTTGGCTAACCTGGAGGAAAAGCGCGATATGAAGATCACTAATGTCATCATCACCTTCCAGGCCTGGTGCCGTGGATACTTGACCCGCAAGTGAGCATCATGACACACGTTACGATTAGTGCCTCATCGATCCAGGGTTTTTCAGTGGTTTAAATAATACAGTTTAATGACAGTTAATGAGACGTAAAGTGAAATGTATATTTATTTTACGCAATATATACAGTGGAGTACGGAAAGTATTCAGACCCCCTTAAATTTTTCACTCTTTATTATATTGCAGCCATTTGCTAAAATCATTTAAGTTCATTTTTTCCTCATTAATGTACACACAGCACCCCATATTGACAGAAAAACACAGAATTGTTGACATTTTTGCAGATTTATTAAAAAGAAAAACTGAAATATCTCATGGTCCTAAGTATTCAGACCCTTTGCTCAGTATTTAGTAGAAGCACCCTTTTGATCTAATACAGCCATGAGTCTTTTGAGAAAGATGCAACAAGTTTTTCACACCTGGATTTGGGGATCCTCTGCCATTCCTCCTTGCAGATACTCTCCAGTTCTGTCAGGTTGGATGGTAAACGTTGGTGGACAGCCATTTTTAGGTCTCTCCAGAGATGCTCAATTGGGTTTAAGTCAGGGCTCTGGCTGGGCCATTCAAGAACAGTCACAGAGTTGTTGTGAAGCCACTCCTTCGTTATTTTAGCTGTGTGCTTAGGGTCATTGTCTTGTTGGAAGGTAAACCTTCGGCCCAGTCTGAGGTCCTGAGCACTCTGGAGAAGGTTTTAGTCCCAGGATATCCCTGTACTTGGCCGCATTCATCTTTCCCTCGATTGCAACCAGTCGTCCTGTCCCTGCAGCTGAAAAACACCCCCACAGCATGATGCTGCCACCACCATGCTTCACTGTTGGGACTGTATTGGACAGGTGATGAGCAGTGCCTGGTTTTCTCCACACATATCGCTTAGAATTAAGGCCATCTTTGTCTCATCAGACCAGAGAATCTTATTTCTCACCATCTTAGCAAACTCCATGCGGGCTTTCATGTGTCTTGCACTGAGGAGAGGCTTCCGTCGGGCCACTCTGCCATAAAGCCCCGACTGGTGGAGGGCTGCAGTGATGGTTGACTTTCTACAACTTTCTCCCATCTCCCGACTGCATCTCTGGAGCTCAGCCACAGTGATCTTTGGGTTCTTCTTTACCTCTCTCACCAAGGCTCTTCTCCCCCGATAGCTCAGTTTGGCCGGACGGCCAGCTCTAGGAAGGGTTCTGGTCGTCCCAAACGTCTTCCATTTAAGGATTATGGAGGCCACTGTGCTCTTAGGAACCTTAAGTGCAGCAGAAATTTTTGTAACCTTTGCCAGATCTTTGCCTTGCCACAATTCTGTCTCTGAACTCTTCAGGCAGTTCCTTTGACCTCATGATTCTCATTTGCTCTGACATGCACTGTGAGCTGTAAGGTCTTATATAGACAGGTGTGTGGCTTTCCTAATCAAGTCCAGTCAGTATTATCAAACACAGCTGGACTCAAATGAAGGTGTAGAACAATCTCAAGGATGATCAGAAGAAATTTACAGCACCTGAGTTAAATATATGAGTGTCAATATTGTACATATGAAATATGTACAATATTGATTGACAAAATGATTTGATAATTGTTATTGCTATTCATTAGCAGCTGGTTTCTAGGGAGGGACGTAGCTGTGTGGTTGCTAGGCAGTTGCAATGGACTTGGTAGGGTTTTCTGGGTGGTTACTAGGGCATTGCTATGTGGGTCAATTCAATTCACATTTATTTGTATAGTGCTTCTCACATTACATTTTCTTTCAAAGCAGCTTTACAGAAAATGCATGTTTCTTTTCAGTCAGTAATGTTCGATATTACATCAGAACTGATGAATTGGAATCTCGCCAGAGAGGCCATTCACCTTCAGTGTAAACACCTTCAAGTGTAAACTTTAGCCGGTATATAAGGAAGAGTGTGCACAAACGCACATTCAGCTTTTTCGCCGGAGCTGAGCACTTCTGTTGTTCGCTGCAATCATCTGTTCAAGTTGTTTACTACGAGTCAGGAAGAAGCTCTTCATTCATCAATGTGGTTTGACGGGGCTGCAATGGTGGTTGCGACTTCAATGAGATTCTGCTGTTCCATACAGTATTGAAAGAGCATTGTGCACACTGCAGGCTGCACTAATTCCTGCAAGCTGTGCCGCGACTATTTCCCCTGTGCGCTTCAGCACTGTAAAGAGCCATTTCCTAAAAGAATAATCAAGGGTGTGACCTTCCGTCTTTTTTAAGATGTCATTTCACCCGTGTATTTCTGGATGCAGTCATTTTTGGCTCCGTCTGACAGTCACGATCGCTGCCTCACATGTCTGGGCGTCAAGCATGGTGAGGTGGCTTTCATGGAAGACTCATGTACCCACTGCAGGAAGATGACCATCATGATGCTGCGGTCAAGACTCGATTACTCGATTACCTCAGATGAGGTGGAGTCCCCTCACCTATACCCTGATGTAGTTCATCTTCTGGTAAAAAGAAAAGGCCTACTTCAGTGAATAGCCAGGATGACCTGACGATCACTGTGGGGGCTTACCCACTGAGCTAATCTCCATGTGCCCCCACTCCTCTAGAGCATCGCAAGCTGTGGAGTTTCAATTAGATGGCTGGTCCTTCCCATGTGAGGCCCAGCGTTTCATCTGGGCTCCGGCGGATGACCAAATGTTGATCGCTGCATCAGAGGGTGGGTTAGAGTCCTCCAAGGATGATGACTGGGCTGTAAACCCTCTTTGGGGAGAGTAGCATTAGTTGAGTCTGACCAAGAGATCCATGGAGAGATCCCAATTCGTCAGTTTAGTTCTGACGTAACGTCTCAGTTCCCTCCTTCAGGGAACGAGGGTTGTATACGTAACTGAGATGTTTCAGTGATGCAATGTGATTTAGCCCTAATGAACAGGGAATCTAACATTAAAAGGTTATTGCTGTTAACTAAAGCTATCTAAAAACATTTTCGTAAATGGAAATTTTTTTAACTGAAACAAAATGAAATATAAACATTTTTCCTGCAGGCCGAAGCTTGAAACTGATGTGGCTGAGCTGAAGAGGTCTCTGGAGCAAGAGCCTAAAGTTCACAATCAGCTGGTGGCAGAGATGCAGCAGAAACAAAACCAGGCCTCCGAACAGGCTCTGGAGTTGGAGAGGAACAAGCTTCAGATGCTCATGCTGGACAAAGAAGAGTCCGAAAACCGCAGGAAAAAGGCAGAGATGCAGCTGGAGGAGCTGAAAGTCAAACATGCAGAGAGCGAGAGACAGCGTGACGAACTGACCAAGAAAGTTGAAAAGATGCAGGTGTGTCGACCACAGATAACCCCACTGAATTTATGCCCACAAAACCCCGCAAATGTTTGCAGATTCCTCATTTACAACATTTTACACAGTCCTTTGCTTGTTTATTAAATATTTTATATTCTATAGTGAATACATTTTTCTGGTTATGTTCAGATAAAATATTTCGGCTATAGATTGCACTTGACGACTAATCTCTATAAAATGAATTTTAAAAATCCAGTATCCAGTATCACAAGCAACTGGTATCATCACAGAAAATCAGAGGTTGCACCAAGTTACCTTACTAAATATTAAGAAGAAGTAATGAGGAGTTTGAGGCAAAAGTCATAGTTAATAGTTAGTTATTAGTGAGAATTGGACCCTAATCTAAAGTGTGACCAAAAACCTTTTGCTAATGTTTAGATTTCTTTTGTGTCAGTTTTGCATTATAATTACAGTCAAACCTAAACACAGAGAAAGTTACCTGTAATCCAATACAAACATCAAAATATAACAAAACGAACAGGATTTGTTTTTTTTTGTTGTTTTTTTAAAATCAAATTTAGTTGCATCTGGTCCTCTGACTCTAATAACTGACTGAAAACAATTATTGTAATTAATCGATCAATTTGCATTATGAGTGGAGATGTAAGGTGTGTGGCTCTCGCTTACTCTCTGAACCCTGACTGTATACTCAAAGGAAGTGTTTCTGTCCCTGAACACACGCCTGCAGCAGCTGGAGGTCGAGCACAACAGCCTGAGGAAGCAGCTGGAGAAGGAAATGGAGGCCAAGAGGAACCTGGAGAAACAACTCGGCACCATGCAGGCGGAGGTATAAACACACAGTCATGGAAACCTTGAAAATATCAGTGAATTGTGAAGATTTACAGAACTGGAAATGTCATGAAATTTAATACAACCTTAAAAATCATGGAAAAGTCATTTTTATAGTGAATATGAATTTATCTAGTTATGTTCTGCTAAAAGAGTAAAATTCACTTTGCAAGCAATAGTGATGTTTATCATGGAAAACTTGGAAATATTGGGGAATTTTAAGGTTTTCCAGACCTGGAAAAGTCATAGACATTTCTATAGTGAATATAAGTTTTTCTAGTTGTGTTCTGCTTTTAAAGTGTCACCCCATTTTTGAGAATAGACATCAAAATGCACTATCCCAGGGATTCCCAAGTTGGGAGAATCCCAACCACATTCCTAGAGCCTCCCCAACACTGCATGTTTTCTATGTCTCCTTGATCAAACACACCTGATTCAGATCATCAGCTCATTAATCGAGACCCGCTCCAGAGATTGTATATTATAGGGAGATAAGAAGGTCTGTATCTCTTACCACTGGAGAAAGCGTAACGGCTAACTTAATCACGTGCAGCACCTCTCAGCCTATCGTGTAATGGCAGTGACGTCAGTCACAACATTCCCTAGTCTGACTTCTCTTAAAAAATACATTTTTATCAAGCTAAAATCTACATATAGTTCCCAAAGAAAGTATTGTTTAGTGTAAAACATGCTGAAGATTAGCAAACAGGCTGTCGATTAATTAAATGATTAGCTATTTCCCACAAAAGCTGTTTAATCAGCATAGTGAAGCCTCTCATCCACTGACATCCATTGTGTACCGCGGGCGGGGCGTTAGCATTAGCCGTTACGCTTTTTGGCTAAAGGTTGCAGGCTTGCCTTCCAGTGGCTTTGCTCCAAGACCTGAAATGGGTGTGTCAGACAAAGGAGACATGCAAAATGCACAGTGCTGGGGAGGCTCCAGGAACGTGATTGGGAACCCTGCACTATCCAAACTTAAATGAATAATAATTCAAGACTGCTTTGAAGTACAGAAGTAAGCTTGGTCTTGATTTAAAGACACCCAGCAGATTATTGCTAAAGTGAAAGCCCTTGAAATTAAAGTATGAAAAAGTTATAGAAGTTCAAATTTACTGTAAATCAAATGTACTGTACTAAACATTTTGTTTTTATATAAAATGTATATTTTATCAAATATATTTTACTCTAAAATTGCTAGCAAATGAAAGCCATATGTCTAACTAAGTTGTGTTCCAAATTTGAAGTTGATATCACAAAAATTGAAGTTCCTATGAGATTTTGTTTAGGCGCTGTGCCAAAAATAGCCACCAGGTGTCACCAACATTCCATTGATTTTTTTCTCCTGTTACAAATTGACAAATTTCTGTTCAAATATCACTTTTATCACAAAACAGCTGGTAAATATATATATATATATATATATATATATATATATATATATATATATATATATATATATATATATATATATATATTTGTGTGGTCTATTTATGCAATTTTACACTGTCTGGCCAAAAGTTCACGTTTGTATTTAAATAAGCAAATACTTCTAATACTTCTAGTCTATGATTGGCTGATTATTGTAGTGGTTAACATGTTTCTGGCATGTTATGTTTGGGAACAGTTCTTTTAACCTGAACTGATGTAGTGTGCAGCTTTTCATTTCTTAAACAACCATGTAGGAAGACATATCAAGATCATATTCCAGGGCCTGTACCATGAAGCCGGATTCGCTGGCTAGCCAGGAAAGTTTCAGATTAGTTTGTGCCAATCCAGGGTTTTAGGTGCCATAAAAGTGACTTGGCTTTTAACAGTGTTCATCACCATAGTAACTTACACTCCATGGCTAACCTGCTCCAGGGCAGGTTTTGTTCTGAAAGAGATCTCAATGAACTATGGGAAATGAAGTCCTTGATGGTGTGGCAATAGTCCGGGTGGAGTGCCCTCTGGAGGCAATTACGGACACTCGCACAAGTTATTATGACAATTACATTTGCTAAAAATTACTCTAAACGCATTTATGTTTCTAAAGAGCTCTTTTGAACTTTATATTCATCTAATATTTTGTATCACAGTTTCCACAAAAATATGAAGCAGCACAGCTGTTTTAAACATTGATAATAATCAGAAATGTTTCTTGAGCATCAAATCATCATATTAGAATGATTTCTGAAGGGTCATGTGACACTGAAGACTGGAGTAATGATGCTGAAAATTCAGCTTTGCCATCACAGGAATAAATTATAGTTTACTATATTCACATAGAAAACACATTTTAAATTGTAAAAATATTTCACAATATTACAGTTTTTACTGTATTTTTGATCAAATAAATGCAGCCTTGGTGAGCAGAAGAGACTTCTTAAAAAAAAAAAAAAAACATTAAATATTAAATATTCCAAATTTTTCCAAACAAATTTGTCAGTTTATGACAAAACATGACATTAGTGACCTAGAAATTAATCTTAATTTAATACTTTATTTGAAGGCTATTCAGATATCTTTAATAAAACAGATTTCCCCTATTTACATATTAGGATGTTACATTTATTTACAATGTCACACAAACATTCAAAAATGGTCCTGAAAGATGGTTTTGCTTGTCTTTCATCCCTGAATTTAACACAATCAACATATATGTCCAAGTTGAGCTGTTTGCTTTTGCTTGTTATTTGAGTATTATGTAGTGTCAATGTTTTGTCATTTTATTTTACTGCTTCAAATAAGTTTATGCTTTCTTAACTTCTGACCTTGTCGTAGATCCCTGCAGAGAGAAAGGCAAATATTCCAGTGCAGCTTCTGGAAATGCTGGATGATCTGGAAAGTGGCAAACTAAAGAGGTTCAAGTGGTTTTTAAAACAATATGGGTCATTTTCAGCCTCTTCCCTTGAGAATACAGATAACACTGACATAGTGGATGAGATGGTGAAGTGTGTTGGACCAAACGGCGCTTTGCAGCTCACAGTGGACATCCTGAAGAATATGAAACAAAACCATCTGGCTGAACAATTAGAGAACCTCTAGAAGAAAAGTACTAAAATTTCTAATGAGGAAGAAGTTTTAATGTAATAAAGCTATATAAATCTTTTTTTTTTTTTATTTTTGTATTCTAAGTAGCCTTCTAAAGTAGCCTTTAATGTGTCTCCTTTTAAATTATTTTTATTGCCATAAGCAGTTTTTATACTTTGTCCTGCTGGGTAAACAGGAGAAAGAAAAACAATGCAGGAGCACTGAAGCGCTCTTTGTTTACATTAGTTCAAGGTTACAGTTTTTAATGTAAAAGAATGTGATTAACTTGACAAACTGTACATCATTAAAAAGTCTAAGACTAAAGCTTTGATTTTTGACCTCTGTTTTAAAATTTCATGGTGATAGTAATATCTCAATTTGTGTCAGGAGTTATGAAAATGAAAAAAGAAATTGATTGCTTAATATGAAATATGAACCACAGCCACATCCATTGACAAAACAACAACAACAAAAACAGGTTATCATGAAAGGTTGAGCGATCTAGGACAGAAAAGCAGGTACCTAAGTATCAGATGGAAGACTCAGACACAGAAAGTCCAGTTCAGCCAAGATACAAAGTTTATTTGTCTAGAGGGTCAATATATATTGAAAATATAGGAAGTGAAACTGACAACTCAGCATTAATACAATAAGAAAGGGCTGTACACCACTCTAAGAAAAGCAACATTTTCTCTAAGCATGACACAATCTCTAAGCATGACTCAGCTGCCCTCCCTCCGTGACACGCCATTCATTCCATGCGTACGCGCGCGCGCCCTGCCCCCACCTCATGTTTCCTGCTGGCTGACAAATTGTGACAACTATTCCCGGGAAAAGACAACAGCTGTCTGGCGATGAGAAGCGAAAAGAAAAAGCCCTAAATGAACCCCGTACTTTCAGGTAGCCTACGTATGTTCACAAACATGTGAAATTTTTGGCTATTTAAGGGTGAGATTTATTTAACGTTTAACACCGCGTTAATAATTTGACCACCAGCAACGCATCTGCCTGATTTGATACTAATGCAATTTATGTCATAATTATAATTTCAATTATTTTAATGTGCTATGCATTGCGTTTTGAACTCCTGGTTAAAGATATCTAAAGATATCATTCTTAAATCTATGCTTACACAGGAGAATACATCAATACAAGTTTAAATCCTTGCTCTGAGTGTGCATGTTTTGAGTGTCCACATATTCTTGCTCAGTAAATTACAGTGGCTGTAACATTTCTATCATAAAGAAGTGGCGAATATTATTATTATTATTTAACTAATATTATTATTTAACTAAACATTTTTAATAATTATGCTGGTTGGCCAAAAACAAGGATTTGATCTTGCTGTGTAACAACAACAATTACCAGGCTTTTGGCGCCCTCTGCAGGCATTTGTTACTTATAACATTTCATGGGGAAAAAAATAATTTAGAAGAAATCTGCAGATGAAAACAGACGGAGGGTAGTAGGCTTAAAACAAACACCATCTAAATTTTCTTTCCTTTAGCGTAAAAGAAGACATGAAAGCAAAAATAGACCAAAATCTTAAAATTTTCTTAAAATCCAGTGAATTTAGCTACTTATTTGTTTTTGTGCCATAGCTGAGTCTGTTTTAAAAGCCATTATTCTTGTAATGTTTTTATAGATTATAGAGATAAGTCTATTTTAAAGGGCACCTATTATGCAAAATTCACTTTTACATGTTTGAACATAAATGTGTGTTGGTGGTGTGTGTACACAACCTCTCTACAATGATAAAATACATTCACTCCTTTTTAATTCCCATGAATCATAACCAGTGTCTCAGAACAAGCCACTTGCAGATTCTGGGCAAAGTGACGTCACATAGGCCTGTTGGGGGGTAACAGTTTTAGGACCCTTGACCAGATATGTCGAATGAAAGACCAGGAGTCAGAGATGCAATCAATTGAAGAAATTTTACTGGAGAATAGTTTGCAGTTTCATCACGCAGAAGCCAGCTTCAGGTCTCACAAGGAGTTCGTAGGCCGCTCTCCGTACATTCACATTTTCACACCAATTATACTCTAACAGAGTCAACTAACTACGTCATTACTTCAGGTTAAATGATTCTGATTGGCTAAGAAAAATAGACAAATTTGGTAATCTTCCACACATGGACAGATAGTCAGAAGCATATCTCCATTCGTCACAATGCTGACGAGGGGACCCTGGATTTAGGTACTGGATGTCCTTTTGGGGTCATGACATGGCGTCTGCTGGTCTCGAGCAGAGTGCCAGTTGTCCACCAGTACAAAGGACCTGCACAGAACACTTAGCGCACATACACAGATACACACGATTCACAGCTTCTTCAAGGTTGAAGTTGATCTGAGCTCTGCTCTGAGCAGGAAACTTTCCCAAAACATACTGATAACATGTGCTTTTCTCTCAGTGAGAGGTACAGACAATATTCGAAATAATTTTCTATTGTTTGAAAAGGAAAAGAAATGCTTTAACATACGTTGCAGAAGTCATTCAAATAATTTAACAGAAAGATAAATGTTGATTAATAACTGATATATATTGTATATTGAAGCAGCAGTGGATTCCAGAATCCACCCCTTCAGGCCCTGCCTACGATAATGCTAGAGAAAGAGTTTATGAATAATATTTTAATGCACATTTCTTGTACTGTGTTTTATTAAGCTCTTACAATGGTTTTCTGGAGTGAAAACGGACGCTTCATCTTGTGTGTGATTCACAATAAACTTCATAAAACTCATCAGTAAAGTTTTGGCCATCATTCGGATGGGGTTCTGTACAACAGGCTTGTTCTAATAATGGATAAAAGCAAGAAGACAGTATAAGTTATAACAGTAATTAAACTAAACTATACCTGTTCTATCTCCATGCAGCATATTCTCAGTTTTTGACAATGTTAGTGTGTCCTGACACCTGACACTGGAGAATCCAAGTAGGGCTCACTGCTGCCAGTGGTGGACATCCAACTCCGCCCACATCCAAGTGTGACATCAGAAGCCACGCCTGTGCCCAATATGTCTCCTCCTGACTCCCCACTAAACCACTTCACCAGAAATCCCGCCTTGCAGGTAATTTCATTGGTTACAGTGACAGGTAGGTTTAGGGATCAGTTTTTGGTGTAGGCAATCAGTACTATATGTTTTTTACATTTATATAGCGCTTTTCTAGGTACTCAAAGCACTTTACATATGGAAGGGGAAGTCTGTCTATCTGTCTATCTATCTATCTGTCTGTCTGTCTGTCTATCTATCTATCTATCGTTCGTCTGTCTGTCTGTCTAGATTCAAGATTCAAATAGCTTTATTGGCATGGTGAAAGAAATCTTTACATTGCCAAAGCATTAATAACACTGTACAATAAAAATAAATAAAATAATAATAATAATGAAGAAAACAAAATCTAGCAATAAAATAGCAATAAATAGCAATAATGTCTCTAGGCATTTAGTGAGTGTGTTGGTAGTTCTGTCCCACTGGAGGCTCTTTTGTTGTGACAGGACCTCACATACCTGGCGGCCAGGTCTGAGCTTGCTGGGCTTTCTCCTAGCAGGTATGGGAGTTTGTCCATATTTGGTTTCTGGACGGAAGTCTTTGTGGTGAGTTGTGAAATGGGGATAGAAAGTGTCCCTAATTTGTGAATATATAGGGCAGGATGTCAGAAAGTGCAGTTCTGTTTCCACTTCATTCTCTGTGCAGTGGGGACACAGTCGGTCTTCCTTTGGTAGCCAGGTCTTTCTGTGTCTGCCTGTCTCTATGGTGAGATTGTGTTCACTGAGTGGTACATGCTCAGGACTTTTCTAAGTTTAGGTCGCTCACTGTACTCAGGTATCCTGCCAATTTATATTCTCTGTTTAGGGCCAAAAGCATTCCAATTTACTTTGTAGGGCTGTTGCGTCTGTCCAGTGTTTTAGGTATTTTTCTTTTTGTGTTTTAATTATTTGGTTTGGTCTGGCTAAGTTTTTAGTCTCAGTCAGACATGTTTTGGTTTGTGTAGTCAACTCTAAGACCAATTGTCTTTCTAGTGTCAACTCTTGGTAGTTCAGGGCTTTGTGATGGAGGGTCTATTTATTACTATTTTTAGGTGGGTATGGAATTTAATGGCCCTTTTTTGAATTGTGATTATAAGAGGGTATAATCCTAATTCTGCTCTGCAGAGCATTATTTGGGGTTTTATGCGTTGTACTCGGAGCAAAACTTTGCATAGTTCGGTCTGCAGAGTCTCTATTGGGTGTTTGTCCCATTTAGTGAACTCTTGGTTTGTGAGTGGGCCCCAGAATTCACACCCGTAGAGCGTGATGGGTTCTGTTACTGATTTGATTATTTTTATCCAGATTATGATTGGGATGTCAATTTTGATATTTCTCTTAATAGCGTAAAAAGCTCTCCGTGCCTTGTCTCTCAGGTCGTTCACAGCTTTGTTAAAATTCCCTGTGTTTGCTAATATTTATGCCAAGGTAAGTGTAGTTCTGCGTGTGCTCAAGGAGCATGTTGTCTAATTTAAGACTATGATGTTGGTCTTGGCGGCTGGGTCTTTTCGGAAAATCATTATTTTTGTCTTTTTGGGGTTAATTGACTGGGCCCATGACTGACAGAAGCTGTGCAGGAGGTCTAGATGCTGCTGTAGACCCTCTTTAGTGGGAGACAGCAGCGCCAGATCATCAGCAAACAGGAGGCATTTGACTTCAGTGTCTAGTAGAGTAAGACCAGGTGCTGCAGACTGATCCAGAGCCCTCGCTAACTCAATTATGTATATATTGAACAGTGCAGGACTTAAGCTACAGCCCTATTTATCTATCTGTCTATCTATCTATCTATCTGTCTGTCTGTCTGTCTGTCTGACTGTCTATCTATCTATCTATCTATCTATCTATCTGTCTGTCTATTTATCTATCTGTCTGTCTATTTATCTGTCTGTCTGACTGTTTATCTATCTATCTATCTATCTATCTATCTATCTATCTATCTATCTGTGTGTCTGCCTGTCTATTTATCTGGCTGTCCATTTATCTATCTGTGTCTGTCTGCCTGACTATCTATCTATCTATCTATCTATCTATCTATCTATCTGTCTGTCTGTTTGTCTATCTATTTATCTGTCTGTCTGTCTGTCTATCTATCTATCTATCTATCTGTCTATTTATCTATCTGTCTGACTATCTGTCTGTCTAATTTGAAATATGACAAAGAACAAGGATGTTGAGCTGAAAAGGTAAAATCAGAGTAATTATTTTTTTATTCCAACTACTGGAGGATACAGACATGTTTTAGAAAAGCAGGAAAGAAGAGGAAGAATTGTGAAGACAGAAAACCACAAAACATACTCCAGTATGAAAAATCCAATACACAGTTTAACTTGATGATCTTTACTGCTAGCTCCAACCCGATCTCACAGCAATTTCTCACGTATTTTACGAGGTGGCTAATTCGTACAAATTTGTGCGACCTCACTCGTATGAATGCATGACCACTAACCCTAAACCACTGCAATCTAGACATATCGTATAAAAACATGTACAAATTCGTATGAATTAGCCACTTCATTAAATAAGTACCAATTCAAACAAAGTGTATGTTGTAATGTTGCGGTTTGAGTTAATTGATTTGGTTCCTGGACCAAGATTTCTCAAAAAGTTGGTGGTAACACTTGCTCTATTTTGCCTACTTCTTAAGCAGTGAATAGGAAGTTAAATTCCTTGTCTTTGTGTTGTGATGATAAAAGTACGGAAATAATGTTTTGTCTTTCCAGAAACTGGATTAACAGCATTCCACTCATGAACTAGACAACCAGCACAACACATTTTAAAACTGCTGCATTAATGGAAGGTTAAATAATTATAAAATTCAAAAACATATACATTAAGCATTTAATCTTTATTTATGTTTACTTTCTTAAATGTTGTACAAAATGTAAGACTTATGTAGCCTACAGCATAAGTCATAAGACTTATGTAGCCTACAGCATAAGTCAATTAACTATATATTCAGGGATATTAGTTTATTTTGGGTCAGAGGGACTGTCAGGCATGTTCAAAAGTAAGTAACTTTAAAATTGGGGATCAGTGCTGAACCGGACATCACTAATGGGGATTTAAAAAAAAAAAAAAAAAAAAAAAAAAAAAAAATTATTATTGTAGGGTGGTGGTGTTCACACACTGCCAACACACAATTTTGTTCAAACACCTTGTAAAAGTGGATTTTGCATAATAGGTGCCCTTTAAAATCCTTTAGAATTATCCAAACACTGCTGGATTTCATGTTGTAGAATGAAAGAGCTACTATATCAATAACATAAAATTAATAACACAATCATCAAATAATCAAAGATTACACTCAGGATAAGATCAGTGAATCAGGTTAGTACATGATGATTATGTCACCATCAATACATGACCAGATTTTCTCTTGGTTTTTCTCACCATAACAAATGTGCCTCATAAAAACACAGTTACAGCAGCCAGAGAAAAACTAATGTTAAAAAGTCAAGAGCCCAACTAAAACAAACACTGATCACCATAATGACAACTACAAACTTTATTATTTTTCAATAAAACATCAACATCTAAACCATTGTTGATTCTCAATAAAAACTTCTGTAGATGTCTGACAGAAATAAAGTCAACTGGTTAGTAATAAGTGAAGCTGGTAATGCTGTTTGTGGAGTTGTTTAATCCTCCTCTGCTGAGATCTTGAGAGATTTAATGTCTTTTATCTTTCGTTGATTTCATCCAAGACTGTGGCTGAAGTCAGTTGTAGTTCTTGTGTTTCTGCTCATCGTTGTTAACAGCAGGTGTTCATCACTGATGCTCAATCATCACTCAGTTAATCACTTACTTATCTCATTAACTCAGAGTGTGTGAACTGAGTGTAAATTGAGACTTGGACCAGTTATGGCTCATTTGTGGCTCGTGCCTGTAGTCCAGATCTGGGCCATTCAAGGGCTGTCATTCATTGCTTTATGTGGGCTGAGAAAACTGATTGTGTGGACCAGAGATGAACCAGTGTGGGCCAGTGATAAAACATTATTCACAGTAGTGTAAGTAGTGCATAGAGGAAGAATGCAAATGAAAAATAAGATACTGAAAGTGCAAGTCAGAAAGGTAAGCAGAACAAGTATTCCTAGTTCTCCTAGCTGAATATTAAACACTTTAACAGAAACAGACTGTCACCGGAGAGGGACAGAAAAAAAGAAGAAAAAGGAGTACAGCCCTCTAAGATTACACAGTAAGTTTTCTCTGTCACTTTATTCATTAAAAAAATGTAACTGAGCTGAGTATCTATTGTTAAGGCAATAACATTGTATGCCAAGGGAAAGTCAACAATTAACATTTTCTCTGTAACAGTGATTTCTATGGGGAGAAAATGCTTAATCTAACTTGTCTTGTCGCATTAAGATTCTGGGCTCATTAGTTTGCCTTAAGATTTTGGACACATCAGCTTATATATAATTATCAATAAGGTGAAAACTATTTTTTTGCTTTGAAAGCCACATTAGGAAAGCAATGTTAAGCGTTTTAACATAAATGTTATCTTTCATCTTGGATTATGATGTCTGATTCAAACATTTCCCTATAAGCAAACCCAAAGCCACATCATGAACAGGATTGTAAATAAAGATCAAATGTGTCCCAGCTGTTTTCTGATGGTTTTTGAATTATATATACTGTGCATATACAATACAAAATGTACTCTACCTATATAAAGAATGATTTCTTTAGAAGGGTAGTATCATCTCAATTGGGACACTCGTGTTTTGTTTTGTTTTGTTTTGTTTTACTACATAGTTGACATTTCAAATGCATATGATGTGTTGCTGATAGCTTTAGCCTTTTGTTATGTATGGAATCTTTTGTTATGTATGGAAAGTTGTGATGGTGGAGTGTATACTTGTCCAACACTCCACACTTTATTTTTTGTTGAACAAGTACAATAAGAACAAATACTGTGATATTAGGCCTGATGAAACATGGTACTGACAGTAAATCAAGAAAACGAGATTTAAACAATAAGACTTACTGTGTTGAGCTATATAACATGATTAGTTTTCTGTCATTTTGCTTTCTATTTTAGTAATTGTGTGTAATTATAAGAAAAGTGTCCACTACACTTAAGTCCATATGTTGTGTCTTTAAAGAGGAATGACGCATACTCCATGAAGCCAGCAGTAACAGAGTAAATATGAGCTGAAATGAAGAATACTGTCACTCCTCTAACAGTATGAACACAACAATATGACATAATTTAGGATAATATTCTTAACAAAAATAAAGACTTGATATTTTTACAAAACAGTTTTAGGGCTGGTTCACACAAAATGCATTTTTGCTTTGAAAAACGAGAGACTCAGGCAGTGGAATGGTGAAAAACAGCATGGCCTCAAAACAAGTCTTTAAAAAGTTGAAATTATTTGAACTTGAGCGGCACATTTTAGAATGCCATGTGATATTTTTGATACTGCAAGACACTGCAAAAGACACACATCTACCGCATTTACATTAAAAAATAATGGAAATGTAGTGCAGTAGAATGGAAAAACTTCGTTCTATGTGAACGGCCCCTTAGGCTCCTACACCATAAACAGTCGTTTCTCTAAACCGTAACATCCTTCTCTCTTCTCTGGCCTCCAGCAACAATGTCGGACGCCGACAAGTTCCTGCACGTGGACCGTAACCTGCTCAACAACCCGTTGGCGCCAGGCCAACTGGGCCACCAAGAAGCTGGTGTGGGTGCCGTCCTGAGCGCCTGGGGTTCGAGCCGGCCTCTGTGAAGGAGGAGCACGGTGATGAGGTCATGGTGGAGCTGTCTGACTCGGGAAAGAAAGTGCGAGTCAACAAGGATGACATCCAGAAGATGAACCCGCCCAAGTTCAGTAAGGTGGAGGATATGGCCGAGCTCACCTGCCTGAACGAGGCGTCTGTGCTACACAACCTGAAGGAGCGATACTACTCCGGCCTCATATATGTGAGTCTGTCCAGTCACACACTCAGATACTGGTTAATATATGCCAGGAATGTTTCTGAAGTTTGGGAGGAGCACGTTCAGGTAATCAATCAGCACAAGAGGAAGCCAGTATAAAAATAGCCTTCCCTCACCCCTGTCCCATGACAGTTTCACAGCATTTGGCTCCACCCAAGTGCCATCATGTCCAAAATCAAGCTTTCCTATCTGACATTGAGTCCCTTTTCTCTGTTGGAACCTCCGCGCAATGGGCGGCCCAAGAAGTGATCTCTCTTTGCCTATCACCGCCGCTGAGCACCATGGTTATTTCAGAGAAGTCTGTTCGATCCGCTCACCAATATCATGCTGATCTCTACCCTCACCTTTATTTATTTATATAGCGCTTTTACAATGCAGATTGTGTCAAAGCAGCTTTACATTGATAACTGGTATATAATTTTGGCTGCACAGCAGCTCTTAAAGAATAGTGTCAATGTCGGCCAGATCAAAGCACTGTTGAATATCAAATGTCAAGTCCCGCCTCACCCCATTGGCGAGACATCCGTCATCTTCCGCTGTGTCTTTCATCATTTGATTAAGATAAGCCCTGATTACTTCAGATTTTCAGTTCTCGTGAGTATTGAATTAAGTGCAACTATATAATCTGTAAATTTTTCTTAAGTCAATCGATCCTTCTCCTAAAACCACCCGAGCTTCCAACCGAGCAAGTAAGGCCCACCGAGCCCCAAGATCGTGTCTTGGGCCAACGCCATCCTCTTCCTGCATAGGAACAGGCCGTCCCAGCGTAAAGGCCTGTACACACCGGGACGAATATCGCACGCACTTATCGCCAGTGTTTTTGAGACGCTTTTTGTGTGCATACTGCGATTTTCATTGGCGATGCGCAGAGTGAGCGTGCAAATTCACTCCATGACATACTTGGCGCTTGTGCTTAACAGTAGTGCAAATAAACATATTTATGATATTAATAAAGTTAAAGAAAATAAAAATGCAGGTATAAAATGGCATATATATATGGCATATGAGAGATGGTAGTCAGAAACGGAAGTGCAAATAAATCACAATGACAGTAGCGCCAAGTGAGCGGCAGTGCAAATAAACATATTTATGAAATAGACATTCTCAACTATATTTCTTGAATGTAAAAGAAAAAAAAAACAGTAAAAATACAAAAATAATACACATCTATTGGTGTGGCCAAGAACTGGCAGAGCACGCGTGCATCTCAATCAGCTCTCTCTAGTTCAGTAGTCAGGGCACTGATCAGAGGCGTCGGCCTGTCGACCTGTCTTCCTCATCTACTTACTTCCTCTTCGTCGTCTTGGTATCAATGTGTGCTGTTTTGTGCTTGAGCGCCACCAAGTCGTGTTTTACTGTAACTTCAGCAGCTATATGCACGCGTGAACAAAAGCGCCAATCTCATTCGTCTGCCTGCCAGTTTTTAACGCGGTCGTCAAATCAGAAAAAGCGAACCTGAGGCGTTTTTAAAAAATGGCAGCTTTTCGCCTGCCATTTTCACGTAGGTGTGCACACTCACATTGGCACCCTTTCTTTAGCCACGAGGCATTAAATGTCGACGATAATCCTGCGTGATATTCGTCCCGGTGTGTACAGTCCTTAAAGGCCTGTACACACCGGGCCTCCTGCCTCCTCGGAGGAAATGCCCTGGCTGCTTCCTTGTTGCACACATACACATACAGACAGTCGTGCAGACTCAGTTGACAAATTTATATTTCGCTAAACAGCATTTTAAAACCTTAATTTATCACACAGTTAATATAAATATCTTTGCAGAAATTACCAAAGTTTCGAAGATCACATCATGTCTTAGTGGAAGTCTTGCAAGAACTGTAACTGCTTTCTGCTGACATGTCTGTGAGATTTTCGGTGCTTAAAAAGTGCTGCTCTCTCACAAAAAGTCCTGTCACAATCAAGAAGCTGACTACACTGCACTGAATCTCTTCCTTGCATAGTATCTATACTTAGTTGTTTTATAGTTAGAGGTGAGCATGCGCTGAACAGATCTCTGGCATTTTGACTGAGCAAATTCCTACAGTGCAGTGACTCATCTCTTGAAGAAGAATGGGCAAATATTCCCCAATCTAGGTGTGCAAAGCTAGTACAGACATATCCAAAAAATATTAATGGCTGTAATTAAAGCAAAAGGTGTCAGGGGATTGATGACTTATCCAACCATGTTATTCTAAGTTTTACATTTTTAATAATCCTCCAGAATGTTTTAAAATGTTATTTTCACTTTGACTAACGCCTGTTTCAAGCCTCGTTTACACTGCAGGCGTGTGCGGCGCGTTGCGACTGCGACAGCTGACTACCGGAGCTGATCTGTGGCCACTCTAGTCAATGTTCGTGTTTACACCAGCCGTGCCGCGATGCGTTTAGAAGCGTCTCGCCACGCCGCCGCTAAAGATAGGCGCCAAGCCTAGACGCGCAGCTCAAATACAAAATAAAGTCAAAATAATCACCCTGTGTAAACTCCCGCTCATATTTCACATCACTAGGAGGCCAGAAACTGACGACAAGAGATTTGAAGTTGAAAAACTTGAAATTTCTTTGTTCTTGTTGTCCATAACTGGACTTTTAAGTGTATTAACTTCGTCTGTAGGCTACAGCAAAATAAAGTATGGCATAGCAATAAACACTATTAAACCGGACAAAAATATAACCATTTAGCCATTAAAAACCACGAAAAATTAAGGAAAAAACATCAGACAGGCAAATCTCGTGGTCTCGCGAATCCAGCCGCCGCTTCTGAAATGATTCTGGTGTGAGTTGACACTGCGCAGAGGACATAACAAAACCTTACGGAGCCGTAACGCGCGGCAGACACGTGCAGTGTAAGCGAGGCTTTACTATGGAAGGCCAAAGGGCCAAAAACAATTGAATTTTAACACGTCAACAACACGTTAAATACGTGTATTTGATGTGTATTAAATACTGCGTGAAATACTGGCGTTAAAAATCGCTTGAACAGGTCAGTGTCATTGGCTGCTGAAAACTTAGGTCAAACCATTTCTGTGAGCTAAAGGGGTGTACCATTCATTTACTAGGATGCCACCATTTAACATGCTAGATCAGCTTATTCAGTCCTTTTATTTTGTCTTTTTATATAACCTATAGAAATATTATATTTAAATTGTCGTTTTATGAAAAAATAGATTTAATTTTTCCACTTATGCCATTTTTGTTTTATTTATTTATTTATTTATTTTTAACAACACCCTTACCCTTACTGATAATAAAGCGGCATTATAAGATCACTGAATCGGAGTATGCTCTCTCTCAGCCATATGACCTGCAAAGTTTTTTCTCTGGTGTGTGTTTGGGTGGGACACTGAAGAAAGATTGTGTGTGTGACTTGAGATGATAGACCTGCACAGTTTTGTTTTAAAGAAATAGTGCAAGTTTGTCGTACACAAATACAATTTTAAACTGATAATAATGTCACGATACTCTCTGTTTGTGTCAGAACATGGGTGCGGAGCGCAAGCTCAAACCTTTGTGACATACTGGATTGAAAATATTCACTTTGAAAAGTTGGTTTCATTTTTTAATGGCTGAATGCTAATTTCGGTTAATTTTCATGACGGACACTCGTTAACCAACCATTAACCGTTAACTGATAAGATTTGAATGTTAAATTAGGATTAAATAAAATAGAATTGACAAGTGTCTGTGACAAACAATACAAACAGTTTTCAACTTTTTTTTTGCTTGCGCAAACAGCAGAACAACAAAACATGAGTATTCACACATTGTCAAGCGATCACGGATAACTTAAGAAGTTAAAGAATTATCGCGCTTTCCTACGAGACATGGAGACGCGGTGCGATCACTTAAAATAACTCCTATAACTTAAAATACTCCGTCATACAGATAAGAGTAATACATCATAAAACTGTATAAAACCTGTAATTATCTACTATTTGTGTAGGCCTATACTCACAATAACAACAAAATGTCGTGCTTTTGTAAAAAAAGCAATCAGGATGCGCTTTCTGACGTCTGTCTGTGAACTTCAGCGAGCCACTATAAGCCTAAATGAACCGAAACTGAGTGTATATTTGCTATACTATATCTAGTGAAAGCTCGAAATTTCTAATCTTAAAGAATCAATTCAAATCGAAAACAGATACTCCCTGATTATGTAGTTCTTATGAAAGTTGCATTTCTATCCAAAGGTGTGTCCTGCAGACATAAGAGCCGTCAACTCATAATTATGCAGAAAATGAGAGTATGGATGTGCATGAATTAATAACGATTTGTTTGCTGAAAACGACCTTATGTCCGCTTTTAAGCATTCTCTGTGACGACATGAATGGCTGTGTGCATTGCCCTTTTGCCAAGTTAAAGCGGCTGATACAGTAAAAGTGCTCAAAATGTGACTTTCGTTAGGGCAATGCGTCATATTTACGGACTTATGTCCATTTTAAAGAATTCAACTCTGTGGCGGCCAAGAAATCGCGCTGGGAAATGGGCTCGGTGTGCATTGTCATAATTAATGGTTCATGAAAAAAATATATATATAATTATTGCACAGACCACAACTGGCCAACAGATTCGCCTCCACTCATGATGATCCGCTCTTGCTCACGACATGAAACTTCTCTGTACTGTATAGGTGTTGGTAGCCATTAAAAAATGAAACCAAATACGTTTTCTTCATGTTTAAATATGCCTATTATAATGTTATTTTTAAATATTTGATTATGATAAAGTGAACTGCATGACTAAGATAGAAAACATCATAAGATGATCAATATATCGGTAGGCGTGGAGTGTGTCAGGCATGGTTTTGACCACTTCATTAAGTTTTGTTTTGTAGAAAGCCTTTCTTTGAATTTCATTTTGTAAAAATTGTATCTTAATTTTAATCAATGTTTCATCAACCAATTGCCTGGATTGAATAAATAAGAAGCAAATATAGCAGACAATATAATCCTGACATGGAGCGCGGGCGCGTCACTTGTGACGTGAACTGGAGCGCGTTTTATAGGCTAAATGAACTGAAACTTCGGCGTATAGGCTGCTTGCCTCACAGACATGAGAAATATATCTATAGAAAGCGTGAAATGTCTACTTTTAAGCGAAATAATTCAAAACGAAAAGCTGCTCTCTGATTATGTAGTCCTAATCCGAGTGAAATGTGCATCTCTTGGAGATGATGAGAGTCAACAATGTCAATCTTAGCAGCCGACACTGATTCAGAAAACATTAATTAAAATGTCTCCTTGCTGTTTTTTGTCACATTCATAATCATAACCTTTGCCTGTTCTTAATGCAAGGTTTATGCGTGCGCTTGAGTGCTATATAGATATTACCTAAACGCTCATTATTATGATTTATTATCTCCAGTATTTAAGAAATTAAATGAATTTAAATGTGATTAGTCAACTATTGGCTTAAATGAACTACTACTAGTCGACTAGAAATAACTTATTTCACATATTTTCGATCCAGTATGTCACAAAGGTTTGAGCTTGCGCTCCACTCCATGTTCTGACACAAACACAGAGAGAGTGTCATACATTATGATCAGTTAAAAAATGTATTTGTGTATGACAAACCTGCACTATTTCTTTGGAACAAAACTGTGCAGGTCTATCATCTCAAGTCACACACCAATCTTCTTCAGTGTCCCACCCCAACACACAACAGAGAAAAAACTTTGCAGGTCATATGGCTGAGAGAGAGCATACTCGGATTCAGTGATCTTATAATGCCGCTTTTTATTATCAGTAAGGGTAAGGGTGTTGTTAAAAAAATAAATAAATAAAATAAAAAATGGCATAAGTGGAAAAATTAAATCTATTTTTCATAACGGCAATTTAAATATATTATTTCTATAGGTTATATAAAAAGACAAAATAAAAGGACTGAATAAGCTGATCTAGCATGTTAAATGGTGGCATCCTAGTAAATGAATGGTACACCCTTAAGCTCACAGAAATGGTTTGACCCAAGTTTTCAGCATCTAATGACACTGACCTGTTCAAGCGATTTTTCACGCGTATTTAACATGTTGTTGGCGTGTTAAAATTCACGTGTTTTTGGCCCTTTGGCCCTCCATACTTTACACATACTCTGTTTGCAGTGCGCATTTCTTTTCTGTGCCCATATTAACGGTTAGGCGTTCACACTGCACGCCGGATGCGTCCGGCAGTGCGTTCCAGGAGCAGTGCGTCTGCAGCAGTGCAGCCATCGTTTCTGCGCCAAGTCTATTTTTCTGCGCTGCACAGCGCTGAATTAAACGATAGCGCATTGTTAGCCTTTAAAATAAACATGTATTGACGCTTGAAAAACTAGTAATTTCACCATAGATGCATATAATTTAAAGTCTCTGTTACACAGTCAACACATGGCTTTTGCCTCTGGTAAAGCAAGGAAAATGGCGCCTTACCAGGCATTTAGGTGAACAAGGAGAAGCCTCGTTTACACTGCACACGTGTGTGGCTCGTTAAGGCTGCGATGCGGCTACCGGAGCTGATCTGCGGACACTCTAGTCAATGCTCGTGTTTACACCAGCCGTGCGCGGTGCGTTTAGAAGCATCCCAGAAGCGGCTCGCTGCGCCGCAGCTGAAAATAGGCGCCTCGCCTATTTTTGATGGACGCGCAGCTCAAATACAAAATAAAGTCAAAATATTCACCCTGTGTAAACTCCGCTTATATTTCACATCACTAGGAGGCCAGAAACTGACGACAAGAAATTCAAGTTGAAAAACTTGAAATTTCTTTGTTCTTGTTGTCCATAACTGGACTTTTAAGTGTATTAACTTTGTCTGTAGGCTACAGCAAAATAAAGTATGGCATAGCAATAAACACAATTAAACCGGACAAAATATAACCATTTAGCCATTAAAAACACGAAAAATCAAGGGAAAAATGTCAAACAGGCAAATCTCGTGGTCTCTTGAATCCAGCCGCCGCTTCTGAGATGCTTGGTGTGAGTTGACACCGCGCAGAGTACGGAACAAAACCTTGCTGGAGCCGTAACACGCTTGCGAGCGGCGTGCAGTGTAAACGAGGCTGGAGACATAAGCGATAGCACTCGTCTCTTCGTGAAGGTGGAAAAACAAAGTTCTTTATGACCTGAGGATTTATTGTAAAAAGATTTAAAAGGAAAGAAAAGAAATGAGAGTCGCCTGTTTTTGTCTATTTTAAGTTTTAATTTAAAATGTTTGTGATTTTAACATAAAGCTTATGTTTAAATGTTTTGTCACTTATGTGAATAAAACGTTTAAATGTGGTGCGTTTAAACGTGAAATATAGTGTATACAAAGAGAATCGCAATGCTGACAGGCCATGTTCAGTAACAACTTTTGGATTTGAAATAAAAATAAGTAAATGTTGCGTTTGTGATATACAGGTGCTGGTCATATAATTAGAATATCATCAAAAAGTTGATTTATTTCACTAATTCCATTCAAAAAGTGAAACTTGTATATTATATTCATTCATTACACACAGACTGATATATTTCAAATGTTTATTTTTTTTTAATTTTGATGATTATAACTGTCAACTAAGGAAAATCCCAAATTCATTATCTCAGAAAATTAGAATATTACTTAAGACCAATACAAAGAAAGGATTTTTAGAAATCTTGGCCAACTGAAAAGTATGAACATGAAAAGTATGAGCATGTACAGCACTCAATACTTAGTTGGGGCTCCTTTTGCCTGAATTACTGCAGCAATGCGGTGTGGCATGGAGTCGATCAGTCTGTGGCACTGCTCAGGTGTTATAAGAGCCCAGGTTGCTCTGATATTGGCCTTCAGCTCTTCTGCATTGTTGGGTCTGGCATATCGCATCTTCCTCTTCACAATACCCCATAGATTTTCTATGGGGTTAAGGTCAGCGAGTTTGCTGGCCAATTAAGAACAGGGATACCATGGTCCTTAAACCAGGTACTGGTAGCTTTGGTACTGTGTGCAGGTGCCAAGTCCTGTTGGAAAATGAAATCTGCATCTCCATAAAGTTGGTCAGCAGCAGGAAGCATGAAGTGCTCTAAAACTTCTTGGCATACAGCTGCGTTGATCTTGGACCTCAGAAAACACAGTGGACCAACACCCAGCAGATGACATGGCACCCCAAACCATCACTGACTGTGGAAACTTTACACTGGACCTCAAGCAACATGGATTGTGTGCCTCTCCTCTCTTCCTCCAGACTCTGGGACCCTGATTTCCAAAGGAAATGCAAAATTTACTTTCATCAGAGAACATAACACTCAGCACTCAGCAGCAGTCCAGTCCTTTTTGTCTTTAGCCCAGGCGAGACGCTTCTGACACTGTCTGTTGTTCAAGAGTGGCTTGACACAAGGAATGCGACAGCTGAAACCCATGTCTTGCATATGTCTGTGCGTAGTGGTTCTTGAAGCACTGACTCCAGCTGCAGTCCACTCTTTGTGAATCTCCCCACATTTTTGAATGGGTTTTGTTTCACAATCCTCTCCAGGGTGCGGTTATCCCTATTGCTTGTACACTTTTTCCTACCACATCTTTTCGTTCCCTTCGCCTCTCTATTAATGTGCTTGGACACAGAGCTCTGTGAACAGCCAGCCTCTTTTGCAATGACCTTTTGTGTCTTGCCTTCCTTGTGCAAGGTGTCAATGGTCGTCTTTTGGACAACTGTCAAGTCAGCAGTCTTCCCCATGATTGTGTAGCCTACAGAACTAGACTGAGAGACCATTTAAAGGCCTTTGCAGGTGTTTTGAGTTAATTAGCTGATTAGAGTGTGGCACCAGGTGTCTTCAATATTGAACCTTTTCACAATATTCTAATTTTCTGAGATACTGAATTTGGGATTTTCCTTAGTTGTCAGTTATAATCATCAAAATGAAAAGAAATAAACATTTGAAATATATCAGTCTGTGTGTAATGAATGAATATAATATACAAGTTTCACTTTTTGAATGGAATTAGTGAAATAAATCAACTTTTGATGATATTCTAATTATATGACCAGCACCTGTACAGCCATGGATCAGTTGCGCACTGCAAACGCGGCATGTGAAAGCACAATAGTGCATGCTGCATATGAACTGTAAAGGCATGGCGGTGGTGCTTCTCTGCTCCCTCCGCTGGCCTCCCTGCATTGTCTTTGGTTGATGTTAACAGTTTCATTTCGACAAAAATAATATCTAAAGCTTAAACCCTAAATAATTACCTACGTGCACATGTCGGAATGTTTAACATGGTGCTGTAAATTGACCTGCTGCAACTGATGCTGTTGCTAATATGTCGTTAATCTGTCATAATCACCTCAGAAGTCACAGTAGAGGGAAGGAAAATCAAAAGGTTGATGGCTTTTTATTTGCGTGGTTTTGATTTTAATTTAACTACTATTTTTAGTATTTTGTTACAATTATTGATAAAATATTTTTTTTTGATTTCTGGAAATCATCTTGCGACCCCTCCTCATTGTCTCGCGACTCCCACTTTGGGAACCACTGCAATAGAGTATATTTCTTACTTTACAAACACATGATTGACTGTCTCTGTTCTCCAGACATACTGGGTCTGTTCTGTGTGGTCATCAACCCGTACAAGAACCTGCCCATCTACTCAGAGGAGATCGTGGAGATGTACAAGGGCAAGAACGATACGAGATGCCGCCGCACATCTACTCCATCACAGACACGGCCTACAGGAGCATGCTGCTGGGTAAACACACACAGACCAGTGTCTACTCAATCACACATTTTTCTAAACTTAGTTAATTACTTTTAAAGCTATTAACAGCATTAAAACAATTCAATTTTGACAGCACCACAAAATTAAGATTATCCAGGAAGCAGAATTTCTTTTCTGCTGATGTCATCATTGGCGTTTGGGTTGGGAAGATTGATAATTTCTCTTCCTAGTTTCATCCAGTCAGATCCTGATGGATAAAATCAAGTTCCTACTATGTTATTTCCCACTGAATATTCTGTTTGACTCAGAAATACATATAGTTACAGAAGTTAAATGCTTTGTGAAATGTTGTTTCATGTGTTGAATGGTGAATGTGTTTGCACTGTATAAATTCAATGTCGAATTTCCAACAGACCGTGAGAACCAATCGATTCTCTGCACGTGAGTCATGTGTTCCTGCATGTGTATATTTTATATTTTGAGCAATAAAGATGTACATGAAGTCTCACGCTATTGTGTTTGTGTGTTTTCAGGGGAATCTGGTGCCGGAAAGACAGAAAACACCAAGAAGGTCATTCAGTATCTGGCCCATGTGGCCTCGTCTCATAAGGTACTAACATGCACCCTATATGGGTAGACAGACAAGGAACAAAGATACAAAGGTATATCCTTGAGGGTGCTGCTTTAGTGACAAGTTGTTGTAAAAGTAGAAAAATTCTGACAGTGTATGGAGCAGTTGTTAAGAAAAATAAATTAACAAACCAAAGAGTCTAGATTATTAAATTTGACCAAATCATTTAAAGGATGTCAAACATCCTTTGCGATTTTAGAAGTCAATTGTGTTGTTACATCCACCCGATATCTGAACACTTAGTTGCTAAGTGATTTGCAGCTAGATTAAAGGTGCCCTAGAACACTATTTCACAAGATGTAATATAAGTTTAAGGTGTCCCCAGAATGTGTTTGTGAAATTTCAGCTCAAAATACCCCATACATTTTTATGATACCATGTTTTAACTGCCTGTTTTGGGGTGGGATAAAAAAATGCTCTGATTTGGTGTGTGTACACCTTTAAATGCTTGTGTTCCCGCCCCACAATAGAGGGTATGCATCGACCTCATTTTCCCGCTAGAACATGCTCTCTCAGCTGGACTGAGTGGTAAAAGAAAATGCTGCATGACTGGATTTAATAGGGAAACTGCAAAAACGCGAGTAAAACAAACAATTGAAACACTCGAAAGTGTTCCTTATATGTTCCTTATAACAAGAAACTTAATCCATGGATATTGGCATGCAGCCAGGAATCGTGTTTCTAGACATTTATATGTGCCTGATTTTGATGCCGGGAAACACATAAAGCAAATCTGCCTGTGAATATTTTATATAAATACAAAATAGGTAGGTTTAAATCTGAGTAATCACTTATCAATGTTGTATATATCGTCGTATTGTCCAGCCCTAAAACTTGTATGGTTTTGTCAGTGTTTATTTAAAAACACCCAATTATGCAGAATATAAGATGGTAAATATTTAATTGATGAGTTGTCAACACAATATATAACAACACAATATATACGGTATGATTTTATCTCAAAATCCAACATTTTGACACAAAATGATTCTGCAAATCCATGTTTCTCTGCCTGGAGTCCAGCTGTTTCTGTGAATTGCAGTGATCCATTTGCTTCTTTTTCTGTAGCTTTTCGGCAGTTTGTAAATATATACCTCAGATTTTGTGTCAGATATATTTGTACAGTCAATCACAATGCTCATTCCCATTTTGGATGTGTTTTGTGTGTTTTTCGCGGCATTCACGGTGAAAACCAATGCTGCCATTCATCCGCGTTTCCATGCTGCCGGCCGCCCGGTGCTGCACTTCAAAATCATAGTCCTGGAGAATCTCCAGCCACCGAGCCACCTGATCCTCAGGGTTTCGGAAACTTAACAGCCAGGTGATGGATGCATGGTCTGTCCGCAGCGGAACTTCTTCCCGTACAGGTAGGGCCGGAAGTGCCGGAATGCCAGCACTGCTAGTACATCTCGGCGGGTAACACAGTAGTTTCTTTCTGCCTTCTTCAGGGCCTGGCTAAAGTAGGCAACAACATGTTCTCCATCGTCATCTTCCTGGGATAACACTGCGCCGACACCAACATTACTGGCGTCAGTGTAACCGATGATGAACGGCCGGCCTGGATCAGGGTATGCTAACACTGGAGCCTTGGTCAGTACTTCACGCAAGTGGTTGAAGACGGCCTCACATACCTCATCTCAGATGAAGGGTCGGCCCTTTTCCGTTAGCTGGTGCAACCTGCCAGGACCTGTTCCATCAACCGGAGAAGGTGGCTGGAGCATTACAGAGGCCAAACGGCATTACCCGGAACTGCCATAGCCCCTGGCCGATGGTGAAGGCAGTTTTTGGTTTGGCCCCGGAGCCAACTCCACCTGCCAGTACCCACTCCGGAGGTCAAGGGAGCTGAACCAGCATGACCCCATGATATAGTCCAGGGTGTCGTCGATTCGTGGTAGCGGGTAAGAGTCTTTTCTCGTGACAGCATTTGCGGCGATAGTCCACACAAACCGCCATGAGGAGTCCTTTTTTGACAAATGCACGGCGGGGCTGCCCACGGGCTTTTGGATGGCTCAATTACTCCTGCTTTTTCCATCTCCCGGATCTTTTGCTCTGCTGCAATCTGTTAGGCCAGTGCTAACCAGTGGTCGTAGCCGGATGGGCGGAGCTTCGCCTGTATTGATGTCGTGCTGTACTAGCCCTGTTCGTCCGCAGTCCTCGTCTCGGGCTGCAAAGACATCCTGGTTGTGGTCAAGCACTTCCTGCAACTGTCGACGCTGGCTGGGGTAAGTCCTTCACTGCACCATTGCCACAACTCCTGTATGGCCTGTACAGTCTCTTTCGATAGGGAGGGCACTGGAGCAGTGCTGACATCGACAGGGTAGCTTTCCATGGGGGTGCTCGCTTATTCTGCCCAGCTGCTTCCTCTACCGCTTGACCTGAGGGCACATCAACTGTCCTTTGCCCTTCTGTAGGGAACACCTTCATGACCAATCTGAAGGTAGCTCCAGCCACATTTATACAGGCCCTACTCAGTGTCAAAAAGTCTAGTCCCATAATACAAACGTCTTCTATGTCTGCCAGCCAAAACTCATGGGCGAAAACACCCGTGCCCACTGTCACTGGTAGGCGCTTCCTCCTTTGAGGGCCGCCCGCTCCCGGTTACAGTTCTCATCTGCATCGTAGTAGCTGACCACCCAGTTGGCGCTGACCTTTCTGTTCCAGGCAGGATTCCCGGTCGAACAATGGAAATGGTGGACCCGTGTCGATGAGGGCCCTGCAACCGTAGCCATTTAGAACACATAACACATATAAACCCTGGGTGTGGCCCACTAGTGAACATTTTCCATGGAGGGTGTAGACTGTGGTGGGAGCGGCCATCCCTCCGCCCGGCCGCTCTCTTCTAGTTTTCCGAAAAAGCAGGCTTGCAGGTCAAAGGCGCAGGGGTGGGACAATCACGGGCCAAATGTCCCACCTCCCGCAACAGTAACATGGGTCCACTCGTGTAGAACGCCCTCGCTGGTTCATGGGCGTTCTCTGCTCTTGTCTTGCTGCATATAATCACCCATATGCCATATCCTTTCAGCATTGTCGATGTCAGTATGCTCGGCCTGGCGTACTTGGGCAGGAGGGTGGTAAAACGGCCTGCTGCTAGTTTACGTCATAAATACAGACTCCGCTCCTCCGCCTCTGCCAGTGCTTGAGCAAGTGTTCGTGGGGCAGATAAGTGAACATGCTGTCGCAGCTTCTCTGGAAGCAGGGCTTGCAGGAATGCGTGGAGAGCCAGCTCCTCCTGGGTAGCTGCGGCGCATTGCGGGTACCCTCGCCGCACATAGAACCGCACATCCGCGGCCAAAGCACCTAAACACTCTCCTTCTTTCCTCCGTCTACCAGCCAGCTGTTCCCGTCTTTGCTCTGCTGTCTGCCGTGCCCCAAACCGCTGTTCAAGTGCCCCGTAAGTTTCATAATCTCTCTGCTCTGCTGGTGTGAGATCAAGCAGCACTTGTAATGCTGGCCCTTCCAGCGCCAATGCCAGCTGAGCCGCTGAATCCTCCTTACTCCACCCAGCACGCCCAGGCTGCCAACTGTACTTGTGCAAAATAGGACTCAGGCAGAATTTCCATTGCTCCACCCAGACTTCTAGTTATGGGAGGATGGCACTTTCTCAACAATTCAAAACCAGCATATTCACTCTCTCCGTCAGAAGCAATATCCTCATTTTGGCTCACTTCCAATTCGCATGGATTTCGTGCTATTGCCTCTAAAGAGGCAATTGAGCTGTCACGAAACGATCGCGGCACTCCCGGGGCGGAAGTTTGTGCACTATTCCCAGCCACTTCTCTCTTTCTCAGCAAGCGGGTGTCCGCATCGTGGCAGGCTAAGTGTTTTTCCTGTTGCGGCTTCGCACATCGCCCTGCATCTCATCCACAAGACTGCTCAGATCGCGCAGGATGCGTTCTAATTCGCCCTCGGCATCCCACTTCTGACACCAGTGTAATGTCTGAAGAACGACAGACAAGGGAGGCCGTTCTGAACTTTTAATCAGAGCGCAGAACAACTGCAACACAAGCGCATCAGACTCACTAACTGTCTAACTGCCTCTCTTCCGGGCTTATTAACTTCCTGCATTAATCCTAGAACTGCATGTACAAAATTAAACAGCAATTTCAAAACAATTATAAAGATTATGCTTGCACTACAGTATGTATTTTGTGGATTTGTAACCTTACATTTGATTCTGAATGAGTTTGATAATGTGGGGCTAAAGCTAACGGGCTAAAGCTAACGCACGCTGTTGGAGAGATTTATAAAGAATGAAGATGCGTTTGAATTATACAGACTGCAAGCGTTTAAAAATTAATATAACGACATGGCTCGGTCTCCGTGAATACAGTAAGAAACAATGGTAACTTTAACCACATTTAACAGTACATTAGCAACATGCTAACGAAACATTTAGAAAGACAATTTACAAACATCACTAAAAATATCATGATATCATGGATCATGAAGTGTTATTATCGCTCCATCTGCCATTTTCGCAATTCTCCTTGCTTGCTTCCACAAGCCTGCAGAACTTCTGATGATTTGGCTGTGCAGCTCCAGATGTTAATTTGTCTAATGCTTAGAATATGGGCTGGCATATGCAAAAGTTAGGAGCGTACATATTAATGATCCCAATTGTTGCGTCACAGTCGGTGTTATTTTGAGATTCGCCTGTTTTTCCGTGTTGTTTTTCAATGCACAAGATTTACATATGAAGGAGGAAACAATGGTGTTTGAGAGACTCACTGTATGTCATTTCCATGTACAGAACTCTTATTATTCAACTATGCCAAGGTAAATTCAATTTTACAATCTAGGGGCACCTTTAATCAATATGTTCATAGTGCTAACAAACGTGCTCTCCTTATGCAAGTTTTCATGTAAAAACAAAACAGGGTTTTAGGGCCATTTACACCGCCATTTACAAAGCGTAAAACTTTTATCCATTTTGGCAGTTTATTTACACAGGCCTGAAAATGCACACTTTTGGTTATTCAAAAGATACCATTATTGTCTCTGTGTAAACTACAAGGTTTTTAGGTGTGCTTGCATTATTGTGCCTTAAAGAGGGCTTACAATGAGTTACAAAGATACATAACAGCTACAACTGTGTACACTACTTGCTTTATGCAAGCACTATATAGGATAAATCACTATACAGGATTTACCCTATTATACATTATCGACATGAATTGATGGGTGAAACAACAAACAGCCACCCACAAAGAGTCTATAAAAAAAGCATCAGGCTGGCTTTGAGTTCACAAGAACAATGGTTAAAGTTACTCGTCAGGCTACAGAAGAATACCATAATTCCTCCATTTAATTAGATCTAATACATCGAGAGTCACGCAGATCTATAACAACCCAGCCACAACACATAATTGCGAATAACATGCCTCACCTTAACACAGGCCTGGGGTCAGCTTCCTTTGCTGTTCCAGTTAACATGTACTAAACAGTGGAATTTGCACAGCGCCCCACGCCTTGATGCTCATGACAAGAATAGGATGTATAGTTATCTTTATTGAAGTGACTTCGCCTTCATGCATGAATTAATGATATTTTTGCAGTTTTACACATAATAATCCACAATGATCACATTACACAAAACTGAAATTGCACGTCAAAATAAAACATTGTCATTATTTTTGAGACCCCCAAAATTTCACAAATCACGTTTTCAGGAGCCCATGTCTTATTAGGGAAGCCGAGCTCCCCTAGCTCCCCTGTAGTTTGCACCCTGGTTTGCTCTTATTTGAAGAAAAACATAAGAATTAAAGGCCAATATGTATGGAGGACCAAATTACTCAAAATAAAATAATTAAATAAATAAGGAATTCAATAAAACAACAATTAAATGTACCAGTTTATTCTGAAATAATTAAACAATTAATTTATTTAATTAAATAAATCAATAAATAAATGTATCTATTTCTTTTGTAAAATTTCTTGAAAACATGACATTTATTGTTTAATATATTTCACAATATCCTCTTTCACACACTATTATTGTTTAAATAATTAGTTTTTACAAAAAGCTGTTTTTCATAATAATATGCTGCATTTTACGAATGATGCCTATTTGTGAATAGATCATGTATTTCCAAAGCACAATTTTCCCAAAGATTCTTTTCATAATAATAGGACATTTCACAAATGGCGATCTATATATAAAATAAAATATATTAGCTATTTATTGAACAATGATATTTAAATGAACAATATTAGCCATTATAAAAGTATAATAAGTATTTGTGTGAGGAAATATCACATATTGTGTTTAAAAAATAATGATAGCGTCTGAGAACGCAGTTCCTAGTCTGTTTTTATTTTAGTTTTATGAAATGATACAAATTACATTTAGGAACATTCTGTTGCTTTTCAAGGTTAGAAGTATTTTTTCCAGCAGAAAGAAGGCATGCGATTTTACTTCATTAAAGTACTAGCATTGATATATATTTTTTGATTTATTATTTGTATTGTTTGGTTAATGTTTCATAAAAGCAATAACTGTATTGTGAAAAAGTTTTATTCACCATTCAGCACAGCCTTTCACACCTTATTGCTTACTTATACTTACTAAAGAGCTACATGTGCTGGATTTTTATTTGTTGTTAAATAAGTTTATTTTCAAAATCTGAATTTCATAAGAATTTTTACTTCTAATTTTTACTTTACTTTTACTTCAGACCATTGTTTTGTTGGATGAGAAAACCTAACTTGTATGATCCATATTTGTGTTTTAAACAGTAAAAATGTGTAAAATAAATGTTTATCAATTTATGCATGAAGCCACACTGGAATTTACATATCCATATCTCTGAAATTTACCTAGGGCCATAAATATGTACATACAAAAGAGACGTTTGATCGGAATCAGCCCAATTTTTTCCACAACCAAACACAGTTGAGAACTGCAGGACTTCCACAGTGGGCCTTAAAATAAACTTTTGCTATTGCTTTTAATTTATTCAATGTTTCAAATCTTATATCAATATCAAATTGTATTCCTATTACCTAACATTTCTTTACATCGGCACAAAACAGTGAGTGAGTCATTCAAGCATCAGTTGTATGATTTTTAGATAAATGACTCACTTTAGTGGAAGTGTCATTTTGGGTAAATACTAACATTTTAGTGTATCTGGGAAGGGTTGCAGTTTATTATTGTAATTCATACGTTGTGGTTGTACTAGCCGTGGTGTTGTCTGTGTACTAAAACCCGGTGATGTTGTGTTTAAGAGCTTTGCATTTGACAGCCAAAAGTAATATCTTAAAATGACATCACTGTGATCAGTTTGAACAGTTATCAAGCACCTGAACTGAACTCAGATGTTGATGGGTCTGTTTTGAGCACAGGGCGAGCTGGAGAAGCAGCTGTTGCAGGTGAACTCCATCCTCGAAGCCTTACGGCAATGCCAAGACAGTGAATAACAACAACTCTTCTCGATTCGTAAGACTCCTCTGCTGTGGTGATATTTTTACAACATTCTGGCAGTAAATTTGTGTCATTTAACTTTGATATTTCCTATGTTTTAGGGTAAAAACATCAGAATCAACTTTGACAATAATGGGTACATCGTTGGAGCCAATATTGAAACCTGTATCTTTATGAGCTATAAGCATGTGTAATGGGGTGATCCTTGGGTGGGTTGTCTGTTCTGTGTGGGTGGATGGAGCTGGCCGGAAGATAAGTTCATGGGCCCTTTAAAAACGCAGGGATTTCCCTTTACTTCCGTTTTCCTCCGGCATGGTATGCAGGCTGTGTTTCATGTGTCGCAAGAGCTATCTGGCATGCGTTAAGCATTGAGCTTAAACACTGTGGACCTGTTTAAGGCTGAAATTCTTACTGTACTGTATCAACGCATTTCAGGGTTTTATTGCATTCATTTATTTTGCCACATTATTTTTAAGTAGTGGCATTTATTAATAGTGGCTTGTTTATTAGCGTGATCCAGGCAGTATTGGTGGGTTGTTCTATGAGCAGATATGCAGCCGGTGTTATTGGCCTGGGATGGAGGCTGATATGTGGAAGAAATGCCAGGAGTGTAGTCAGTGTGCTATGCGACTTCAAATCAGCCACCAGCCTGCGCTCCTATGTGCCATTTGTTGGCATCAAATCCGAATAAGATCTTGGCAGTCAATTTTACCACATTGGAGCGGACTAGTGATGGTTGAGAGCATGTTCTTGTTATTACGGATTTGTTCTAAAAATACACTCAGGTTGTGCCTACATGGGACAAGAAAGCAACTACAGGAGCTAATATTTTTATCCATGAGTGGTTTTATAGGTTTTGGTGTACTGGTGCAAATTCATTCAGACCTAGGTCAGTTGTATGGAGTGCAGAAGACTTGCACTATTCCATATCACCCTCAGGGAAATGGGCAGTGCGAACGCTTCAATCGAACCCTTCACGTGTATTCACTTCATACACTGTCTTTGGAGCAGAAAAGGTCATGGACTTGTCATATCACGAAGGTACGTTTTGCATATAATAAAACTCCTCACCAGACCACTGGTGTGTCACAATATTTTTTGATGTTCGGACAGGCTCCCAGAATTCTGGTTAATTTTTTTTTTTTTTGCTCGAGCAGTGGGCGAAAGAACCTGCCAGAGGACAAGTGAAAGACTGGGTGGCTGAACATAGAGAGACACTGAGCGAGGGCTCAGCTGGATAGAAACCTGCGGAGCTTTTGTAAGAAGTGTCATGGTCAGGTAGGAAGGAATTTGAGTTGCAGGAAGGCCAAGAAGTTTATCTGCGTGACTATGGTGTCTGTGGTTGTCATAAAATACAAAATTATTGGTCCAGTGTTGTTTACACAGTAGTTAGAGCTCTGAGGGGTGATGGTAGTGTATACACTATAGCACAGATAGACAACCCTTCCCAGGTAAAGCAGGTGCACAGGTCCCACTTAGGGGCTTTCACACTGGGCTTATTTGTCCCCACAGCGTTGGTCTGGTTTCACACTCAAATTGATTCTATCAAACCCTGGTGCGTTTGCGTTCATCTTACATCATCACAGATGTGCACGGCACATGATAGAAAACTGAACGTGGGTCAGTAAATTGTGTTTTTATTCATTTGGTGCTATTGTGTGCAGCAGTGTAAATGACTATTGTGTTTACTGTATTTGCATACTATGTAGACGGTTTTCCGTTGCTTGTAAGCAGACTATTTTGAGACAGCTGATTGCCATTCATTTGCCACTCTGATGCACTCGTAAAGCACGAATACACTTCAGGCTCACTCCTGCTCGAATCCAAGGTAAATCATCAACACTATCATCTCTTATATGTGTTTTATTTTAGTAAATATATTATAATCGGCTAAAACACATGCGCAGGTTACTTTACTTCCTGAAGTGCGCACCGAGTCCTAGTAGTCTCGGGTTCGCATGACCGCTTTCACATTAGCAATTTTTCAAGGGAACCATGCCCGTTTGAGCTAAACTGCCAGTGTGAAAGCCCCCTTAAAGTCAGTACCACACATGGCATGCTCTGGCCACATGGCTGACCCAAGGTTAGGGCTGTCAGAAGACAACTTGAATAAGCTTTTTAGCCTCTCCAGTGGCAGTGGATGATGTGTATGATTTAGATGTAGCCCTTATAGATGTTACCCCTCTGCTTCGAGTGCAACTGAAGTAGATCAACCACTGGAGCCAGAGAGGTTTGTAGGAAGTCCTGTTGATGTGGGGATTGAAGGTCCTATGTCGATTGTTGATCCCTCATTTCAAACAAGGGAGGGGGTAGGCGTAAAGCACTCGGGCTACTGCCGGGAAACACTTATTAAAACCTCTAACCCTTATCATCTGCCAAGGGCAGCAGCAATAGTTCAGAGTGTACATTTCGGCAGAGAGCCTGTGAATCACAGATATGCTCACATAAATATGCGCTATTAATTCACTGTAATGTGACTTGAGCACAGCACCACAGGATGCAGTGCCAAGCCGCCACACAGCAGCAAAACAGCAACGGACAGATTTCTATTAAATAATTACCCAATTTGGTCATTAGCCACACATACACAAAAATCTAAAATTACATCTTTCAGTAGCAAACAACTTACAAAATACCATATAAGACCTACCTGCAGCACAATTGACTGGCCTTCAGTAAGAGTGGTGAGCGACCCACCAATACTGCCTGGATCACGCTAATAAACAAGCCACTATTAATAAACACCACTACTCAAAAATAATGCAGCAACATAAATCAATGCAATAACACCCTGAAATGGAAGAAGGACATGGTCATCTTGGATGACATGGGGGTGAAGTGAATTATCAGGAAAAGTTTATTTGAAAGTGAACTAAACCTTTAACAGGAGCCAAATTCCAAAAACAAAAATAGCATCTTGAGTACATAAAACCTGCTTTATTTGTAGACAAACATCTCTGACGGAATAAGATTTTGAGCTTGTTACTTCTCTGACTGATTTGGTAAGTTCATTCAGTAAAGGATTCATCAGACTTAATCAAACCTGTAATCTTTTTGTATTATTCATTAGAAAACAGACTCATAAGAGTCATTTTCCATGAATCAGACAACATTAGTTGCAAAAGTCTAAGTAATACATTACATAATTGAATGGGACAGAAAGGGGAGATGTTTTTGTTGTTTCTTTCAACAAGGGAGATGGTATCCTCTTGCATCCTCCCTCAAATCAAGCTATGCCCCCTTTCAAATTTACAAGTGTAAGCTGTTGCTGTAATGCACAGTTAAACATGGCCTTAATGCAGGTTTTACAAAGACCCAGGCTTAAGCAGACTGTGAAAGGCCTTTATGTGAGTATTCGTGTACATCTGTCCTGTTATGTGTCCATGACTCTGACTGTCAGATCTGTTGGAAAAGTCTCGTGTGATTCGTCAAGCTAAAGAAGAAGGACCTTCCACATGTTCTACTACATGCTCACTGGTGCAGGAGACAAACTGCGCTGTAAGTGTCACTCTTCACTGCTTTAATACGTGATTATTGAACTAGTTTGAGTTTATAAGTCACTAAAATAATTATAGTAGGATGAGTGAATGAATGTCAATTATTGGATCTATTTCAGCTGAATTGTATCTGGAGGGCTACAATAAGTACCGATTCCTTTCCAACGGGAATGTGACGATCCCGGGAGAGGAGGACAGAGACATGTACCTGGAGACTATGGAGGCCATGAGGATCATGAGCTTCTCTGAGGAAGAGCAGATCGGTACACATATGACATGATAGTATTATCTGCAGTGTGTTTGAGGTGGTTTAATTGTGTCACGTCGCCCCTGCAGGTTTGTTGAAGGTCATGTCGTCTGTTCTACAGCTGGGTAACATGTCCTTCAAAAAGGAGTGTCACTCGGACCAGGCTTCCATGCCTGATGATACAGGTAAACACACAATTATGACTTTAAAAACACGTCAAAACATGCCTGTCCGGTCTTGTGTTGCTATTCTTTACCAGTATTGACACCATAAAGGTAGTAGGTGTTATCCGTTATTATATTTAAATAACTTTCCCTTTGCTTCTCCAGCCGCTCAGAAGGTGTGCTATCTGATGGGCATGAACGTGACTGACTTCACACGCGCCATTCTCTCACCCGGATCAAAGTGGGCGTGACTACGTCCATAAGGTCCAGACGCAGGAGCAGGCAGAGTTTGCGGTGGAGGCTCTGGCCAAAGCCACATACGAGAGGATGTTCCGCTGGCTGATGATGCGCATCAACAAAACTCTGGATAAGACCAAGCGTCAGGGAGTGTCCTTCATCGGCATCCTGGACATTGCCGGCCGAGATCTTTGAGGTTCGGACGGATTGTTGATGTTATATTTTATTTTAAAGATGACCTAAAACCTAAAGAAATACACATTGTACAGCTGTTCATATTCATATTATTATAAGAAAATGATTGAATTTAATTGAATTAATTTAAATATGCTTGTACAAATAGAAAATAGTGATGTTATTGCCTTCACAAACAGTTAACCAAATTTGTCCCTCAGGAGTATTCAAAGTAAACTTACAATTAAATTACAATATTAAATTATTATAAGTTTTAATTTAAAGTTTTTAAATATTAATTTATGATATTTTAATATAATTATAATTTAATGTTAAATAAAGTATTAAACATAGAAAACAAGTGATAATGGATTTTTGTCCCTTTTGGACTATGTTTGTGGCTCATACACCTAAAAGTGTGATGTCATTTCCTTCTCAAAGGTGCTTACATTTACATTACATGTAATTTAGTACACTGTAGCAATTTATCTTGCCTACACTGGGATTACCCATAATTCCTGTGCTGTTAAATCGGTAACTGTATTTGTGTTCCTCTCTGCAGCTGAACTCGTTCGAGCAGTTGTGCATTAACTACACTAACGAGAAGCTCCAGCAGCTGTTCAACCACACCATGTTCATCCTAGAGCAGGAGGAGTACCAGTGCGAGGGCATTGAGTGGAACTTCATCGACCGGCCTCGACCTGCAGCCCTGCATCGACCTCATCGAGAAGCCTGTGAGTGTCTCTCATAGACTTTAAAAGATGGACGATGCACCTTACTCTCTTCCACTGCAGTAAGTGAAGCTGCCAGTGCGCTGACATCTTGAGTCTCAAGACTGCACACAGTGAACTTGGAGCCAGAGACTGCGCAGAAGTGAGGGTGAAGTGGAGCGTGATATCAAGGTCCCGCCCACACTCCCGCAGAATCTGTTAATACTGCAGAACAACTCATTTTGTCAATGTGAAATAAACAGTTCTGGAAATGTAGAAATTAAAGTTAAAGCTCCAATCGCTTTAGTGACTACTTCAGCTTAGAGAAGCTGTCAATCTCAGCTCAGCTCGTGTTTTTATAGCATCAAATAACCAAACTTATTTAAAGAACTCTTTAACTAAACATACAGATTATGAAAATATTTACAGTATTATGAATAATATGAATAAATATTAGCTGAGTTTGCAAAGATATTGCACTAAGCAGTGGGGTATTGCACTTACAGGCATGTGCCTTGAAAGGCATTTAAGAGTTCAAGAGGAAATGGCCTGTGGGAAGAAACTGTTCCTGTGCCTAGATGTTCCTAGTGCCCAGTGATCTGAATCACCGTCCAGGCGGCAACAGTTCAAACAGGTTGTGGCCAGGGTGAGTGGAGTCTGTGATGATTTTGCTTGCCTCACTCTGGAAGAGTACAGGTCCTGGAGAGTGGGCAGGGGCACCAATAATCCTCTCAGCAGTCTGGAGTAATGTCGGATTTGGTAGCTGAAGCAAGCCAGACAGTTATGGAAGTGCATAAAACAGACTTAATGATGGCTGAGTAGCATCTGTGTCAGCAGCTAATGTGGCAGGTTGAACTTCCTCAGCTAGTGAAGGAAGTGCAACCTCTGCTGGGCCATTTTTATCATGCAGTCAATGTGATTGTCCCACTTCAGGTCCTGTGAGATGGTGGTGTCTAGGAACCTGAATGACTCCACTGCTGCCACAGTGCTGTTCATGATGGTGAGTGGGGGAGTTCTGGGAGGTTTCTCCTAAAGTCCATGATCATCATGTGACTTCACCAGACAGCCAGCTGTTCAACCTCCTGTCTGTAAGCAGACTCATCACTGTTGTGGATGAGGCTGATGATTGCGTGTCATCTGCAAACTTCAGGAGCTTAACAGAGGATCTTTTGAAGTGCAGTCAATCGTGTACAGTGAGGAAAGAGCAGTGGGGAGAGAACACACCCTGGGGCGCCGGTGCTGATTGTGCAGGTGTTGGATGTGAATTTCCCTTTTGTCTCACTAGCTGCTTCCTGCCTGTCAGAAAGCTGGTGATCCACTGACAGATTTGGGTGAGCATGGAGAGCTAAGTCAGTTTGGCTGTGAGAAGATCAGGCATGATGGTATTGAAGGCCAAACTGAAGTCCACAAATAGATCCTTGCATAAGTCCCTGGTCTGTCGAGATGTTGCAGGATGTAATGCAGTCCCATGTTGACTGCATCATCCACAGTCCTGTTTGCTCTTGGCAAACTGAAGGGGATCCAGCAGGGGTCCAGTGATGTTCTTCAGGTAGACCAGCACCAGTCTTTCAAATGACTTCATGACCACAGATGTGAGAGCGACAGGTCTGTAGTCATTAAGTCCAGTGTTTCTGTTTTTTTGGGGAACGGAATGATAGTGGAGCGTTTGAAGCAGCAGGAACTTCACACAGCTCCAGTAATATGTTGAAGATCTGCGAGAAGATGGGGGCCTGTTGGTCAGTACAGACTTTTAGACAGGCAGGTGAAACACCATCTGGGCCTGAAGCTTTCCTAGTCTTCTGTTTTTTTGAAGACCCGGCTCACGTCCTTCACACAGACCTTAAGCGCAGGTTGGGTGGCAGGAGGTGCTGGTGAATGTGTGAAGTGCAGATCAGAGCAGGTGTGAAATGTGAGACTGGGCTTATCAAACCTGCAGTAAAATGCATTCAGATCCTCAGCCAAATAAAATGATAAACAAGAATTCAGCTTATTTGTTTTTCGTTCAGGGTAAAAAAATGAATAAACGGCTTGAATATTCTATTTCTACACATGGGCAGAATCAAATGCCCCTTTCTTCTGATTGGTCAGCCTAAGATCAAACTGTGTTGTCATCAGTTCTTCCTCAGTTTCGCACAGCAGAATAATAGTCCTCCATTGCTGCAGTTGTATGGATTCTTAACGCATTTATTGCAAATACATTTAATTACACGCAGCTTAGGCAGGGCTTTCTTCTGAGCAGATACACTTTGCATCAGCTATGTATGGCCGGGTACGACTGTCATAGCCTACCCTGGTCGACCAGAAAGTTTAAATAATTAAATAAATTAAATATATAAATTAAATATAATTATTTGTAAATTAAATATTTTTACACACTAATACAAAAAGGAAAGAATAATGCATTATCTCTTGGGTAATATGCCTATTAACGTTCACACAAGAACTCAGACATCCGGAGAACAACAGAGATATTAAAAATACATACTCTTCTGAGTTTTAAAATGTAGGTTCACAAAAGTAATTTGCGTTCTTAGTTCATCCATAGCTTTCCCACACAGATTTTGAGTTTGCCAGCTGAACAAAACAGGCCAATAGACTAATCGACAGTGTATGGGAGAAGATGCGAGGTACATTCATATTTATGAAATAAATACCTATAATTGCCATTTCTTTTATGCGTAGCCATAAGTGAATTTATCTACAAAAATACAACATTAACAAACATTATAAACTCTATTAATATATAGGCCTAGGCTACGCATATTTTACTTCCCCTCTGACAAATCTTTAAATGAATGTTATTCAGAAAAACAAGAATGAAAAAATGTAAGTAGCCATGTATAATAAAAATATACATAGTAGCCTATGTAAAACATACATTCTTATATGTGGATAGGTGCTGAAATGTACAATATGGATGTACTGGCAGCATTTAAACAGCATTTTTATGTTTTTTTTTACAGCGAAAAATGTAAAATATTTACAAATCTTTCATGTCATAAAGATATACAGTGGTGTGAAAAAGTGTTTGCCCCCTTTCCTGATTTTTATTTTTTGCATGTTTGTCACACTTTAATGTTTCAGATCATCAAACAAATTTAAATATGAATCAAAGATAACAAGTAAACACAACATGCAGTTTTTAAATGAAGGTTTTTATTATGAAGGGAAAACAAAATCCAAACCCACATGGCCCTGTGTGAAAAAGTGCTTGCCCCGCTGTTAAAACATAACTGTGGTTTATCACACCTGAGTTCAGTTTCTCTAGTCACACCCAGGCCTGATTACTGCCACACCTGTTCGCAATCAAGAAATCACTTAAATAGGACCTCCCTGACAAAGTGAAGTAGACCAAAAGATCCTCAAAAGGGGCAAGCACTTTTTCACACAGGGCTATGTGGGTTTGGATTTTGTTATCCCTTCATAATAAAAACCTTCATTTAAAAACTGCATGCTGTGTTTACTTGTGTTATCTTTAATTCATATTTAAATTTGTTTGATGATCTGAAACATTAAAGTGTGACAAACATGCAAAAAATCAGGAAGGGGCAAGCACCTTTTCACACCACTGTATGTATAAATGTAAGATAAATGTAAGATCCCTAAACCCCACCTTGAACCTAAAGATACCCATTTCATACAGAATATTAAAAGAATAAAACATAATGTACAGAAAGTGAAGGCAACATAATTCACTGATGATCGCATGTGATAATAACATGACTTACAGTCCAGAAAATACATGAGGCTATAACAAATTATTTTGTGGACACCTGGCACTTTGAGGACCACTGGTCTACTCAGAAGAAAGCCCTGCCTAGGTTGTGCTCTAGTGCGGATTGTGTCGTGCCTTTCGTTAGTTGGTTGTTTGATGAGAAAAGATTAAATGTAGTTGCAATAAAAGTGTTAAGAATCTGTACAACTACAGCGGTGGAGGACTATTATTCTGCTGTGCGGAACTGAGGAAGAGCGAATGGCGACACGGTTTGATCTTGGCTGATCAGCAGAAAGGGGCATTTAATTCCTGCCTATGTGTAGAAATGGAATATTCAAGCTGTTTATTAATTTTCTTCCCTGAACGAAAAATGAATGAATTCTTGTTGAATTCTTGTTTTTCATCTTATTTGGATAAAAAGAGCCATTCTCATTTTTCTATTTTCAATATTAAATCAAAAGCGACTGAACGATTCTGTTGCCTTATAGAGGAGCCATTTTCTTGCGAAATCTTTTTGTAAGGAACCCATAGTTGGAGACGAGTTGAATCCATAGTGCAGAGGTTGTTTATGATCAAAAACAAACTAAGAAGACGGCAGGCAAAAGATGTAGCCAAAGTCCAGGCAAGGTTCAAAAACACAGCAAGGCAGGCAGGCAGGCAACAGGCTAAATCCAAAACAGTAGACAGAAAGGGTAAATCCAAAAACAGGCTAAAGGGTCAAGACACATGGAATAGGCAGAGATAAGAGTAAATGCTTGGTAAGGCAGAATTAACATGCAATACTTTGCAAGGTATTCAGAGAAGCACTATAAGGCTACAAACAGGAAGTGAGAATACAAACAGGAAGAACCACTAAAACTCAGGTGATGGCTCCCTCTGCTGGAGGGATGAACTGTGCATGGGCTGAACTGTTACACTTTTGAGTTTAGGATACAAAAGTTGTGTTAGGAATTAAGAATCAGTTACATTTTTAAAATTCCTTATGATTTCCATCCCTACCAATAATCTTAATTTTATGAAGAAACTGCAAAAAAAAAAAAATCATTTGGGACATTCTGATTTTGAGTTTGTATTTTCCTTTATCCAGGCGAGTCCTCCAGGAATCTTGGCTCTCCTGGATGAAGAGTGCTGGTTGCCGAAAGCTACGGACAAGAGCTTTGTGGAAAAGGTCCTGAAGGAACAGGGACGCATCCCAAATTCCACAAACTCAAGAAACTAAAGAACGAGGCCGATTTCTGCATCATTCACTATGCTGGAAAGGTCTTTGTGTGCTCCACAGATGCACTGAAGTGGGATTTCAGTGTCTTATTTGGGATTGCTAAATGTCTATTACTGTGTCTTTCAGGTGGATTACAAGGTGGATGAGTGGCTGATAAAGAACATGGACCCGCTAAATGATAATGTGGCCACTTTGCTAAACCGATCCACTGACAAGTTTGTTTCAGAGCTGTGGAAGGATGGTGAGTCAATAGATTTTGATCAGCTCTTAAATATGCAGTAAGTGAAACACTTCATTGCTCTGCCCACAAAATGCAAATACGCAAGAGTGAATGTCTCTTTATAGCAGAAGCAAAGCAAAATAATGCTTCTTGAAAAATAAAAGCAAAGATGATGAACAAACAGCAAGAAAAGAACAAAATATAAACAGCACACAAGAGTATATACAAGCAAAGTTGGTTGTTAGCCAGCAGCATACCAGCTCCAGAAAAACAAATACTGACAGGGAAACCGTCTGACCGGCCAGACATACACACGAGTACTGGTCCTGGTGTCAGACGCTTCCGCCAGGTCTGACTGCCGAAGGATGCTGGAGGAACTCAATTCAGGGTTCGTCAGGTGGGAATTCGCCTGAAGAGCAAGTAGGTGCTTGTATCCCCCAATTAGAGAATGATGCTGCAAGCAAGACACCGAGCCAGCCATCCCACACATTACCTGTTTGTACCCAACATACGGGAAGAAACTGGCTCCACTCGGAGTTTGTAGAATCTCGTGAATGTGTTAGGTGTCGCCCAGCCACGCAGCTCTGAATGTCTGCCAGAGGGGAGTGAGCTCTCACCCCAAGGTTCCACGGCTGTTATAATGACCGAGTCCAACTCCATAACGAGAAAGAATTTGCTCTTTTCCCAGTTGACCCGAAGCCCCAGATGACTGAGGTGCCTGAGCACCAGGTCCCTGTGCTTGCATAACTGATCCCCAGAGTGAGCTAGAATGAGCCAGTCATCGAGATGTGAATGCCCACCTCCCTGAGTGGGATAAGGGCAGCCTCTGCAACTTTGGTAAAGACGCTTGGAGACAGGGACAGCCCAAAGGGGAGGACCTTGTTACTGATATGCTCAACCCTTGAAAGCAAAATGTAGGAACGGTCTCTGTTGAGGTAAAATCAAGACATGAAAGCACGCTTCCTTCAGGTCGGACATATCAAACCAATCCTGGGGTGATTGCACATGAGGATGTGTTTCTGCATGAGCATCTTGGACGGGAGCTTGTGAAGGGCCTGATTCAAGATACACAGATCCAATATTGGCCATAACACACCGCCTTTCTTAGATACAATGAAGTATTGGCTGTAAAATCTGACTTCATCTTGCCTGGAGCAACAGGCTCTATTCCATCCTTCACCAGCAGGACTCAGTCTCCTCACACAGGACAGGGGTGTCTTTATTTGCCACAGAGGTACAGTAAATAGGACGCCGCTGAACTTGGAGAACACCTGGCGAACTGAATCATTTAGCCGAGTCTGACTGTCTGAATGAGCCAGCGGACGGGCTGGGAAGCGCTAGCCAGACTCCTATGCTCCTGCAAGCAACACCAGAGGGACAACTGACGCTGGGGCCTAACCCGGGAAGCATAGCATCCCGAAATAGAGGCAAAGAGTGTGGTGTGACACTTACATGGCTCCGTGGGTCCCGTAAGGAGTGGCTAGGGAGGTGTGAGGAAGCAGCACATCCTGGAATAGTCACTGATGTTTTCTTCATAAGACTTTTCGATTTCATTGATTTGATTCATACATGACAAAAACATGAAGTCGTTTTTACATTGAAAATATAAACCATGTAGCCTACTAATTAGTAAAAATTAGAGGCCATTTGGCAAGAATGAATCATTCCTAGTTGTTAAATTTGTTATTTAGTTCAGCTTGTTTTTGTTTTTTTTTGTTGTGAAGGTTTTTAAACACACACAACATCTCTTGCACTGAACTGAGTCAGTCATATTTTTCACATCATGCCCAGACTGCATGCCTGAGATTTACAGCACATTGACTTTCCCTGTCTTTCTGTCTCTCAGTGGACCGTATCGTGGTCTAGATAAAGTTGCTTGGATGTCGGAGCTAGTTAAGACCCGTAAGGGAATGTTCCGTACGGTTGGGCAGCTCTATAAGGAGCAGCTGTCCAAACTCATGGCCACGCTCAGAAACACCAACCCCAACTTTGTCCGATGCATCATTCCCAACCATGAGAAAAAGGTAAAAACTGCTGTGCATTCAACATGATGAATTATGTAGATATGCTGATATAAATTGTTGATATAAACTGGCATGTTTAGCCTACATTTTGTATTTTTATGCTGATGTCCATTAAGATGCATTGTCCCTATTTAATAAACAAATGAATAAAATTATGTCTTGTAAAATACTATATACTGTAAATAAATATAATAAATTATAAAACCATGATATATATACCATCGAATTTTATGATTGGCATGTTAATATCAGTGCTATTTTAGTAGGCTATCATAAACAGGCTATAATGTTATATTTTTATTAATATATTGAATTAGTTTTATTTTTATATTTTAAGATTTCATTGTAATTTTAAAGTCATTTTGTTGTGTTTTTCTCAGTTTTATTAATTTTTATCTATATTGTTTGTTTTTGTTTTTTCATAAATTATTTTAGTTTTGTTTTAGTAATTTGATGACTTACACTCAATTAGAAATTATGCCTTGGCAACTAATGATATAAAATTTTATTTGATTTCAGTTGATGTTTATTTCAGTTAATGAATGTTTTAATGCAAAATGTCTGCACTCTAAAACAAATTTATTAACTAAAACAGGAGATACAAAGAACAGTTTTTTTCACTCTGATATAAATTTTATTAACTAAAACGGGATACAAAGAACAAATGCTTGGCTGTTCTGCCTTCCGTCAGTGTCACAATTAACATTTAACATTATTGGAAACATTGAAGATCATCAGGTGGTAATTATCAGATAGTTTGATTGATTAATTATCAGACTCCAGTATTACTTCATGTAAGACAACAGATAAGTACAATGGGAACAATAACACATCAGACAATATATGCTGTTCATACACATTGCACCCAAATAAAGGAAGGGAAGAAGGAGGAGGAAAAATTATAAAACATGATAAATCAAAATCTTCATTTAAACCTAAAGGAGACATGGTTTTTAACTGAAACATCCAAAATTTTTGATTCTTGATGTTAATGTGTGTCTGAATGATACCATAGATTAAAACTTTGTTTAATTCTTCAAATGACTGATGATAATTCTTCAGATTGCATGACACTGCTGGAGTAAATGCTGCAGTATCACACAAGATCAGAGGCACTAATAACACTAAACTCTAACACTAAAGTGAAGCTGTTTTTGGAGTTGTTTAATCATCCTCTGCTCAGATCTTGAGAAATGTAATTGATTTGATTTGCAGTTGATGTTTCAGTGACTGAAATCAGATCAATTATTTGCAATAGAAATGAATTTGAATGAAAAAATTCTCAACCAAAACATAGCCAAAACATTTGAAATATAAGAACAATTGAAATAAAATAATTATTTATTTGGTTTAACTAAGAAAATAAGTCAAATTAGGTTAAATGAATATGAGCTGTGGTATTGAAAACTTATTCCAACTAAACTTTATAAGTTCAACTAAATTTGTCAAGTTGAAAATACTTAAAAATCTAAGTTAATAAAACTTAACTGAGTCAATGTACAAAGATAACTTAGTGAAGTTAAAGAAACAACCTTTTTTTTTTTTTTTTTTTACAGTGTATGAAATATTTGTGACCGGACACATATTACTAGCTGCATTGTCATGTTGACTTTTTCTTGAATGTTTCTCACAACACTCCAGAATTCATCGTAAGCGTTTGCGTTTTGTGTCTCTGTCCATCTCAGGCTGGAAAGTTGGACCCTCACCTGGTTCTGGATCAGCTGCGGTGTAACGGTGTGCTGGAGGGCATCCGTATCTGCAGACAGGGATTCCCCAACCGCATCATCTTCCAGGAGTTCAGGCAGAGGTAGCGGATAAATGTCGAGAATGTTTGTTGTTTTCTCAGGATTTGTTTTGGTTTCATGGGAATTAATAAATTAGCGAGTTCTTCATAATAAATTATAATACATCTGTTAGCTATTACGAATACAACTACAAGATGTGATTGTGTTTTGCCGTGATGGTTTGCATTTTTGCACAGATATGAAATCCTCACACCCAACACCATTCCCAACGGCTTCATGGACAGCAAACAGGCTTGTGTTCTGATGGTGAGCTTAAATAAAGCTTCCCAGTGATGTCAGATGTGTTGTTTCAGCTGGAGTTTGATCACAAGCTCTTCATCTGTGTTTCAGATCAAAGCGCTGGAGCTGGATTTCAACCTATATCGGATCGGACAGAGCAAGGTGTTTTTCCGTGCTGGAGTTCTGGCTCACCTCGAGGAAGAAGCGAGATATGAAGATCACTGACGTCATCATCAACTTCCAGGCCTGGTGCCGTGGATACTTCGCCGCAAGTGAGTGTTACGACACACGCTATGTTTAGCGCTTCACCACTCTGGGGTTTTTCAGTGGTTTAAATAATACAGTTTAATGACAGTTAATAAGTCCTGAAATTAAATACTTATTTTATGCAATACTATGTAAATTGTATATATGCACTATTCATTGCCAAAATTATTTGCTAATTGTTATTGTTAGCCAGAGGCAGCTGGTTTCTAAGGAGGGATGTTGCTGTGGAGTTGGGAAGCAGTTGTTAGGGTGTTGCTAGGCAGATGGTAGGGTTTTCTGGATAGTTGTTAGGGCATTGCTATGTGGGTCAATTCAATTTACTTTTATTTGTATAGTGCTATTCACAGTGTATTTCCTTTCAAAGCAGCTTTACAGAAATTCTGGTGTTCTGGGTACATAGTTCCTAGCAAATAGTAGGGTTTTTACTGTTAAGTAAAACTATTAAAAAAAAAAAAATCTTTTTGTTAATGGAAATAAAAAAATTAACAAATAAAATTATATATATATATATATATATATATATATACACTACCAGATCAAAAGTTTGGAAACATTACTATTTTAATGTTTTTGAACTAAGTCTCTTATGCTCATTAAGGCTGCATTTATTTCATAATAAATACAGAAAAACAATAATATTGTGAAATATTATTACAATTCAAAATTATGGGTTTTCTGTGATGCAAAGCTGAATTTTCAGCATCATTACTCCAGTCTTCAGTGTCACATGATCCTTCAGAAATCATTCTAATATGATGATTTGATACTCAGTTATTATCAATGTTGAAAACAGTTGTGTTGCTTAATATGTTTTTGAAACCTGTGATACTTTTTCAGGATTCATTGATGAATAAAAGTTTAAAAAGAACAGCATTTATTCAAAATATAAATCTTTTCTAACAATATAAATCTTTATCACTTTTTATCAATTTAACACATCTGTGCTGAAAAAGTATTAATTTCTTCTAAAAAAAAAAAAAAGAAGAAGAAAAAAATGACTGGCCCCAAACTTTTGAATGGTAGTGTATATTGTTACAAAAGATTTCTATTTTAAATAAATGCTGATAATTTTTTTACTTTTTATTCATCAAAGAATCCTGGAAAAGTATCACAGGTTATAAAATAATATTAAGCAGCACAACTGTTTCCAACATTGATAATAAATCAGCATATTACAATGATTTCTGAAGGATCATGTGACACTGAAGACTGGAGTAATGATGCTGAAAATTCAGCTTTGATCACAGGAATAAATGACATTTTAAAGTATATTAAAATAGAAACCCATAATTTTAAATTGTAATATTATTTCACAATATTACTGTTTTTCTGTATTTATTATGAAATAAATGCAGCCTTAATGAGCATAAGAGACTTTGTTCAAAAACATTAAAAATAGTAATGTTTCCAAACTTTTGACCGTAGTGTGTGTGTGTGTGTATATGTACATATATATATATATATATATATATATATATATATATATATATATATATGAATTATTATATATATATATATATATATATATAACTTATTTTATTTCAGTTAGTTCAAATTACATTTCAAATTTCTGTTTAGTTTAAGTACTGAAAGTACGAAAAAATTAAATAAAAAATAATAATAATAAAAAGGACAAAAATACAACAAAATTACCAAATTTACCAAAACATTAAAGGAAAATGTACTAATAAAACTAATTCAGATTATTAATAAAAACTATATTAGTATATTGATTATACTAAAATAACTATGGAATATAGACCTTATACACATGGACTACATGCCGCTGTTTCCTCCTCTTGACTGTTTGTCTTGCAGAGCTTTTGCTAAGAGACAGCAGCAGCTCACAGCAATGAGGGTGATTCACAGGAACTGTGCTGCTTACCTAAATCTCAGGAACTGGAAGTGGTGGAGACTCTTCACTAAGGTTCATCACACAGACACACACACCTATTCATGCACTCTGTGTGTTTGTCCTTTACTGATGTGTGTGTGTGTGTGTGTGTGTGTATGCGTGTGTGTTTCAGGTGAAACCACTGCTGCAGGTCAGCAGAAAGGAAGAGGAAATGCAGAACAAAGACGAGGAGCTCAACAAGGTGCAGGAGAAACAGATGGCTGCTGAACAGCAGCTTCAGGAGATGGAGGCCAAACAGCAGCAGGTATGAAGCGCAGACAAACAGGAATACTGGCATGTTCAAAGTAGTACTATTGTAAAAATGTTAATTTTAAGTGTTTTATTTTTTTAATTAATTTTTACTCATTTTTATTTATTTATTTTATTTATGTATTTAATTTTGTATTTTACTTATTTAATGATTTATTTTTATTTCCTTTTACTTCCTTTTTTCCCCTTTCTTTTAATATATATTATTTAATTTTTAATGTATTTATTTATTTTTAAGTTTATTTTATGTTTTTATTCATTTTCTATTTTACTTAATGTTTTTATATTTTGCTTTAGTTTTATATCATTTTATATTTGTATTTTTTTATTTATTTATGTGTGTATGTATGTAGAAAAACACAACATGGCAAGCATAAATTCATCAAAAAGTATCAGTTATTGGTCTTTTGGACATGGTAAGATGATAATACAGTTCTGATGGGCATGTAAGCATTTATTTCTCCCCACAGCTGTATGCAGAGAAGCTGGCTCTGCAGGAGCAGCTGCAGTCCGAGATAGATCTGTGCAATGAGGCCGACGAGATGAGAAATCAGCTGGTGGTCAAGAAACAGGAGCTGGAGGAGATTCTGCAAGCCCTGGAGGCTCGCTTGGAGGAAGAGGAGGGCAGAGACAATTTTCTGAAGATAATTGAGCAGAACATGGAGGTAAACACGCTTTCAGAAACACGCTCAGAGTGTCAATTGGCTTAATGAGGAATGATGGTTTTATGGTCCAACAGGATCTGAAGCAGCGGCTGGTTGATGAAGAGGCTGCTCGTCAGAATCTGCAGATGGAGAAGGTCACACTGGAGGCCAAACTCAAGAAGACTGAAGAAGACGTGATGGTCCTGGATGACCAGAATAACAAACTCTCCAGGGTCTGTTCAAGATTTTTTTTTTTTTCTCAAAACTTTTTTTTTTTAATTTACAGGAAACTAGAGCGTCCACAGTTTAAAGTATAATTACAGTTAAATTACAATTAAAATAATAAAAAAATGTCAGGATTGCAGAAGCTTTAAGAGCTCATTGTTCTTTAGGGATCCTGCTCTTTTTAACCAATTAATTTACTTTGATATTTCCAGTTGTTCCTCATTTACAGGATAAGGATTTAGAAGGATTTTTAAAAATATTTTTAATGCACAATTTCTATCCGCTAAAATATTTTAGAGTTTGGCATAACTAGAAAAATATATTACATAATACCATGGTCTGTCTGAATACTTGATTCCGATTGGCTGGAAGGTGTGCAATAAGTAAAGAATAATTGACAATGAGCTGTTGAATTATTAGAAAATAATGCACAGCAGAGATTGTAATGCAGCCAAGACGCCAAGCGGAACCTCGGGTATGCATTATTTTCTAAGAATTTAACAGCCCGAGTCATTATTCCACTTATACTACTGTTACCACACCTCAAGATACTGTTCCTATGTTGTATTTCAAGACATTTGTCAGGTTTTTGTCCTTAAAAACACTCTTGTGTGTGGAACTAATTTCTTACGCATCTCATCCCAAGCCTCCGTTGCTAATTCCAAAACGCGTCATTTTAGAGCTTGTAACGAAGGCTTGAGCCTTGATAGCAGAATAATACAGTTGAAACAGTTCACGAACACAGTTTACAGAGAGAGAGAGAAAGCATATGTGAATTAGCCTACCTGAGTCTGTGCGTCTCTCAACAGTGTTCGGCAGCAGTGTCTCTGCTAATAGTGAAACTATAAGTTTATCTACCTCAAGAACCGGACAGTTATTACCTCCCTGGTGAGAAATGTCATGTGACTTTTAAGTTGCTAAACTATTTTACTGATTAATTCATCAGAGCAGCACTGACAACGTTTCTGTGTTCTGTACTGTGTGTGTGCGTTTGAGAGAGAGAGAATATGCGATTTCAGGACACAATAAAACATTTTTGTGAAAAACCATGACAATAATTTGTCATTTTTATCCTGTTGTTTACTATATTTATTTGCTTGGTCGGTGTCGTTGTGGGTTTTGTTTCTTTTTGCGGTTGTAGGCTGTAGGACCTATTGAGATAACTGAAGTCATTTGGCGAAGTGATTTGGAGGCAACAATGCTGGTCAAGACCTGCCTAGAACTAGGGGCTGCCCTAGTGAAAAAATAGTATACTTAAGCACAATTTATTTGTATGTACTTTAGTGTAACTAAATGTACTTGTGGCATGCTATAAATTGGTATACTTAAAGTCTGCTAAATTGGAACCGGATCAATGAATATGCAAATTAGCCCGCCTCCACTTGCTCACGCCAGCTCAGAGAGTCTACTGTTGCTGTAGTGACGAGCAATTTGTTGTTTGCGTTGTGGATATTTAAGAAAAAAAGCTTGCTTAGCTTCAGATATTCAGTTTAACAGCTGTGCAACTGAACTGCTCATATTTTCTGACGCTTAAATTGTGTTTCAAATTATGAATTGGTAAAACGCCTTTGCAAAACGGTCTGAATCCACTTCCATTTGTTTGGACTGCTCCTCACTGAATCACCTGAAGCGATTTCTCAGTAAAACAGAGTATCGAGAGAACAAGCAGCCGTTTTCCTCTGTGAACATGCGCTAAATGGATGTTTGACAATTTCGTTGCTTTTTTTTTTGGAGTTTTCAGATTTAAAAAAAAAAAACATTCAGATGAAATCCTGCATGCGCCCGTGCCTTCTCCGTTACATGAAATAAATTCACATCCTTGAATGAGCGTGGATTTCCAGCGTATTTACTTGAAGTTAACAGGTAGGTTAATATCTATGGTTTGATTCATTCCAGAGCGGCCCAAAATCAGAATTTAAAATGGACTGAATAGCTCTCTCAGAACTTGATGTGTGATTCCACACTGACTGACATATGCGCATGAATCACGGTCACACTTTGACACGCTTAGAGCAATATTGTTTTAGCTATGTTTTATAGAATTAAAATATTTTGTCATTAATATGAATTAATATAATTAGCCTTTTGCTTGACTACGTTATCAAACAGCTAATAATGTGTCGCTAATGTTACACAAACCATGTTCCCGTTCTTCATCTCAGAGTCAGACAGCTGCCTTCTAACAATCAGTATCCTTACAAATGCTTTGAACAACTCAGAACGTCAGTGGAGAAATGCGTATAGTTCATCATAACATCGTAAAAGACTCGCTATATTGCTAAATCTAAACAATTTTTCATATCAACAGAAAATATACCGGGATAACCTGGCTTCCCTCGAGACCTTCCTGCTTCAGAGCAGTCATAGTTAATGATATGCTAAAGCCTGCCCGGCACGTTGTTGTGATTGGTTACAAGGTAGTCTGTGACGTCACAAACACCACCAATTTCAAACCGCGGGTTTTAGACTGTCTTTGGTTTACTGCAGTTTCAAACATAAAATACTCAGCAATGGTGCTGACTTATAAATTTCCACATGGTTTTGTCTTAAAGCATATTAAAACACTACATAGACATATAAACCACATTAAAAACTTGACTCACCACAGGGGTCTTTAAGTACACTTTAAATATACTCTTGTATTTAAGTTTTGAAATGCAGAATTCACTCAGCATAAACTTTAAATGTATTTTGGTGACATTAGAATTGCAGATCAGAAGATCAGAAAGATCAGAAAGAGCTTTATTGCTAGGTATGTTTACACATAGGCTACTAGAAATTTGTTTTAGTGACAGAAGCTCCACAGTGCAACAGAGTGACAGCGACAAGACAAGACACAGATAATAAAAAGAATAAGAATAATATACAAATATACAAGATAGACAAAGTGCAAAAAAGCAAAACAATATATAATATAGACAATTTGTATGTACAGTTATGATGAGTGAAAATTGATAGGCACTCGAAACAACGTGAGACACTCCTAGAGCTTTTAACACATTACGGAAAACGCGAGATAAAAATTTGACCCTGATCCGTTTGGACAATTTTGGGAGCCCAAAAGTCATCATGAAGAATTTTGTAAGAGCTTTTGTCACAGATTTGGCAGTTATACTCCTTAAAGGAACCGCTTCTGGGAACCGGGTAGCCACGCACATGATCGTCAATAAATCGTGACAACCAGACTTCTACCAAAACACGCTCAAACGGCTCTCCTACGGCAGGGATGGGACAGAGAGGAGCAGGTGGCACCACCTGATTAGGCTTTCCCCAACCTGGCAGATGTGGCATGTTTTACAGTACTTAGAGATATCGGATTTTAACCCTGGCCAAAAGAAATGTTGGAGACACTCTATTATAGGTTTTATTAATTCCGAGGTGTCCAGACCAAGGATGATCGTGAGCTAAGCTTAACACATGCTGTCGAAATTGCATGGGAACCACAATTTGATGCACCACATGTAACGTCTGTCAGAGGGCTTGAAGTCTGCCCAGATGAAAAATAGGAAAACGGGGCAAGAAGAAAAACCCGAGGCAAATGAACTGGTAGTCCCACGAGTCTTTATAGATGGTTCGCACAATAAGCACACTCTTCACATACATGTAAAAGAGTGAGAATAAACAGGAAAAGAAAGCACTCTGATAAACGCTACGAATCAAAGTGGAAAAGTAACATTATTACACTGGAACATCAGTCAGCAGTAGAGCAGTCATCTCTCTCGTCACACGAGCATTCTCTCTCAACTCTGTGCGTGCGCGCTCACATGAGAACAGCGTGCACACTACAACGTACGCCATAGAAGAAGTTATCTTAAAGGCACATCAACATTAACGTCATGAACAGTATTCAACATAATTTAGGTGGCTGTTACACACATTCCAATCATCTGCCTGCTCAGCATTCAACTTACTGCTCCATTTGCGCATTAGCACTGAGTCACTCCAATAAAATTGTTGATTACGCTGCGACAATAGACTATTCTCAACACTCGCACGACATTTTTGTAAGGTCAGATCATTTTTCTGCGCATCAATCAAGGCTTCACGTGAAATTGACGCATCAGCAACCAAATCAAAGCAAGTGGGTGAACTCGGCGTCCATTTTAGCCAAGCATCCAACGCATTCTGGAAATGCATTATTTCCTAGAATATCTGAGAAGACAGAGTCACTAAGGTTAGTATTCTCCTGAACGCCACGCTTTGCTTGTGCTCGTGTCGTGACAGCACTTATTGAAAACACATCAGGTAAAATTCCAGCGAGTACATCAGACTGCTATGGAAGCCCGTTTCGCCACTAAATAAAAAAAAAAATTAGTAATTGCGACATTTTATCTCAGAATTCTGACTTTTTATCTCGCAATTGCGAGTTATAAAGTCAGAATTCTGAGATATAAAGTCGCAATTGCGTGATATAAAGTCAGAATTCTGACTTTTTTTCTCGCAATTCTGACTTTTTTTCTCACAATTGTGTGAAACTTTATTTCTCACAGTTCTTACTTTGCTTGTGTTTCCTTTCATTGCGAGTGACCATCAGGATTGCTGCTTCGTTATTATTATACATAAAATGGAAGACATCATAAAGGATTATTTTTAGCGCGGATTTACCAATAAAGAAATTTTGATATTATTGGAGGAGGCACATAACATGAAGATTAGTCTCCGGACATTAGAGAGAACATTATGCAGGAATATGCATAGTATAGCATGTTTCCACGGTAACCTTGTACATGAGTACAGCGTTTCCAGGAGAAAAAAAAACAGCTTTTACTGCCATCTAGTGGGCTTAATACTAAAACGCATCATATTTCATATCATTTCAAATCATATTTCATCAACTTTTGTAACTGCAACTCAAGTCTGGTGGCTCCATAAAAGGGGGCATTCAAGGGTAGAATTACAATTACAAAATTACAGTGGAAGTATTTGGTGAATAAAAGTTGTTTTTAACAGAATTTGGATACACTAATGAATTTGACAAGTTTTGAGCAAATGTGTTGTGATTACACAATAATACCAATATAATAGTAATAGTAATAATAATAAGAATCAACTGTAGCGGGCGCAATAAAACAGATGAAGCTGAAGTGGCACATTTTATACACCAACAGCTTCAGACATCAGGACGGCAGCACTGCTATGTCGTTGGATGCACCAGATGTTGGATGTCCGTATTTGTTAGACAGAGAAACTGTCCGTCAGTTAATTACAAGAAAAAGTCAGAATTCTGAGATATAAACTCGCAACTGCGTGATATAAAGTCAGAATTCTGAGATAAAACTCGCAATTCTGACTTTTTCTGCGCAATTGCGACTTTACATCTCAAATTCTGACTTTATAACTCGCAATTGTGAGATAAAAAGTCAGAATTCTGAGATAAAAAAGTCGCAATTACTCATTTTATTTGAGTAAGGCGGAAAGCGGGCTTCCATAGACTGCAGATCTCTGCACGTAGCATCAGTCACTTTACGACCGGCATAACCTTACCACCAGCGATATCATTTTCCATTATAAAATCGAGAAAAGAGTAAAAGAAGTGCAGGGTGAAGAGACGGTTTTACCAAAACGGTACCTCGAGGTTGAACAGACAAAAACTCTTGTCGCTTCTTGTTTTCGCTTTAGCCTATGACATTCAGCCATCACATGTCCCAGTTTGTGACAATAACTACACTCTTACGAGACTTCAGACTATTAGGGGCCCATTTGCTTTTACCATCAGAGACGTTCTCATTCTCTTTTGGTGCTGAACCTCCAGAATCACTAGAATGCTTAAAAAACACTGTTTTGTGCATCAGAGCATATTCGTCTGCTAATACAGCTGCTTGCTGCACTGTATTGATTTTTTTTTTTTTTCATAAAATACAAAGCAGTGCGCTCTGGAACGCAGTTCTTAAATTCCTCAATCAGCATAAGCTCTAGAGAAGTATAGTCTGTAACCTTACACGCTTTAATCCAGCGATCAAACAACATTCCTTTCTCACGAACAAACTCGACATAAGTTTGAGACGCGGATTTCTTCGTGGTACGGAAACGTTGACGATAATGCTCGGGGACCAACTCATACGCCCTCAGAATCGCAGTTTTCACGGCATCATATTGAACGCTCTCTTCCAGCGAAAGAGATGCACACACATCTTGTGCCTTACCTGTTAATTTACATTTGTAACATCAAGGCCCAAACTTAAGTTGGCCACTTCAAAGCACTCGCGATTCGTTCAAAAGCTTGAAAGTAAGCTTCCATTTCTTTCTCGGCGAAAGGAGGGACTATTGAGATATTTTTAGCCACGTCAAAATGTGGAGACGGCACAACTACAGACTCGGATACATTACCTGATGGAACAGAGTTATTAGAGACAACATTCAGATTTGATGGACCAGCAGCTACCTCAGAGCTACCATTCAAACTAATTGGTGTTTTAGGAATCGTTTGTTTAGAAAGATCTTGAGCAGCCTGCAACTCCACCTGCCGAAGTCGCACTTTTGTATCAGCATCAATTCGATACATTTCAATCTGACGTTTTAAATCATCTTGTCTCGCCTGAGCGCGATCCTGAGCCTCTAATTGTAGACGAGCTAAGCGAACTTTTAGACGCAAATCCGAACGAAATTCAGGCGAGGCCTCGGTAGAAAGAGAAATCGGTTCGAATTTAGGCATTGAGAATGGTGGACCTACCTCCGCACCAGTAGTCACTGGAGTAGACTGATCACCGACCGGTACTCGTGAAGGACTTCCTGCAGCATTTATCACTGCGGTCAAGCCAGCCGCCACCGCGAAATGCACGGTCAATCTAGCCACCACTATATTTCGCGGTTCGCGCATACACTGGTAATCTTCTGTCAAAGCGATTTCACATTTCACAATGTACACATTTCACAAAATAACTAAATAAATACATATTTTACAGCCCAATTTCACCTGAAAATGATAGTACACCTCACAGCCTGTCACTGTATGATATGCTGAAATCCAAAATAAATGTCTGCCTGAATAATAATAATAATAATAAAACAGGCCTAAATAAATAAATATAAATGAAAAAAAAATTCACAGCTCAATTTCACCTGAAAATGATAGTACACCTCGGACCCTGTCACTGTATATGCTGAATTCCAAAACAAAAGTCTCCCGAGTAAATGGGAAAAAAGGCCTAAATAAATAAATATAAATAAAAATTTAACAGGCCAAAGTCACCTGAAAATGATAGTACACCTCACAGTCTGACACTGTCTGCTGCTAAATTCCAAAATAAAAGCCCTCCAACCAGTGGCTTGTGGGTGGACCTTGGTGAAATAGGGTGGACCTCTATATACAGGGTGCACATTTATATATATATATATATATATATATATACACTAAACTAAACAAAATAATGTATGTTACTATAGGTTCAGACAAAATGATAATCGCTGCAGTCTATTTAAAAATATAAAATTTGAATTAATTATTAAAAAATATGTTTGAATGAATGAATGATTCAATCATAAAGAATTTTATTGTTTCATTACTGACGAATTAGCGTTTTTGAACGAATCTCTTGAATAAATTATTAAATAAAAAATATATTTTAACAGTCACTTGTCACCACCTACTGAGGTAGCAGTATAATAAATTTTGATCGCTATTGTTGGCATCAGTTTATATCTGAAATATAAACTTTTGTCCAAGTATATTGCTCTACATTATATCCAATAATTCGAATATGCGTAAGACAGAAATAATGTTAAAAGACTTTCTGTGTTTTTATTTATATTTTGAAGCCTAAACAAGCACATTTATAGTAAATATAAATAATAATAATAAACTAGAATAGGCTACTGCTAGAATTTAACTGCAAAAAAAAAAATAATGTTTTTTATATATATTAATTAGCTGGAAAGATACTGATACAAAATTAACAGTTAATGATACAGTATATACAGAGAGAATATAAAGAGCCCTCCCTCTTTGATCGCGAAAGTGAAAGTGCCCTTTGCGGGTCGCATCGCGGTAGAGTCCTGCACTCGCGGGATCCATGGACCCAACGCAACAGAGTGCGGCGGGACAAGATTTGATGGGCGCGGGCGGTGAGACACTACTGAGTGTAATGCGGGTTGCGGGGAGAATCAAATGATTCGCAGAACTCCGCAAAAATAGAAATATTTAAACATAAAATATCTAAAAACTAATGAATTTTTATTCATATATTGCAAAAAGCAGCAAGAACAACTAACATAAAATAAAAACGATTTACAGTCGCAAGCATATGCGAGATTCTATTTATAACTTGTGTTTGCAGTGTTGAGCAATGTAGCCAATCACAGACATATCTGTTTATAGTATAATCTATTTAGTATAATCTGAAAACCACGCCACCGGGGAAACAATCCAACCGTCTCCATTGACTTTTGTATTGCATGAGGCTGCCTCTTTGTCATTTCTGACTTATTACAAAAAACAGAACAGTGCCTAAAATCTGCTGTGTGACAAGGTGTACAGCTAACAAGCTAAAAAAAAAAACCAGAAATAAGTTTGCTGTAAGCCAGAAATGACAAGGAGGCAGCCTCACGCTATATAAAGTCAATGGGGACTGTTGGATTGTTTTTCCCCAGTGGGCGTGGTTTTCAGATTATGACGCGTGTTGCTCTGTCTCTATGGAGACACAACACAATCAGGTGTTTATGTTAGAATCCTCTCACCACTCAAAACGCCGGAGATTTTATGCAGACAGTTTCCACAGACCAAATTCACCTCAGATGGACAGTACACCTTCTCACGGTGTCAACTACACTGTTTCAGGACAGTGTGATGTTGTATTCCAAAATAAAAGCCCCCAAACTTCAAATATATGCTGTTTTGTCTATACGTTCAGAAAATCATAAAAATAAAAGATCTAGTTTCCACAAACCAATTGCACCTCAGATGGACAGTACACCTTCTCACTGTGTGAACTACACTGTTTCAGGACAGTGTGATGTTGTATTCCAAAATAAAAGCCCCCAAACTTCAAATATATGCTGTTTTGTCTATACATTCAGAAAATCATAAAAGAAAAGTCCTAGTTTCCACAGACTAATTTCACCTCAGATGGAGAGTACACCTTCTCATAGTGTCAACTACATAGTTTCAGGACATTCTGATGTTGTATTCCAAAATAAGAGCCCCCAAACGTCAAAATACGCTGTTTTGTCTATACATTCAGAAAATCATAAAAATAAAGTCCTAGTTTCCACAAACCAAATTCACCTCAGATGGACAGTACACCTTCTCACGGTGTCAAGTAAACCGTTTCAGGACATTCTGATGTTGTATTCCAAAATAAGAACCCCCAAAACGCATGTTCAGGTTGTTTTGTCTATATATTCAGAAAATTATAAAAGAAAAGTCCTAGTTTCCACGGACGAATTTCACCTCAGATGGAGAGTACACCTTCTCACAGTGTCAACTACACCGTTTCAGGACGATCTGATGCGGACTTTACTTTTATCTGTTTCTGATTGAATAGACTAATTATCATAATTACAATGATAATTATGGGGAATACAACATCAGACTTTCCTGAAACTGTGCAGTTGACACTGTGAGAATGTGTACTGTCCATCTGAGGAGCAATTGGTTTGTGGAAACTAGGACTTTTATTTTTATGAAATATATATATATTGTATTTATATTTATTTATTTAGGCCTGTTTTATTATTATTATTATTATTATTATTCAGGCAGACATTTATTTTGGATTTCAGCATATCATACAGTGACAGGCTGTGAGGTGTACTATCATTTTCAGGTGAAATTGGGCTGTAAAATATGTATTTAGTTATTTTCATTTATTCAGACAGACTGACTGAATAAATGAATGTGAAATTGCTTTGACAGAAGATTACTTGTTTTCTATCAGTTTAACTATCAGTTTTCTGATGGTCTTACCGTAATAGCCAGTGTATGCGAGAACCGCAAAATATAGCGGTGGCTAGATTGACTGTGCATTTCGCGGTGGCGGCTGGCTTGACTGCAGTCAATTACGCGGGACCAGCTGCTTCCACAGAAACTGCTTCCATAGAAGGAAAAACCCCTTTATCAACCAAAGCAGACACAATACAAGCTTTTATCTCCGCTTTACTCTGTGTTTTAGAAACAGAAATCTCATAGCGCTGGGCAATCAGAAACAAATCATTTTTTCGACACGCCTCCAACCCTTCAACACTAGGCTGATCTATGAATTTGTTCAAATCAAAAGTTACCATATTTACAAAAACAGTGAGGAAACAAATCAGGAAAAATCCACACACTCCCGGACCTACCTACCTAACCAGAAGTCTAACTACATCCTATAGCTAGTTATCGGAGGGTACCGATTGCTCTCTCCCCGGAATACCTCCAAACAAAACAAACTAAAATAATAAAACAACAAACAGTAAACCGTAGCCAGAACTGGCGCTGAGCACAGTCCTGTTGGCTTACTCTGACTAACCGGAGAATGTGTAGGACAAACCCGATCCGCTCCACACCAAACAAATCTAATTACTGGCAGCTGAACTCTCGGGACACAATACTTACAAAGTATCCCGGACGAGCCCCCATTTATGTTCACGAACCCCACTTTCAAAGTGCTCGTTAGGGAAAGGCAAGTAACATAAAAAGGACACGCGAGTCAAAAGGCAATTTAAATGTTTATTAATACCACTGCACTCACGTATCGCAGGCAACTGGTGAAACACATGAGGATCAACTCACTGACACAAATACCATTAAACAAAGTAAACGAACAAACACACAGATCAACAAAACATGAAAAGAAATACAAGGAAAATAAGACACAATACAGCTTATCAGCGGCGGCTGGACGTCAGGACGCACACAGAGCTCATTTGAACACAGCCGGTCGTCAGCGTATGCTCATACAGCAAGAGCTTCCCCACACATGCGTGCCACGCTCACATTGAACTAAAGACAGTGGCAGTGACGGCTTGGCGGCTGGAGTTCTGATGGAAACAGCACAAGATCGACACACTCAGCAGTCCGCCTCACGTCTACACTCTCCCGCCTCCGGAGCGTCGTGAATGAATGGGCTCCAGGTGTGCGGGGCGGAGCCACCTCGGGAGAGAAGAATGGACCAAATTACTACCAAAATATATCAAAATATACACCACGCTTAATAATAATAAATACAAAGGCTTGGGCCGTAACATCACTGTATAATTTGAATGCAAGATATATATACTTGTACTAAATTATACTTGCAATAGTTCCACTTTAGCACAATCAAATATACTTAAGTATATATTTAGTTGGACCTCAACACAAAAATACTTGTTCCAGTTTAGCAGACTTTAAGTATACCAATTTAGTATACTAAAAGTACAGTTGCAGGGTATTTATATTAAGTGCATGCAAATGTAAATGCAATTGGTAGTACACTTAGAATAAAATGAATGTATTTCAAATAGATTTTAGTATATTTATTTTTCACCAGTGTATAGGCCATAATTATTGAAAATCCTCTTACAAACAATTGTGAAACTAAAAACATTGATCAACCTTAGTGAAATTCACTCATACGTGTTACTGAAATGAGAAAAGATATCGGTAGTTGATGAGAGCTAATTTTACTTGAAAAGGAAGCTGTGTCCGCACTTCCATTTAATTTGGCGGGTGTCTCACAAACCTTTTTAGGGAATAAGTAGTACAGGAAGCCCAACACATCTAAAGTGGGATGAAATGACGTTGGTGTTACAGAGCTTGCGTCGCGTAGACCTGGAGTGGGCTGCGTGACTGACTCGACATCACAGAGAGGACATGTTTGCTAGCACCACCGAAGGGACGGTGTGGTACAAACTAATCTCACTAAGCGCAGCGCTGACCAATTAAAACAGCGAGGGCGAACCACGATACTTAATTCATTACTGCTCCTCAGAAGTTCAAGTGTTTTCCCTGCACATAAGATAATGAAGCTCAGCATGAAGTTATTACATTTCTTTTGCTGGACAAAGCTCCCAATTTCAGGTCTCTGTCCGGTAAAATATTGCACTGCAAACATTAATAACAGCTTTAACTTGTATTTAACTTGGCAAATGACCATGGTATAAGCGGGATAATCCATGACTAGCTGTGAATTAAATTATTTGAATGCAATCCTCTTTGCGTCAGGTGGTTCTTTGCCTCCATGTTGTGCATTAAAATCATTTAAAATCGTTTAATACACAGCTAGCCATGGATTATCCCTTACTTATAGTATATTCATTATAAAAATGCCCATGGCAAGATTTGATTAAGTTTCAAGACTTTCCAGGTTTTCCAAGGAAATCTGGATTATTCAAAGACAAAAAACAAAAAAATAAAATCTTGATGTATCTTGATTTTTAGGTGTTTTAAAGCTTGTTTTGTCTTACTTTTTAAATCATTTTAATTCATTTTGAGGTCCCTTGCTTGAGAGACGGTGGTTTATGGCATGAGAAACTCTGGTTGTTTTTCTCAGTAGTTGTCTCTTTGTTGGTTGTACAGGAGAAGAAACTTCTGGAAGAAAGGATCTCAGAGTTCACAAAACACGAGGCCATGATCAAAAACCTGGAGTGTGAGTCAAGAGTTCAGATGTTCTTACTGTCAGTACTGCTGTGCCAAATATGCAAAAACTTCATGATTTATCCTGCTTTAGATGATCTTGTCAATAAAATCACCATTAAACAGCACTTCAATCTGCAGTAGGCTATGTACATTTACATTCATTCATTTAGCAGATACATGAAATGAAGAACACACACAAAAAAGATTCATCCTAAAATACAGCATTATGTAAAATATAGCAATATATGTAATTCAAAGTATGGATATGGATATATAGTGGGTAATGGAAAGTATTCAGACCCCTTAAATTTTTCACTCTTTGTTATATTGCAGCCATTTGCTAAAATCATTTAAGTTCATTTTTTCCTCATTAATGTACACACAGCACCCCATATTGACAGAAAAACACAGAATTGTTGACATTTTTGCAGATTTATTAAAAAGAAAAACTGAAATATCACATGGTCCTAAGTATTCAGACCCTTTGCTGTGACACTCATATATTTAACTCAGGTGCTGTCCATTTCTTCTGATCATCCTTGAGATGGTTCTACACCTTCATTTGAGTCCAGCTGTGTTTGATTATACTGATTGGACTTGATTAGGAAAGCCACACACCTGTCTATATAAGACCTTACAGCTCACAGTGCATGTCAGAGCAAATGAGAATCATGAGGTCAAAGGAACTGCCTGAAGAGCTCAGAGACAGAATTGTGGCAAGGCACAGATCTGGCTAAGGTTACAAAACATTTCTGCTGCAAATAAGGTTCCTAAGAGCACAGTGGCCTCCATAATCCTTAAATGGAAGATGTTTGGGAAGACCATAGCCCTTCCTAGAGCTGGCTGTCCGGCCAAACTGAGCTATCGGGGGAGAAGAGCCTTGGTGAGAGAGGTAAAGAAGAACCCAAAGATCACTGTGGCTGAGCTCCAGAGATGCAGTCGGGAGATGGGAGAAAGTTGTAGAAAGTCAACCATCACTGCAGCCCTCCACCAGTCGGGGCTTTATGGCAGAGTGGCCCGACGGAAGCCTCTCCTCAGTGCAAGACACATGAAAGCCCGCATGGAGTTTGCTAAAGATGGTGAGAAATAAGATTCTCTGGTCTAATGAGACTAAGAGAACTTTTTGGCCTTAATTCTAAGCGGTATGTGTGGAGAAAACCAGGCACTGCTCATCACCTGTCCAATACAGTCCCAACAGTGAAGCATGGTGGTGGCAGCATCATGCTGTGGGGGTGTTTTTCAGCTGCAGGGACAGGACGACTGGGTTTGCAATCGAGGGAAAGATGAATGCGGCCAAGTACAGGGATATCCTGGATGAAAACCTTCTCCAGAGTGCTCAGGACCTCAGACTGGGCCGAAGGTTTACCTTCCAACAAGACAATGACCCTAAGCACACAGCTAAAATAACGAAGGAGTGGCTTCACAACAACTCCGTGACTGTTCTTGAATGGCCCAGCCAGAGCCCTGACTTAAACCCAATTGAGCATCTCTGGAGAGACCTAAAAATGGCTGTCCGCCAACGTTTACCATCCAACCTGACAGAACTGGAGAGGATCTGCAAGGAGGAATGGCAGAGGATCCCCAAATCCAGGTGTGAAAAACTTGTTGCATCTTTCCCAAAAAGACTCATGGCTGTATTAGATCAAAAGGGTGCTTCTACTAAATACTGAGCAAAAGGTCTGAATACTTAGGACCATGTGATATTTCAGTTTTTCTTTTTTAATAAATCTGCAAAAATGTCAACAATTCTGTGTTTTTCTGTCAATATGGGGTGCTGTGTGTACATTAATGAGGAAAAAATGAACTTAAATGATTTTAGCAAATGGCTGCAATATAACAAAGAGTGAAAAATTTAAGGGGTCTGAATACTTTCCGTACCCACTGTAAACCATAATAATAATGATATGAAGATATCATTTATTACAATATCAAACAGTGTGTAATGGTATGCTATTTTGGCATGTATTATCTTGCGTATTTTGTGTTACAGTAGCTTTGCAGGATATTCAGTTGGCTTGCTAACCATTAGATGACTAAAAACAAAGAATAATATGTTTAATTGAACCATTTGTAGCTTTGGTGAATATAATAAATGAGGTATTGAAAACAGGGTAATGGAGATCAGAATAAAAAGAATGTTAAATGAAAATAATAAAGTGCATAATTATGATAAAGCTTAATAAAGATACTTATCTCATACAAAAGAGAAACTCAGGATATGGCATACAACTGTAATTGACAACAGGAAGGGTGTCTGTGTCGAGAAATACAGGAAGTTTTGCTAAATAAAATGATTTTCTCCTCTTTTGTACCATCTTTCTCCCTCAGACCATCTGTGGCACAAGGAGAATCAGCGTCAGGAGCTGGAGGAGAACAACAGGAAACTGGAGAGCAACTCAATGGAGCTGCAGGCTCAGATCGATAAACTCAGAGCGCAGCTGGCCAAAAAGAGGAAGAGCTGCAGGAGATGCTGGACAGGTGTGTGTTGGTTGCTCATAAACACATATTGTCACACTGGACCTTGTCACAACATTTTTGTGGGTTAATATTAGCTTCTGGTTTAATTGTATTTATCTGCCAATAGTTTATTGGCCATAGCTATTTGTAAGGCATATTGCAATTATTTGTCTGCTTTTGGACAGTTATAATTTTCAGTGCTCTGACCTTCCAGTATCCTGGGGATGGGGTCAACCCATTCACGAGGAGCATAATCCTGCTTCTCCCACCTGTGAAGCCTCTTATCTTATATTAAGAGTCAAACATGCTCCAAGACCCTTATCTTCACACGTGCATACAAACAAAGCGGATTCCTGAAGACAACAAAATCTGATGATGTGTAATCAGTTTTATACACTCGGGTGCTACACATGACATCATGATCAGACTACGCGTCCCCCATAGCATCAGCAGCTGATGCAGGGTTGAGTTCCCTATGAAAGGGAACCAATGATTCCTTATATTTAGATGCCAATTAACAATACATTGGCTGATAAATCTAAATCCAAATTTCATTTATCACATATTCAGTACAGTCTGGCATTGTATATGTTTGAACCAGTGTAAGATTCCTTAACTTTTAAAATTGCCAGCAGCCATATCACCCTGTAGCCCAAGACTGGTTGCCCACTGAAGCTAAGCAGGGCTGAGCCTGGTTAGTACCTGGATGGGAGACCTTCTGGGAAAACTATGTTGCTGATGGAAGAGGTGTTAGTGAGGCCAGCAGGGGTGCTCACCCTGTGGTCTGTGTGGGTCCTAACAGTATAGTGATGGGGACACTGTACTGTCAAAAGCACTGTCCTTCGGATGAGACGTTAAACCAAAGTCCTGACTCTCTGTGGTCGTTAAAAATTCCAGGATGTCCTTCGAAAAGGGTAGGGTGTAACCCGACATCCTGGCCATATTTGCCCATTGGCCTCTTTCCATCATGGCCTCCTAATCATCTCTATATACTGATTGGCTTCATCACTCTGTCTCCTCTCCACCAATAAGCTGGTGTGTGGTGGGCGTTCTGGCGCAATATGGCTGCCGTCGATCATCCAGGTGGTGCTGCACATTGGTGGTGGTTGAGAGATTCCCCCTTCAAAGAGCTTTGAGTACCTAGAAAAGTGCTATATAAATGTAGCGTATTATTATTATTATTATTTTAAAATAATTTTAACTTCATGGCCGACTTTCTTTCTAAAAAATCTATCACCTTACAAAAATAAAATAATGCCTAAATAATGCAAACAAGTCATTGGACAACATTACTTACATAAAGAATCAAAATGCATGTGCCATGGATAAATAAAATAACAAAATTATTTTATTTAAAGGCACAATATGTAATTTTTGTATTAAAATATGAAAAATCCACTGGAACAATGTTATATATATTTTGTTGACTTGTGTACTTACATTATACTAAATGTTTCCAAGAATGTTTAAATCCAGAGAAATAAGCAATTTTAACCAGGACATGGACCATGTCCGTCGTAGCCTATCAATGACATCATACACGCGTTACCCTCGATTTCGGTTTGAATTTGAATTTTGAACCAAGTTATGTGCTAGTCAGAATGAGTAACTTCTGTCGTGGATGTGCTTTTCCTGTAAAAACGTAATGAAAAGCCAACTGAACCCAAAGAATTCACAATGTTGTATTACAATTGTGTCCTCATTATAATGTTATGTATAGTCCCAATCATAGATATATACATATACATTTACATATATATTTATATATATTTATATATATATATATATATATATATATATATATATATATATGTATGTATATAAAATTTACAGTTGTGTCCTCATTATAATTTTATGTATATGACAGATTTGCATTGCACATATTGCACTTAACTGTATTTTCCTTTTTGATTCCAGTCATATTTCAAACAATCCAAAACCATCATGGCGAACTGTGCACATCTGAAGGAAATTATCTTTTTTATTGACAATATTTTGGCCTAATTTTATCATCGGTCCGATAACGATAACATTAAAAATGAACAGTTATCAGCTGATATCGGTATGATGCCAAGTCAATCGGACTAACTTTTAAATGTTAAAGTGCCACCAAGCTCTACCATGGCATTCTTTTCACGCTCCACAGAATGAGCTCTTACATAGGTGTGCTGAGTTTGGTGAAAATATCTCATTCCGTTCAAGAGTTATAGCCATTTTAGTAAAAGTGTCTCAGCCAACCTCGAATGTTTTGGCGGCCCTGAGGGACCGTGGAATCGGAATTTCAACTATTGACGATCAGACTCTTGCCGCACTGGTTTGGTTCGATCAGGCCAAACATCTAGGACTAGTTTGTAAAAGTAGGTTTTTCAAAAAATCAAAAATACCAAACATTTAGCCAGAGCGATGAGCGAATCTCTTGCCTCTTGTCTGTCTTGAGCCAAGGATTTTAACAATATAAGACACTTGAGCCTACGCCTAACGGTTTTGGAGTTGTGAGCCATTTCGTACTTTTAACTGCTGTAGCGCCTCAGTCAGGCCGATTGGGCCGAGCCTTGGTAGCGTTGTAGATGGTGTGAATACTACCAGCCCTCAAAGTTTCAAGTCTCTACAACTTACAGTTTGGTCTCCCCGATCACTTTTAGGGTAGAATGGTGATCTTTGGAAATTTTAACAATTACAATAAGGTTTCAGTGCTACACGCTTGAACCCCTAATAATAATATGTTTCATGCAGGACAGAGATTGAAACTAGGGTGGTTCAGCTGAAGAAAACTTTGGAGGAAGAGGACGAAAACATTCATAAGCAGCAGGTGGCAGAGATGCTTCAGAAAGAGGCCTTTGACAAGCTTGACAAGCAGCTGGAGCACGTCAAATGGGTAAGAAATGCTTAAACACACTTGAAAACAGGAATAAAGGCATGTGCAAGGACAAATGTGATTTGTTTTCTGGGTCTCGGTTGGCAAAATAAGGTGTCGGTGGAAAAGACCAAACAAGCTCTGGAGTCAGCGAGGAACAAGCTTCAGATCGAGCTGCAGATTCTCATGCGGGACAAAAGAGAGTCCGAAAACCGCAGGAAAAGGCTGAGACGCAGCTGCAGGAGCTACAGGTCAAACATGCTGAGAGCGAGAGACAGCGGCTTGAACTGGCCGAGAAAGTCGCCAAAATGCAGGTGCGTCGACTGCAGAGAACCCTGCTGAATTTATGCCCGCAAAACCCCCACAGATATCTTTTTTATGAAATGATTAAAAATATTTATTTTGTTCTATATATTTACTTATTGCATTAAGTTAAAAAAATTTAAGATATAATGCATGGAGGCAAAAATTTAATTACTACTAAATAATACTTTTTGTCAATATTTAGATTTCTTTTGTTTCAGTATTTGGATTATGATTACATCAAAATAAATCAAAATTAACAGGAATTTTTATCAGAGCTTGATGCATCTGGTTCTCCTGCTCGACCGAAACATTTTTTTGTAATTAATCAATAGATTTTTCATCATGAATGAAGATGTAATGAAGGTGTTTGTGTGATGTTGATGGCTGTTTCCCACTTCAGCTGGAGCTGGATAATGTGAACTATCTGCTGAGTGAAGCCGAAGGGAAGTCCATCAAGGCGTCGAAGGACTGCTCTACTCTGGAGTCACAGCTTCAGCACATGCAGGTACAGAGCAACAACTGCTGCGGCATTATGGGATTTCTGCAGGTGTGTGGCTCTTTCTCACTCTCTGAACCCTGATGGTATCCTCACAGGAAATGCTTCAGGAGGAGAAGTGTCTGAAACTGTCCCTGAACACGTGCCTGCAGACGCTGGAGGTCGAGCGCAACAGCCTGAAGGAGCAGCTGGAGATGGAAGTGGAGGCCAAGAGGAACCTGGAGAAACAACTCGGCCCCATGCAGGCACAGGTACAAACACACTGTCATGGAAACCTTGAAATATCAGGAAGTTGTGAAGATTTACAGAACTGGAAATGTCACGGAAATTAATACAACCTTAAAAAAATAATGGAAAAGTCATTGAAATTTCTATAGTGAAAATGAATTTACCTAGTTATATTCTGCTAAAAGACTCAAATTCACTTTGTAAGCCATAGTGATTTTTTTAATGGAAAACCTGGAAATATCAGGGAATTTCAAAGTTTTCCAGAACCGGAAAAGTCATGGACATTTCTATAGTGGATATAAATATTTCTAGTTGTGTTCTGCTATAAAAACATTTAATCATGTAGATGTTTCTGAGCTGAGATGTTTCACTTTGCAATCCGTAGTGATATTTGATTTGTGATATTTGATTTGCAGTTGGATTATTTTTTTAATTTTTTGGTTCTTTTCAATGTTTTAAATAATTCATTAGCGAGTTATTTAATCCAAATCAAAATGGTCTTTAAAATCCTTATCCAGTGAGCACAAAAGACCCAAAGAAAAGTGGAAAAGTCCATTCGATTTTCTAGCAATAGTACATAAAAAGCTTTACATTTATAGATTGTTGTAAGAAAATTATTGTGCATATTTTTTATTTGTTTATTTGTTGCCATTGTTGTTTGTGTTGTTTGTTTTATTTTTATAATTATTATTAATAATAATTTAATAGTTTGTCAAATAGCCTTTGCTGCTGATAAGGCCTTAAATAATAAATAAATAAATTAACTAATTAAAAATAAAGAAAAGAAGTGTAATGCATAATGTTAAAGGGTTAGTTCACCCAAAAATGAAATAATGTCATATATTACTCACCCTCATGTCGTTCCATACCCATAAGACCTCGTTCATCTTCAGAACACAAATTAAGATCTTTTGATAAAATCCAAGATTTAAGGTTTTTATCCTCCATTGAAAGCAATGTAATTACTGTCATTCAAAGTCCAGAGAAGTAGTAAAACATGGTTAAAATAGTCCACATGACTACAGTGGTTCAACCTTAATGTAATGAAGTGACGAGAATACTTTTTGTGCACAAAAACAAAACAAAAATAATGACTTTATTTATTAAGCAATCTCTTCTCTTCCCTGTCAGTCTCCTATGCAGATGACGTAGTGAACGCAGTGCAGCGCTTTCATGTTTACATCCAATTGTGGGCTCAGTATTGGCCAAAGCTGATCATGTGAGCAGCACGACGCATGCGTGTGATGCTGACACAGGAGCCGCCAATAATGAGTCACCATTCTGACGTAGAACCTGGAAGTGCTGGACGAAACAACGAGGGAGAACTACACAGAAAAGTAGAAATCATTGAATAAAGACATTTTTGTTTTGGTTTTTGCGCACAAAAAGTATTCTTGTCACTTCATAACATTAAGGTTAAACCATCTGAACTATTTTATTGATGTCTTTTCTGGGCCTTGAAATTTGGAATGACATTGCTCTCTATAGGGAGATCAGAAAGGTCTCAGATTTAATAAAAATATCTTAATTTGTGTTCTGAAGATGAACGAAGGTCTTATGGGTGTGGAACAACATGAAGGTGAGTAATTAATGATAGAAACGTCATTTTGGGTGAACTAACCCTTTAAGTATATACTGCATAAAGCATGCAATTATTATTTTTAAACAATTTTAATAGTATATGAATGCAGTACTAAACATAATACTGCTATTTTTATTGTACCGCACAGTATGCAATAATTAAATGAGTAGTACGGTAATATGTTATTCTGAGTATGGCATTTTCCATGAAGATGTCTAATTTTTGTCTGTCTCTTCTCCTGTAGCTGGTGGACATGAAGAAGATAATGGAGCTGGAGGCCAGTTCTCTGGAGAGCACCGAGGAGGAGAGGGAACGCATTCAGTGTGATCTGGAGGCCGTAACGCAGCGTCTGGATGAGAGGAACGTGGCCTATGACAAGCTGGACAAGACCAAGACCCGGCTGCAGCAGGAGCTGGATGACATGCTGGTGGAGCAGGACCATCTGAGACACACTGTCTCCAACCTGGAGAAGAAGCAGGAGAACTTTGACCAGGTCAGGAATTAACATCAGCACAGCAGCTCTCAGCCAGATGATTTGAAATAAGACATAGCAAGCATTAAAAAGCCAAAACAACTCAAAATCAAGACTGTACAACAATAATAGCTGAATGTAGCGTTTTCAATATGCTGTTGTTTTATAGCTGCTGGCTGAGGAGAAGGCCATCTCTGCCCGTTACGCAGAGGAGCGCGACCGCTGAGGCCGAAGCTCGTGAAAAAGAGACCCGTGTGCTAGTGTTGGTGCGCAAACTAGAAACCCTGACAAACCTAAAGGAAGAGCTGGACCAAAGTAACAAACTGCTACAGGCCGAGATAGAGGACCTGGTGTCCTCTAAAGATGATGTGGGCAAGAGTGTAAGGCTTCACCACCTCAGCTCCAATAATTCAATTAAAAATGTATTTATAAAGCACTTTAAGAACCACAGAGTGAATATAAAATAACATTTTTAAATAAAAACATCTTGACAAGTTTTAATCTCATCGTTCTCTCTCAGGTTCATGATCTGAAGAAGACGAAGCGTGAGATGGAGCAGCAGCTGGAGGAGATGAAGACGCAGGTGGAGGAGCTGGAGGACGAGCTGCAGGCCAGCGAAGACGCCAAACTGAGGCTGGAGATCAACATGCAGGCCATGAAGACTCAACATGAGAGAGACCTGAAGGGACGAAACAAGCTGGGAGAAGAAAAGAAGAGACGACTGCTCAAACAGCAGGTGACATGGAGATTCTGCAATAATAAAAAAATCAATGCTTTATTCAGCAGGAATGCCTTATAGTGATCAGTAAAGACATTTGTATAGTCTGTGATCAGGATGACAGTGCCAAGATCCATCTGGCTCAAACTCTGAAAGAGTGGTTCGGAGAGCATGAGGAATCATTTTCACACATAGTCCTGATTTTCCTCACGAAAAGAAAATATATTTTCAGTCTGGTGTAAAATGATTTGCGCAGACATAAACAAATTTTATGTATATGGGGGCGAAATCCCTTCAAAAATAAAACAAATCCACTGAGTGTTCAGCGGCTCTGATGTCAGGAGTACATGGAGACTGTTATGTTCACTCTTTTATCCAACAGCAAAACACCCCACTTAAGAGACATTCATGTTGCTACAGCTGCTCCAGCCTGGAGAAAATGGCGGACTGTGTACAACTTGACATGTCTTGATCTTTTAGCTCCGGTTTTTGTTTATTTCTGATCCCTCCACGCCACAAGTGTTGCTGGTTTTGTTCAAAAATATACCTGCCAGGGAGTACAGATGAAAATTAGCCGGATAAACCTGGGACATTTACATGATGGACTTGAGTGCAGCTTTGAGAGTCAGCTTTGATCACAAAATGTAATGTAATTTTAACATACATTTAAATAAATATATTTTTTAATATTTCACAATATATATATTTTTTACTGTATTTTTGATCAAATAAATGCAGCCTTGGTGAGCAGAAAACGTTAAAAATCTTAAATTTCCTAACATGTGGCCGTCCGACCTTTCACATTATAAATTTTTAAAAAGTTTATGACAAAACATAACACAAGAAATTAAACTTAATTTAATACTTACTTTATTGGAAGGCTATTCAGATATCTTTAAGAAAACAGATTTGCCCCAGTGGGCTTAATAGGGTAACTTCCCTATTTACTTCAAATAAGTTTTTGCTTTCTAATTTTTTTATAGTTTTTTTTTTTACTCCAGAGACTAATAATCTCTCTGATCAATAACTTCCTGACCTTATATGTCATAGGTCCCTGCAGAGAAGATGGCAAATATTCCAGTGCAGCTTCTGGAAATGCTGGATGATCTGGAAAGTGGCAAACTAAAGAGGTTCAAGTGGTTTTTAAAACAATATGGGTCAGTTTCAGCCTCTTTCCTTGAGAATACAGATAACACTGACATAGTGGATGAGATGGTGAAGTGTGTTGGACCAAACGGCGCTTTGCAGCTCACAGTGGACATCCTGAAGAAGATGAAACAACACCATCTGGCTGAACAATTAGAGAACCTCTAGAAAAAAAGAAATTTCAATATTTTCTCATCTCTCATTTCCTGTTTTCTCTTGTTAATACCTGATTAAGTTATGTTATATAGTCTACTATAAATTGTTTTTCTTTTGTTGTATTCCAAGTAGCTTGAGTACATGTGAATCTAGTGCAATAAGCAGTTTTATACTTTTTTATGTTTAACCAGCAGGATGACACTGGTGCACTGAAGTGCTCTTTGTTTACATAATGTAAAAGAATGTAATTAACTTGACAAACTGTACATCATTAGAAGGATCTAAGACTCAAGCTTCAATTTTTGACCTCTGTTTTACTCTAAAAATCTCATGATAGGAATTTCTTAATTTGTGTCTGGAGTTATGATTGATTAAGTTGATTCCTTTAATATGAAATATGAACCTCACCTACATAATTTGAGGGAAAAAAACCCTCATATATATGGTCGTCCCTCAGAGATTTTAATTCAAAAGCATGCACATTTTGAGAAATATTGATGGATTATAATATGTTTGCTTCAAAAGTTTTATAGAGAGGAAATGTATTCCCTTTTTAGCCAAAATGAAGCAATGTGAGCAATATGGCTAAATACTCTCATGCAATGTTGGTTTCATTCATACTGGAAGCCGGAGAGTGCCTTCATGCAGAAAGTCCACAAGTGAAACTCAAAAAGTCATAAATCTTATGACGTTCCAGGAAATCCCTTATATGGACAAAGACATCCAGCTATCGCTATAGCTGAATAAAATGCTGATAGAGATGTTGTCTGTGTATATGTATATGATGTGTATATGTTTTGTGTATTGTAATAATAGAGTGAATGCTTTGAGGTGCTATTGCATCACCATCTTGTTTAGAGGCAGACATCAGTATATTACAATAATCATATAAGTATACAAATTAATGCATTCAATACAATAACCATAACAAATCTAGTTTTCAACCATTTGTTCACTTTGACCTATTATTTGTTGCTTTAAATCAAGAATTTAAAGGACTGACGGCTGTATAAAAGTAATAACAACAAAATAAAATGTTATCATATGCATCTCTTGCAGCCAGATTTTTAATGTGCTCCCTGTGTTGTGCTGATTCTTCTTTACTTTTTTAAGTTATATTTTTGGGCATTTTGCCTTTATTGGAAAGGACAGTTACAGAAAGACTGAAAACTCTAGGGGAAGAGAAAGGGGCACAGGACTGGAAAAGAGCTGGAACTCACTGGTCGCCCAAGTGCTGCTGTGCAATATGTCGGAGCGCTGCGCACAAGACCATGTGGGCATCCCAAGTGGCATCTAAAATATTTTAAAAATTATAATCATGAAAACGGTTTGAACTAAAAACTAACATTTTAGAACAATACTTAAAATTAAATGTTTTAGAAAAATAATACACAGTCTTAGATTATTTAGCTTAAGTAATGTTTTTTTTATTTATTTCATATTGGGACATTTATTGCAGTTGCACCACCTGACTTTTGAAACTAATTTTACATTGAACAGGATTCTACTTTAATATTACTATTAGCTTTTGCCTATGCTAGCAAGTTCATATATATATATATATATACAAAATAGCATTTTTACATTGGTTGTACCACCTGACATGGAAAGTGTACCTGCCTATCCATAGGCCTACTTGAAAATATTGTTTATTTTATTTTTTCAGTATTTAAGAGAGATCTACAAACATTTTCAGTCTGGATGATACAATATCATGCTTGCTGTTATTACCTTTTCACTTCATAATAAAGGTTTTAGGTTTGTGGTTGTGCCACCTTTCCATTTGAGAACATATAAATTGCCAGACATTATCTCAACAGCTTTAAAAGTACTGGTATTTGTGAAATTTGCTTATAGGAAAGGTTTCAAACATAAAATCATGCCAAAGTTTTTATTTTTAATTTATTATTATTAAAACAATTTTAAATAGTTTTTGCTGTTCATTTGTGCATATGGTTGCGCCACCTGACATTTAGGTGTTTAATTACCAAAACATAATATTTATGAATGTACTAAAAATTAATTCAAACTAAATAGTTAGAATGAAGTGATACATGTCATGAATTTATCAAATTAATGCAAAAATAATTCACTTAGACAAAAAATATGCATGTCACAGAAACCCCATCCAACCTGTTGACAATTTTTCTGTTTTAGATGAAACACTATTTGATCTTGCGATCTAATCAAATTAATCTGATATGTGTCTAAGTATTTAGAACAATCCCAGTTCTCCCTTGCTTTTTCCCTTTGTAATTGACCAATCAGAGAGCGCTGAAGTACCAGACAGCCAATCAGAGGAAAGATGCGAGTTTCGTTGCCAACTGAAGGAGGGAAGAGGAGGAGATACAGTCAGGCAGTGAACCTGAGTGGCGTCGCGGTATGTTTTCAACGCGGAAAGTGTCTAGCAGAACTCCTTCGATATTTACAATGACATGACAATCAAAACAGCCTTTAAGGTAGGTATTTTATCACATAATTAAAAGAGTATCCCTTTCGTGGAAGAAAGTGAGTCGTCTATTAATTCGAGAGGCGAATCTGGGCATATAAACATTGTTTCCGCATTATCTAAACCCTCATCAATGTCACTCTTACATCTGAAATTCAGTATAATCCTCACACATAATAATAATGAAACATTTGGACATTGTACTATGGCAATACCTTATTTTTAAACATATAGCTACCATTGTAGTATCACAGTATGATTAACTACTATTATTCTATATGTAAATACTATATGAATATGTACATTCAGTGCCATGGTAAATAGAGTAGCATAATATCCCTAAATAATGTCTTTACAGGTCAGATAAACCGGAATTATTTATATTATCACCTAATAGTTATCTAAACACTTATTATCAGAGATCTTATTGAAATGCTTTGTTGAGTTTAGTGATATTAATATGGCTTAACTTTTGCATTCGTAAGATTCCTTCAGTCACATGTGTGTCACACGTCTCAGTATTTCCCTGAGAAAGTCCTGTAATAACCCCTATTAACTTTTACTCCCTGTCCCACAGCGTCACAACTGCAGCATCACTCCAACCCCTAACATCCATTCCTCCTCTGATTGGACGGTTGGGATTCAGATTCCCTGGACGTCATGGCAACAGGGTTATGGATATGAGTGATGAGTTTGACAGAGGGATGGAGCCCGCAGATGATCTCGCATCCTTTGAGGTGGTCAACCTGTCGAACTTGGGCATGCTGGATCTCAGCGCAGACGTCACCGGAGACGTCCAGCAGTCCAAGGAGAAGACCAAACTCAAAACCAAACTCGTTTCAGCGTGGAATAACGTCAGATATGGAGGTGCGTGGAGAAGTGTTGATGTTGTGTAGCAATTTTTGAGTGTAACTGTTTTTGTAAAAATATGTTTTTTGATGGCCAGTGTTTGTCCAACATTTCTATTGTATTGAATTTAAACCTATTTGATCTGTAGGTTGTTGGTTAAATAATTAACACAAATGACTGACACAAACATTATTGCTGGTAGCTTCCAAATTTTTATGATAATGCCGCTTGGTAAACAATAATTGCATTTAGCTGCATTTTATTTTAGTAAAAAGGATATCACTAGTTTCACATCTTATAATATAGGTAAGATATTTAATTTTAATTAATTATTAGTTCTGCCACTTAAGATAATACTTCCATATATTCAGGAGAACATAATAGTAATATTACAAAAGATTAAGACAATTGTATTTTTACTTTGAGTGCACTATTTTCAAAATGCTTTAGATTAATGTCTATTTTTTTCATAATGTGACAATTTTATGTAATGTGATTTTGTTTCTCACAGTAAATATGATTAATGATACTTTTAGCACATTAAAAGTATAATGATAATGAAAAAGTATAATAAGTAAATAAGTAAAATGACACTTTTAGTCAGTTAGATTGGGGTCGGTAAAATTTTTTAAAATGTTTTTGAAAGAAGTCTCTTCTGCTCATTTATTTGAAGAAAAATACAGTAAAATAGTGAAATAATATTACAATTCAAAATAACTCTTCTCTATGTGAATACATTTAAAAATGTAATTTATTCCTGTGATCAAAGCTGAATTTTCAGCATCATTACTCCAGTCTTTAGTGTCACATGATCCTTCTGAAATCATTCTAATATGATGATTTGATGCTCAAGAAACATTTATGATTATTATCAATGTTGTAAAGTTGTGCTGCTTCATATTTTTGTGGAAACTGTGATACATTTTTTTTCAGGATTCTTTGATAAATAGAAAGTTCAAAAGAACAGCATTTATTTGAAATGGAAATCTTTTGTAGCATTATAAGTAAGTAAGTAAGCAAGAAAGTAAATTTTATTTAAATAGCACATTTAAATATAGCAGAGCTATAGCGGCAATGGAAAAAGCTCCATCTCCCTTAATTTTTAGACTGGAGCGAGGAATAGATAAAAGAGCCCTGTCTGAATATCTTAAAAGTCTGGAAGATGACAGAGGAGTAAGTTTGGAAATAATCCGCATTTGATAAAACTATTCTAAACAACAGAGTTAATTTATTTGGATAAACATAATTCTGAATCCAGGATGACACCGAGGTTCCTAACCTGGGGGGAAATCATTACCCAGCTCCTACTACTCCTTAATTTTAGGGGACCAAAAACAATTATTTCCATTTTGTCCTCATGAAGTTGGAGAAAGTTATTTGATAACCATTTCTTAATGTCCCAGATGCATTCCAACAAGGGTTGAATGGAACCGTGGCAGGTACAGCTGTGTATCATCGACATAAAAATGAAATGAAACATTGTGATTCTTAATGATATACCCAAGAGGACACATATATAAGTTAAAAAGAAGCGGACCCAAAATAGAGCCCTGAGGTACTCCACTTATAATAGGAGTAGAAGAGGAAGAGAACTTGCCTAACTTGCCTAAAAAGAAGATTATAAGTGTCTTTACTGTCACTTTTGATGGACTTAATGTGTCCTTGCTGAATATAAGTATTAAATATCTTACTGACGTCTTTCTGACCCCAAACTTTTGAATGATAGTGTTTGTTTTATATCAAATGATATCTGGTAGGTTTCTAGTAGTTTGATCGTTCTACATCCTCCTGGTTTGACCTTTATTTTCCTCTCTCAGTAAATGACCCATTTCAATAAACACAGATTTTAAAGTTGAGCTCAACCGCACACTTTTTTCCTCTGTTTCTGTGCAGGCTGGTCTTTGAAGAACAGGCCGCGTCTCAGTAAGAGCAGTCCCGTGTGTCTGCTGGGACAGTACTATCAGCTGAGCTACACTGGTAAGCAGAGAGGACGGTTGTGTCTGCATACACAGTCGCATAATTGTGGAGATAAACCAGCTGACCCTCTCCCTTTCCCAGTGGTGTATCCCAAACATGCAAATCATGCTGCACTTTACGACAATCTGCAGCCACCTTCACATGCTCTCGGGCTCCCTCAAAAGCCAGGTGTTCATTGTGTGCATGTGTGTTTTCTCTCAGGAGAGCGAGAGAGTTTCCGGCGGGCGTTCTCCTCCCTGCTGTGGATGACCTACAGGAGAGGTTTCCCGCCTCTGGGCGGCTCGGCCCTCAGCTCTGATGCGGGATGGGGCTGCATGCTCCGCAGCGCACAGATGCTGTTAGCTCAGGGACTGCTGCTGCACATGATGCCTGCGGGTACACACAAAAACATTAACCCTTCTGACGCATTTGGCCTCTTTTGAACTAGAAGAAATGTTAAAAAATATTCTTAAATGTTTTTAGTATGGGAAACTTTACAGATGTGTTAAGATGATCAAAATACACTTAATTTTTTTGCTAGAATTTTTAAAACAAGTTTTTTTTTTTTTTTTTTTATTAAGAGAGATAACCATTTAAAAATATAACTCTTTTTGCATTCAGGTCAACTTTGACCTGGATATCAACTGTGGATTTACACTTTTGAGGGGCTTTTTTCGCTCGTTGGATTTGTCTCAAAAATACTTTTATAAAATACATTTAGGCTCTTTCCCATATCTCACTCTCACACACACATACTTTTAGGACTGAATTTTGTTGATAAACATAAGTATGCATACACAAACAAACTATAAACAGAACAAATGTAAGTGACATAACAAATAAACTGTATCAAGTAAACAAGTAAACTGTATTACTAGAGTGATATTTATGATGTTTGTTTAAAATACAGTATGTAGGTTTCATAAATGTGGACTGTTTTTGAGCAGTCATGAGTTATGTTCAGAGGAATTTAATTAATATCCATAGATTTTAACTGAGGTTGATATTGCTATGTTCTTATAAATTTTATTTATGAATATTGATAAAATATTTTTCTCTTGCATCACACTGAATTTTTCTGTAGAATTTGAAATTTTCAAGAATTTCTCATTAGTTTTAATTAAATAAAAAAGTGGTAAGTGTAGTAATAACATGGTAAAACATGTTTTTTGTTGAAAAATGAGTTATGACTGTTTTAGAAGCTTGCGGTCCCCAGAATGCGAAAATAGGCTGTAGTTTTTTTTATATGTTATTAAATAGGCTGATACAGATAAATATCGGCCACTAACCTATATTATGCTTCCCTACTAATTAGTGCTGTCAAAAGTACTGACTTCGCTAGCAAGTTGGTACTGAAATTTTAAAAATGTGTTGATACCAGCATCCCTCTAGCATCTTGAGCGCTGTTGAGCAGATTCTTAAACACCTCTGATTGGCCATTGTGTTCACGCGCTCAACAGATACGTCTGTGATAGACTGATCCGCAAAAAGACGCCTGCTTTCAAATGCTCCCGTGTGTATCTGTGTAAGCGCTCTGTGAAGAGCGTCACAGATGTCTATTTACAACATGTTTTTGAAGCGTTGATCATTGTAGCCAATCACAGACGTATCTGTTGAGCACGTGAACACAATGGCCAATCAGAGGTGTTTACGAATCCATCACATTTTTAAAATTTCAGTATTGATTTGGTATCGAAGTCAGTACTTTGACAGCACTACTACTAATAACACCTTGACAATGTCTACTTTTTTTTATTAAAGTCTGTGAAACATAAAGCATTTCAAATAATAGTGCACTAGTGTCTACTGTACAGTATGTATATTATGTATAGAAATGCCATTCCATTGGTCTGTATCGTCTCTCTTCAGGCTGGACGTGGCCTGCAACGCACCATCAGACCAAAGATGACCTGGAGGTGATTGACTCTCACTTGCTGGACAATTCCTTCAGAGACTCGGGCAGACCTCGCAGGCGCAGTTTGGGCACCACTCTGGACTGTGAGTCTCAGGAGGAGAGGACTCACCGGAGGCTGGTGTCCTGGTTTGGAGATTCACCGTCCGCCCCGTTCGGCCTGCACAGGCTGGTGGAGTTGGGCAGGGCCTCTGGGAAACGGGCGGGTGACTGGTACGGACCGGCCATCGCAGCTCACATACTGCAGTAAGTGAATGAGGCTTGAATAGACAGCGCTTTGAGTCTTATTTTAATATCATTGATATACATAAAAATAAAAATAATATATATATAATTATTTATTTAGCTGTTTTTGTGATTTTTTTTTTTTTTTTTTTTTAATATGTCTATAGTTTTTTATTTATTAAGTTTATTTCAGTTTTAGTTAAACTAAAAAAAAAGAGATGTTGCCTTGGCAACTTGAAGAAATTAAATGTTTTTATTTTGTTATTTTATTTCAGTTAAAGATCATTTTATTTCAGGTAACGAAAATGTTCTTTAAGGTTATAGTTTTAGTTTTAACCATTGTTTATACTAATTATTATTACATGCCATTATTAATATGATATTGGAGTCTGCCACAAAAGAAATAAATCTTTGGTAAATTATAATTATGACTTAAAAAGTCGAAAATTGGCATGCGAAGTCATATTTATGAGATGAAAAATTTAAATTATGACTTAAAAATTAAAGTCAAAATTATGATATAAATCATAATTACGACAGTCAATTATGAGATCAAAAAGTTGAAATTATGAAAAAGTCATGACCTACTAAATCATAATTATGAGATTAAAAATGTAAATTATTAGATCAAAGTCGAAATTATGACTTTCTGTGTAATAATGTAATGTCTTTCTGTCATAATTTTGACTTAGAATGTAATAATTTCAACTTTATATTATAATTATGACTTACAAAAGCAAGATTTTCTTTTGTATGTGGCAGAAATGGGCTTCCATACTATTATCATATTGCTGCCATTCTATTTTATTAAAGTTACATTTATTTTATCATGGTAAAATCTGCTTTGCATTGTGCCTAACAACACCCTATTAAGAGTAAAATCACTGTAATACACTGCCTCTCATGGTGTATTGCATCATTTATATCTCTCAATGGTGTTTTTATATACAAATATACAATAAATAAATACAATAAATAAATGTATTAATATTCATATTAAACTGCATGTAAAAGTGTTTGTTGCTGTGTTTCAGGAAGGCCGTGTCGGCATCGGAGCTGTCAAATCTGGCGGTGTATGTGGCGCAGGACTGCACAGGTCAGTCTGACAGGAAGCTGTAATGAATCTGTGCTCATCTGGACACAACACAGACTTTATTTTAGCAGTGCGTCTCATTAAATGTGTTTGATCGTGTGCTTATGCTGTCATCTCATTCTGAGACACACATATTAGCAATGACATCACAGTGACACCATTTCAGTGTTTTGTGATGTAATGTTTATGACTTTGACAGAGGCTCCCTATTATCCATATTCAGTTGTTCATGATTTACTCGATATGAATAACGGATAAGGTGTTTAAATAATATTTTACTCAATTCTACCTGAAAGTATTTTCAAGCTTGACATAACTAGGAAAATGTATATTGATTGTAAAATTCATTATACTTTTCATGACTTTTCCACATTTTGAAATCACATTTTTTTAAAGAAAAAAAACTTAAATATCTTGTTTTAGCTCATTTTAACGCTTGGTTTCTCTTATGTTAAGTCATGTTAAGGCCCTCTGGTTCACAGAAAAAAAAAATGATGTAACATAACTTGCTATAATTATGGAATTGCTAGTAAATTCACAAATAATTAGATAGAAAAGACAAGTAAAACAATGAGTTTAAGGTAAAATAATGAGAGCGACTGAAATAGTGTTTTCTTGTAAAACATTCACCAGTAATGATTTGTTTATAATAATATTTTTTTGTCCATGAACATTCAGTTGAAAAAAAAAAAAAACTGAATATTCCTTTAGGAGAAGATATTCACTACTACTACTGTTTCATCCAGTTTCATAACATCCCAACAGATTTAACTGATCGCAATTTTAGCGGCCATTTTAAGAAAACATCTTCTAAAAGCAGAACTTTTCTCTGATCACACGAGAAACAAACCTCCACCAGCACAAAAACATCAATAAACACATAAAACAAGTACTTAATCCACTATATTCCCAAACTTTTTTGTCACTTGAACCCCTTTTACTGATAATATTTAATTGAAGAGATTGAATATTTTAAGAATTTAACCACACATTCGCATGTTCACAGTTCTATCAGTGATGTCAGTTAATGGTCACATGACATGCAGTTAAACAAATAAAATATTTCTTCTTTTTTAGTAAGTGTTTATTTGATTTGTTTTTATTTTAAAATATTTTTTAATTTTAAATTTAATTATTACATTGTCAACAATTCGCAACCCCCAGTTTGGAAAACCCAAACATTTTTAAATAAACATTTTTTTGCCTACCATGTTAACTATGATTTCTGCCACATGTGCCATAGTTATTGTTATTATGGCAAAACTGGTAACTTGCCATGAGGGAATGGCACGGTTTTATTGAGATCCAACTTTAATAGGTAACAATAACTGTAGTATCTGATATTTTGGCACATTTCTGTTCAGCTCAACACTAAATCTGTCTGTTTCTCTGTAGTGTATATTGGAGATGTGTTAAACCTGTGTGGGACGTCCCGTACGGATCTCTCAGTGAGGTCTGGATGGAAGTCGCTCGTTCTGCTGGTGCCTGTGCGTCTGGGGTCGGATGCGCTGAATCCCGCTTACACCCGATGTGTCAAGGTTTGTTACAACATGCACACAGAATGATTTTGTGATGCTCAGAGCTCATGTTTTCTCCATCCATGTCTGTAGAGGTTGCTGGAGCTGCGCTGCTGCATGGGAATCATCGGAGGGAAACCCAAACACTCGCTGTTTTTCGTGGGATTTCAGGGTGAGTCATATGACGCACATGTGATGTGTGTGTCTGTACCAATCACTCATCTTCTGTGTGTTTGTGGTTTTCTGTGTGCCTCATGCAGATGATCAGCTGATATATTTGGATCCTCATTACTGTCAGACTGCTGTAGATGTCAAACAAGACAACTTCCCTTTAGTGGTGAGCGGATATTTGAAGGAGAGTTCGCCTGAATGTAGTCACCCTCAGAATGTCCTCAAAATATCCATAATAATATACATAAAAATATCACATTTTAAAATGTCATGTATTGTTAAAACTCTGTACAAATAAACTCAAATTGAATACAATTGAATATATTAATGCCTCTGTTTTTCGTCTCTGTGTTTGTCAGTCGTTTCACTGTAAAAGCGTCAGGAAGATGGCGTTTAACCGCATGGACCCCAGCTGCACGGTGGGCTTCTACGCCGGAAGCAGGGCGGATTTCCAGACTCTGTGCTCAGACGTCACTAAGGTAAGAGAAAGACAAGCACACGCTGCAAAACTGAAGCATATCGGCCCTTCATATTATACCAAAAAGCCCCAGATCATGGAGAACATACAGCACGCGCTCGACACCAACGGCCTTCTAGTTCACACATATGTGAGCTGTGATTGGTCACGTCACATGTCAGTCAAAAAAAACAAAGTTAAAGAACTCCTAAATTCAGTGTGTGAAGTGCAACACTGTGGTCTGATACTATGGTTTAACGTTTGAAAGTTAATTAAGACGGACATAAATATTAGTATTGTAATTTTACTGTTCTGTAAAATAAAATTATTATTTTTATGATTAAATACTGATTTTTTTTTAAATGTTACAGTACAATAGTATTGCTATAGTAATATTTCTTTATTGTTTTAATTTTTATAATTTAATAAAATAAAAATAAAATGATGATAGCTTATATTTTATTTTTATATTATTATTTACTCTTTACAAAACTAGTGTCTGGTCTATGGTTTAACATTTGAAAGTAGAGAAATTAAGACTGACATAAATTAGTATTGTAATTTTGCTGTTCTGTAAAATAAAATTATTATTATTATTATTTAATTATTGTAATTATTAAATACTGATTTTTATTTTACAGTACAATTGTATTACTATAGTAATATTTCTTGATTTAAATGTATTTAATAAATTAAAAATAAAATAATAACAATTATATTTTATTTTTATATTATTTTATAATAATTATTATTATTTACTCTTTACAAAAACTAGTGTCTGGTCTATGGTTTAACATTTTAAAGCAGAGAAATTAAGACCGACATAAATATTAGTATTGTAATTTTGCTGTTCTGTAAAATAAAATTAATTAAATTTTTATTATTAAGTACATATTTTTTATTTAACAGTACAAGAGTATTATTACTATAGTAATATGTCTTTATTGATTTAATTCTATAATTAAAAAAATGTTAAACAGGCTCTTGTTCTATGGTTTATGTTTGAAAGCAGAGAAATTAATAAATATTTTATAAATATTTTACTGTTGTTCTGTAAAATATAATTATTATTATTAAGTACTGATTTTTTTTGTAGTACTATTGCATTATTACTATAGACATATATCTTTATTGATGTATAAAATGTTTTTAATAATAAAAAATATTTTATTAATATTATTTATTAAAAAGTTTATTAACAAAAATAAAAAATATATATTTTAAAAAATATTTATTAATATTTTTACCATTCTTTGTCACATTTTTCACTCCTGATGAGTTTGCATCATTGTAATATGAAACTTTCTCTTCCTTTTTCCGTTTACGGACAGGCTCTGACCTCATCCGAGGAGAAGTACCCCATCTTCACATTTGTGGAGGGTCATAATGAGGAGGACCGCGGCTGTACCTCTGACTCAGTCGCTCACATAAAGACAAATAAAGGCAGACTGGGCCGAATCAAAAAGAAGAGCAGCATGGACGATTTTGTGCTCCTGTAATACACAGACTCTACTTCCTGTTTGTTACTCCAGTACTTCCTCCAGCGTCATGTGACAGGGGCTGCCACACTCTCTGGCATGTCAAGGAGAGTGTCCAAAACAGACGGCGAGTCATTAGCAGGGTTAACAGGGTTTTTCCAAACTGCTGCTTGTTTTTCTGTAGCTGCCGTGTGTGAACGCTTCATACAGGTGGATGTGATGAGGTCTGCATGCGTTGGTGAGCAGATGGCTAAGCAGATTAACACGGATGATGCTAATGACAGCAGACAGTGAGGCTCTTGGACAGACGAGAGGTGCAGACGTTACTCTTTGATGGGATTTAAACACTGTGATTTAGTAAAAAAAAATCTTCTCTGGTAAAGCTCCAAACTACTACTGACAACATGAATTCAGCCGTCACAGAATTTGCATTGATAATACATGTTTTCTGGTCTTGTTTTCTGAACAAACTTTTTATTTAAAAAAAAATTGAATAAAATATTGAACGGTGGTTTGCGAACCCAAGTTTTGGAAACCCAGTTCTAGATTTATTCTATTCTTTAAAAACTTTTTTTTTTTTTTTTTTATCATTTTTCAATAAAATGTAAAAAATGTGCCTTGCCACTTTTCATCTGAAGTCACATATCCCTTAAATTTTTTAACTCCTCCCCTCCAGTTACTTGTCCAGTAGACATTGGCCAAACCTTGTACTTTGAATCGTTCATGTTAGAGATTTTTTACCCAAAACAGAACTTTTCAGCAAATGTTCTGAACTGATATTGCAGCATTTTGACATCAGGTCCTGTTTACAGAAGACAAACAAATGTCATTCAGTTTATGACTGTGGTGTCCAATCCTGATCCAGGAGGGCAGAGTTTAGCTCCAGCCCTAATTAAACACACCTGAACCAGCTAATCAAGGGCTGTGTCCGAAAACGCCCCCTATACCCTTAAATAGGGCACTATTTGAGGGAACAGCCATTTGTAGTGGTGTCCAAAACCATAGTGGACGTTATCGAGTGCACTCATTCAATCCCACAATGCACCGCAATAATCAGTGTACAATCGATGTACGCTCAACGGCTAGAGAATACCCATAATGTACTGCAACAGTCGCGAATGAATTCCCGCATCTGACCAGAAGATGTGCCGCAGCTGAATCATCCATCCATTTTCCAAACTGCTGGTCCAATGTGGCTACTGCGTAAAATCATACAGGCATAAATTCACTTTTAAGTGATTGTTTAATTAAGGTTTATACATGCTAGTTTTCATGACGGTGTTAGATAAATCTTTTCATTACTACTGAAGCTGCCAGTTTGCTACATTGCAAATAATCATTAAACAGCAAGCACAAACTATGCAAAAGCGGCAGCCCTTCCGGTGCATTCAACGTCCAAATTCACTTACTGAGGACTGAATGAAAACGGGTATAGGGGCGATTTTGAACACAGCCAAGGTCTTCAGGATCACTAGAAACTTTAAGGCAGGTGTGTTAGGACTACTGCTACCTTCACATGCTATTAGAATTATAGTAAATACGAGTTTCCTAGTCAGAAATTGGACATGAACGGCCTCTCAAGTCGTATTTATGACTGGGAAAGTGGAGATGATTGCTGTATTGTCTGTTAAGTTTAACTTATTTTTCCTGGAACATATACGTTGCTTTCTCTTGCCGTTCCAGTCATGTATATTTATGTTTATAATATCCATTTGATGCATATTGTATGTATTTTACATAGCAAAAATGGCATTTATTTGACCGAAATTCCAGAATCATCATCAAGCTGACTAGATAGTGCTGTGAATGTAGCGCATATATGGAATTGGACACTACATTTTATTCAAAATCCACTGGATGCTAATTAAATATCTTCAAAACTTTTTGTTTTTAATAAAATTTCCCCAAGAAATAGGCGTGAATGAACCTGCCGTCCTCCATGATTCCTATTCTTTCTGACAACAAAGTAGTTGAATGCTTTGAACTTGTAATTATGACTTTAGAAGTGGGAAGTATGAAATTTTCGATCGCATGTGAAGGCAGCATAAAGTGACCCTCCAGGAGCAGGATTGAACACCTCTGGTTTACGGCAAGGCTGTATGAGTGGAAGTACCAAGAGTGTCTTATCTCAGTTGAACACGTGCAAGTCCTTGATGTAGATGTTTTATCCAGGACTGGTGTTCATATGGTGCAGTCATTCCATCTTGGTTCAACTCCACCAGACTTGGTCTGCGAAGAGCTGCTGGAGCGCCGTTGGCCAAAACCAGGCCTGAGACCATTTCAGGGTTCAGTCGGCTGGAGCAGCTCTCATATCTCTCCCGTACTGCTTGAAGTACAAGTGCGAGTGATACTGAAGCTCAGGCAGCATCATCCGTACGCAGAACCCCTGTTCCTGCAGTGAGAGGTTCCCCCGCACCTCGTATCCCACGATGGTGGCCGACTCCGTCTGCCGCGGGCGCAACAGGTCCTCCAGCTCCGCTGGTGGAACCGCAGCCCTGGAGACGCATTTCCGTCGAATGTTCTCCGTAGAGTCCCTGAGCCGCACCACCTCCGCTTTCAACCTCTCCAACCCATACTGAGCCGCCTTCTCCCAGAACACCTGCACGAAGAAGTCATAGAGAAGCGTGTCCAGGACGTTCCACGATCGCACTTTTGCCCGCATGTTCTCATCTAGCTCTGTCACGCTGTTTCCTGCACGAGCATTGAGCCGAAGGTAAGCCAAATCCTCGTGCTCCAGTCCAAGAAGAGCTCCCAGGAGAACCAGGGACTCGTCAAAGTGTTCGGCAATCATCACCAGGTGAAAGGCCTCTTCCAGCTGGGCCAGGTCCTCCGGCCAGGAGCCGTTCCACTTCTGGTTGTTGAGCCCCATGTCGAAGCTCATGGGGTTCTTGGCTAGTCCGTTCCAGGGTTCCTTCGGGTCCCAGAAAGTCTCCGGAGAGTCCAGGAACATCTTGAGCGCAGGTTTGCCTTCACTGGCGGCGGCTCGGTGTGCGCTGAAGAAAGCTGGGACGGTGGAGGTGTGATAGCTGAAGACCGACTCAAAGGTCTTGATTGGGTCTCGTAACAGCGTGATGAAGACCGCATTCTGGGGCATCACCTTCCTCACCTGGGGAAGGTCCAAACGCATGTGACTGCACAGCAACTCAAACTGAGACGAACCCTCTGGCAGCTTGTCTACAAACGCCACTCTAAATCTGAAAGGGAGAGAGCGAGAGTAAAGCACTTGTTTGGTTTAAAGCTCATTACCTTTGAACGCCGTTTAATGGTTTGAAGGGGGAGGTCAAGAATACGGTGGTAATGACTGACTTGCTTAATCCATCCACCCTAGTGAAATGTTTATATGCAGTATGCAAGTTATACAACAACTTTCAAGGTGGTCCATGTTTTTTAAGGTAATTTTTGGGGCACCATCCATTGCCGTTTGTCTCCAATTGTCTTTTAACACCCTAATTGGCCCAATTTGCCCTAAGCATGAACTAATTTGCTGTCACATTCGTCTTTCTCCATTGACAGCCAGTTAAAAGTAGCTGTGTATGCTAACAAAACAATTTGCATAAATCATAAGCATTTCACTTACATTTTTCTTAAATGATCTTTTGGCACCTTAGATTGATAAGCACGACCTGGTTAGCCCAATGCTGTAACTAATTTGCTATCGCATTCATTGACAGCAATTCAAAGGTATGCTAACAAAACACTTTGCAAGCAACACCTAGAGTAAATCGTAAGTATGTCATTATTATAGTAAATGTTTTTTGGAGGCTCTTATGGACTTATATTTTTATTACATTTGTTAATTGGTACAAAAGTAGCTATGTATACTGTATGCTAACAAACCAATTTGATAGCAACACATAAAATGTATTTCATTTTCATATTGATTCTAATAAAGTAGATGTTTTTTAAGGCTTTTGTGGATTTTTCTTTTTCTTTTTTTTTTTTTTTTTTTGTCTTTTGGCACCTTTGATTAGCATGGCACTAAAATATCTTTCTCCATTGACAGCCATTCAAAACAAAACAATATGCAAATAACAATTTGTACGTATTTATATATTATATTTATATATTATAGTAGATGTATTTTGAAGGCTCTTAAAAGTGTGAAATGGACTCCATCTGCTGTCTTTGACTCTTTATAGTCACTAGTGAAGAGTGCTGCTGCCTGAGACCAAAGACTGCATTAGCAGGTCATGTACTTCCAGAAGATCCTGCACTGTGATCAATGGGAACAGGTACTCTTGACTGCATGTGGTTGAACTTTTGCAGATATTGAAACTTAGTTGGGGAAAGTAATGTGCATCATGCATTGTGCTCGTACCTGTCTGGATAGTTAAACTGGTACGTGCGGTACGGAAAGGCGAAAGTGGAGCTCTCTCTTTCCCCGAGTCGAAACAGGATGTTCTGCACGGTGCTTCCGCCCGTCCGGTGTGTTTTAAGGAAGACCACGGGTGGGTGTGCTCTCTGCCGCTCGGCTCTGGCGGACGGTGTGTGTTTGGCTGGTTGGTGTGGGATTGGAGTGTGTTTCTCAGCAGCTTTTCTCTGGTTCCTTCTGTCTGCTGTAGGTCTCAGTTCATGAGTTCTGTAGGGGGAACCTTCAGGTTAGATGTGAGATTTTCACATTGTATCATTTGGATCTGAATCTAATCTACACATAGGCAGCAACATCATTGCACCTTTTGAGGTCCAGAAAGGTATTAAAGACATCAATAAAATAGTCAACATGACTACAGTGGTTCAACCGTAATATTATGAAGCGATGACAATAATTTTTGGGCGCAAAAACAAAAAAAAAAGAACTACTTTATTCAACAAATACACTGTCCCCTTTCATACTGCTACGCCATTTTCGTTGCAGAGCTTCCGTGTTTATGTCCGAACGTGGGCGGGACATGAGGGTGAGTACTTAATGACAGAAATTTCTGGGTGAACTAACCCTTTAAACCCAGTAATAGGGAACCTGCAAAGGATTAGTTGTGTTTTTCTAGTTGTTGTGTTTTTCATTAAGAATAATAATGAACCGCTCATTCAAGCAATTGCTGCCCCCGAATTGGTGCTAATTAGAAAGCAAAAGTAAAATGCGCACAGCTGCACGGACATTCATAACAGTGCGTGTCCACTGGCATGGAGCGTTTTCAGTTCTTTCCTATGGAAGCTCAACTTATAACTCGAATTAGCGATGTAAAAATGAGGTGTAAAAGAGAGAACCCCCCCCCCCCCAATCCCTGTGATACCGGTATTATTAATCAGTGGGAAAATTTCCTCACCATCACATCCCTATTGTTAACATGCATAAATGTGCAGTAGATGCTAGAGATGTGAACTGCAGCAGAAATTGACTTCAGTTATTAAGTAACACATAATAATATAGTCAAATTAAATGTCATCATAAGCACTTACCACAAAACCAGGCCGGATTGCAAACCATGTTTGAGTCCAAATGACCTCTTTTTAAAATTGTGAAATTGACTTTTTTGGGGGGCACCCTAGATTGATCAGTTCAATTAGCCCAATGCTGAAGCTAATTTGCTGTCAAATTCTTCTTTCTGCATTGACAGTCATTCAAAAGTAGCCATGTATGCTAACAAAATACTTTGGAAAGAATGCATGAAAGTATTTCATTATATTGCATAATGCGCAACGCAAGCACTTACTACTAAACCAGGCCGGATTACAAACCATGTTTGAGTCCAAATGGCCTGTTTTCTAGCTAACTTTCTAGTGTGGTTTCCTGGTGAACAACCCCAATTCAGAAAACAGCTTTTGCTTCCACCAAAGAACCCAAACCCCATGAGCATTTTTTTTCATGCAGACTCTGCTGTGGTTCACTGATGTGCAGAAAACCCACTTCAACATCAACCAGACTAACCTAACACTAGTTAAACTGAATGACTGTAATGTGGTGGTACACACCAGAAGATCTAGCTTGAAATTGCTCTAAAGATACTAGCAGGTTTATTTGAACCTTCATCCAGAGAACCAATGTTATTTAAAAGTTACCATTAGAGCTAGTGATCTCTACAGGTTTATTATAGTTAACTAAAACTTTTAAATAACACTGGTTCTTATGATGCTCTAGCAACGCAAGAGTCGTGGCTTTGATTCCTAATGAATGCATTATATGTAATACCTTGAAGTCATTTGGGATAAATGCATGTGCCAAATCTAGTTCTGTTTAGTTGTCAGTATTGTAGTACTTAAGTCTCTTACCTGTTGTTCTGCAGGGATCGTGTGGCCAGGAGCGTGAGCAGCAGGAAGATCAGCAGCACTGCCAGTAAAGCGCTCACCCGGTGCCTCCACAGCCAGCGCAGGCCCATGTCCACAAACAGCTCTTCAACTCTGTGATGTGAGGATTGTGAGGGCAGGATGGGCCACGTCTCTATCTGTCGGCCTCCTCTCACCTGATTAATCCTGTAGGCCGGATCAGGAAAACACACCCCCACATCTCACACTCCTTATGGCTTCTCTCTTTTCTCCATACTCTGCTGTTTAAGTCTTACTGTGATCTGTGGTATTTTTTGTTTGTTTTGTTTGTTGTCACATTTTCACTATTAACTTCACATCGTGCGATCAATCTTAAAATAGTCACTGCATCAGCAACAAGTTACTAAGTTACTGCCTCTTAAATAAAACAACATGCAGCATAACACCAATATTTTCTGGCCCATCCTGGACTGAAGCACAGGCTCTACTCTTCAGTACAATGGTGACCCACAAAACTCAGACAACAGAAACCCTTTAAATCAGAACAGAACAATAAACACTATCAGATCTCTCAAGATCTCAGCATCTTGACTTATTACAAACCAGTATGACTTTATTTCTTTCATACAAAAGTTCTTATTGAGAATTAAACAGTGGTTTAGATGTTTTATTGAAAATAATGTTTGTAGTCACTATTATGGGGATCAGTGTTTGCTTTAGTTGGGCTTTTTACCCTTGACCTTTCAACATTACTTTTTCTTTTGTTTCTTTTAACTGTGTGTTTGCAGTGTGACTGTTGGTTCTCGCATATGCGCTGACAGGAAACAAGACCTGTGTCGAGTTTCATGGCAGCGGTAGAGCATCTCTGATGCAGCGTTGTGTTCAGTGAGAGATACTATGAATATTTCACAATGGCGTCCTCTAGTGGTGTGTGAGTTATATCAGCGTTACTTTCTCCTCCTTCATAATTATTCATTTATCATGTTTGTTTGTTAATGTAAAGCAGGAGCGACACGTTTCATGCCCTAATTCCTCTCTGTTATTATGTATGTTTTTATGAGAAACAGCTGCGACAAGTGCATGTATGCAAATGAAAATTCTTTTTTAAAACTGCAATTACTTAGACTCTTAATTAAGAATTCATACGAAACCAAATTCCAGCTTCATTCAATCATTAAATTTGATGATAAAATCTCGTTTACTACTTGGGTAATTATTACCTGTAAGGAACACATTCAGAAAGTATATTTTGCATAAAGAAAATGAAGCCCATTTTAGGACCATTAAAAGTTTTTTTTTTTTTTATAATAATATGTTATTATTTTCATGACATTTTAAGCACATTTTACCATCCAGTTCTCATGACTGTAATGAACAATTATTTAAATTGTAATGCGTCATACATCATGTTAATATTTGTTACACGTTTGTTTGTTTGTTTGTTTATAATATATTAATGTTATATATTTAATACATTTTTAATTACATTTTTTACAGTAAAGTAATTTATTTAACAAATTAGCATAAATTCATTTAATTAGGTTCATCAAAAAAAGATGACAAATAACATTACAGTAGGCCTCAGACTCTCCTTTAAGCTAAATATAATTTATTTATTTTTCTTTCATTTGAGTTTGAGGTGAAATACAGTATGATCTGAAGATGTTCTTGACCGGTTTTATGAAACTCACCCACGCATGCATCCTGTACTACTTTTGTAATTTACTACAAGAGTTGATTTACTTATTCACTTGTGGCAGTTCATGCCAACTTTAAAGGTCAGAATTCCCATCATGCACGACTGAAAAGATTGTAAACGCTCACTTTTAAAAGCCTTTCATGCATTAATGTGTCACTCATCAGTACAGACTCCACACCTCGCTGGTGAATTTCACCCCAAGACCAAAAGACTGAAATCATATTTCATATAAGGAAAACGAAAAAGTTTTCATTAGCAAACAATGAGCATATTTTTAGAGCAGTTCCTGATCTTTGTTAATGTTGGTTAATAAAAATACAATTGTTCATTGTTTGTGCATGTTAGGTCACAGTGCATTAACTAATGTTTATGTTGGATTATGATGAACTGTTAATATTAACTAGCATTAACTGAGATTAATAAACGCTGTAAATGTATTGTACATTGTCAGTTCATGTTAAGCAATATAGCTCACAAATGAGACCTTTTAAGACTTTTTTTTTTTTTGCATTTGTGACATTTTTATAAGAATATATATATATATATATATATATTTTTTTTTTTTTGCAAAATTCTCATTACTTTAATGAAACATATTTTTCATAATGCATCCATTATATGACTTTCCCATTATTCTTAGTTATGATTAATGCAATATTTTTTATCATCAAAAATTAAGGGCCAACAATTTTTTTTTTTATCAGCAAAATTTAAGGACAGCACAACAAATACTACCAGGACTTTCTACTTTTTTTCTTAACTTTATTTTAAAGCAAAAAAAGTTATAATTCTAATGACAATCTGTGGTTTAAATGTCATTGACTATTGTGAATATAATGCCAGCATGCAGAAAACCTAAATGGTCTTCATTTTTTGTTCATGCAAAACATAATCTCCTATTTGTTCTGTTGGTTTTATGTTAAATAAGAGCACGTTCTTGACAGGTTTCGTGAGATACTCCCATATATCTAACTCACGAAAGCTGTCACTGGGGTGATACCCTTTCAAAAGATTCACCTTTTGTACCTTATTAACCCCTAAAGTGTGCATATTAGTACCTAAAAGGTACATATTAGTACTTAAATTGTACATATTAGTACCTTTTGAAAGGGTACTACAGCCCCACTGACAGTTTTTGTACCTTTTTTTTTTCTGAGAGTGATATGGGTTTGACCTTCTGCAGAGGTGAAGGGTGAGGCTGACATATTTCCACTGTAACTCTAGAGTAAAAGCTGCCTGAAATATGTGTGGAACGACACGCAGCTCAAGCCGTATGAACAAAGGCAATGAAGTGAGTGATCGGTCCTGTCTGATCAGCAGGTGTGTTTCAGACTTTGCTTACACTGAAAGTGAAGTGAGCTGACAAGATGTTGGCAACTGATAAGTCTCTGTGGTTTAAAATGACAGGACCTCCACCCTCCATCATAAAACATCAGTCAGCCCACTCTCTGCTGATAAACGCACACTTTCACAATGCACAAACACACATCTACACACACGCACACATCGTCATCTGATAACTTGTTGTTATTGGTGTTATACACACTTTCACCTCTAACACACATCAGGCTCTGCATTCTTCAAAATCTGGTATTTGCTGCTAATATATGTCATTGTTATGGGAGGCTGCTGAGATGATAGATGCTGAAAGGTTGTACAGTAGGCACTACAGTTTAAGTGCTTTAATAATCATCAACGTCCACTTAACCAACAAAAATATGCAATTCTCTAAAATTATTTTTAATGGTTAAAAAAACGAATGTTGCAATAGATGCCAAAATATGATCAGTAAGTCATGGCAACTTATATTTTTACATTACTTTAACTCATCGAAATAACTTAAGCAATTAAATAAGTTATACGAGACTCAACTTGATTTTTTAAAATCGGTTTATTATAATTCAAGTTGATATTACTTGTACAGACAAGTTGATTTATACTTTAAGGCAGCAAGTGAAGTTTTTAAGTGGAAAAGATGGAAATTTTGAACCAATTTGAGTTCTTTTTTTCTGTATTTTACAGGAAATCATTAGACAATACAGGTGAAAAAGGTAAACATTTTTAACTAATAGATCTCATCATACTTTCCCCAGTTGATTAATCACTATACATTAAGACAATTGTTTTGTAATACAAGTTGTCTGAAATGTTATGTTTAAATATGGAAATGAGGCATTATCTAATTATGTGCTAATTTGACTATATTTCCAGAAGATAAATCTGAACATTGGATAAAGCCAGATTCAAAATTCTTGTTTGATTTTGTTGACACATTAGAGTTAAAGGTTTTTACAGAAGGGATTTTTGATATTACTTTTCATACATATGAAAATACTGGCAACAGCCAGAAAAACACATTTTTATGTTTTTAGGAATAAAATGTTCTATAAATCAGTGAGAATGATATATGAACAAACCCCTCAGTAAAAACCTTCAGAATATAGATATGAATAAAGCTGTAAAGTTTGGTGTGTGAAAGTGCTGCTGAAGTGGAGAAAAACTCCTTGGAGTTTAACCATCTGGTGCTCTTTGTGTGTCAGACAAAAACGACCAATTTTTTTTTCTTCATTTCAATGAAATTAATGTACTATATTTTTGATAATGTTTTTTATTTAATATTTTGTATTTATAGGGAGATTTTATGGTACTAAATTATATTTACACTGCAGTTATAATCCATTTATTCACTTTTTGAGCATAGACCTGAAAATGAAATTTCCAAATTTAAACTGTCATGAATTTTGAATGCTTTAGGGATCAGACTTATTTTTGATCTCTTTTCAAAGACGACACGTGGCAAATTATTGCTGAAATGATTTTTTTAAATAAAGTTAACCTAAAAAATGTTACAGAATTTTATGTTTATTGTTATGAAAAATGCACAAAAATACTATTTTAAATTTTTATGTGAAATATATATTTTCAAAAACACATTTTACTCTAACTGCATGAAAATCAAAGCCTTAAATCTAAACAAGTTGTGTTCCAAATTTGAGCTTGATATCTCAACAAATGAGCTTTCAGTAAGATTTTGTTTGGCTGCAGTACCAAAAGTTTTTACTAGATGAAATTCGTCTCCCATTCATTTCCAATACGCTCATTTTTGATCGTGAGGAGCACAAGTGTGACTATTTTTCTCAGGACCATTTAAGCTTTTCGAATCATGTCCATTATGTTTTTTTGTGCGTTTACATAGCAAGTGCCAAAACCTTTACCAAGTTTTGTACCATTCTGATAAGGTAAAAAATATTTAAAAAATGTAAAATTTTTCAGTCAAAAATGACAGAAGACCACTAATAATGCTCTATTGTCGTGCTGGTGAGTTTTGCACAGTCAAACAGCCCCTGTGTTTTATTCAGAAGATATAAATATCTAATTCTCTGTATAATTACATCATCCATTTTTATAATCATCTGTAATTAATTAGTTAGTGGAGTTGAGCTGATGTTTTGTAGTGATGTATCTGGGACGAGTCTCTCCCTGTAGATCTGAGTGTGTGTTAGACCTCACATCATTACATATGCAAATGCAATACTGTGTATTTAGTCTTGAATGACAGTAAAATTGTTCTTTTGTGTTTGTGAGCAGAACCTGCAGGGCATCGAGAATATTTGAAGAAAAACCTGAACAGGTGCAACCATCATTTTATGATCTTAATAATGTTTCTGTGTTGTTTTATTATTATATCATATTGTGATCCTGGTCCTGTATTCTGATTGGTCCAGAATTATAACCTGAACAGTTCATTATGGTGTTAATCAGCTTCAAACTCAGCTCATCCTATGAGAATTTAGAATCTGAAACTATCTAGTTTTTGTACTGTTCAAAGTTATAAAACATTTACTTTACGCAGGAGAGACTGCAATATCATGACGAAACAGGAAAACGTAACTATTTTAAGATTGATCGCACGTTGTGAATTATACACAAATATACGATTTTTAGAAAAAAAAGTTTGCATATATTTCCACCCCTAAACATAACTTAACGGGGCATACACAGGTCAACAAATTAGCCACAATTTCACCAAAATGTAAAACGCTTACGAATCACCATGAGTTTGTGTTAGCGGGAAGTGAGCAATGCGGGTTTGGTCACTGTGAACCGTGTTCGGTCAGGATTACTGTGTGTGTGTGTGTGTGTGTGTGTGTGTGAGTGTGTTGTCCGTGTGCAGGTATGTAGGTGAGTGTTTGTTTGTGTGTGTGTGTGTGTGTGTGTGTGGTGTCCGTGCACAGGTATGTAGGTGTGTGTGTGTGTAAGTTCCTGTGTAGGGTGTGAAGGAGACACACCTATTTCAACAGTAACACAATAAACCACATTTCCACTCACTGTTCATCATGACAAACAGTGTGTTTTCAGTCCAGAAATGCCACTGATCACAGATACTAATATGCAAATAAACACACATATTGGACCAGCCAAACATTCCACACTTGATGATACCGGTTTCATACAATCTTGCTGAACTAGAGTGATTATATGACTCGCATTTGCAACCTAGAATTGATTTTCAGGTTATTTTATTTACCTGTTTAAATGCATGTTGAATTTCACCCTGAATCTATAGATATGGCTAATATAATATTCTAAAATATTCTTTAAAATATAACAGATAAAATAACAGGCTGATTCACTATAAGAACATTTTTTGTCACCTTTGAAGGTTTTTTTTTTCCTTCTAAGGAATTATTAGGTTTACACGCAACATTGTTTATTAAGCTGATTATATATATATATATATATATATATATATATATATATTTGCCTTAAATATAGATAATCTAATCAGCATGACATGAAAGTGACAGGCTGATTTAATCTGAGGATGAAATACATGACATGTTTTCATGAGGTGTTTCAAGCCTTCATTACTGTTTTTCTTTGCAATATGGAGTATACTTTTGTACACTAATGTCTGAATGTCATTGAATTAGATGACAAAATAGAAGCGTTGTTAAATGTAAAGAAAGTAAAAAAGTTCACAAAAAAAGTTTATTTGATTTAAAATGATAAAATAGATCTAGTTTTGAGAATGAAGCACATTAAGCGTGACTGAAGTGAATTGGGGGTAAATGTAGATCAGGTCACATTTTTTCTGTGTAAAAGGATGTTATTATGAAATAATGCTAAGAATGTGATTAATATTTAAGGTCACAATCACTGACTAACTACATAGTCTCTCTGTCTGTGAGAACGTGTGTGTGTGTTATCCATCTGTGTTTGCTTGTAGGGTGGATGCATAACTGGACTGAATCCAGATTCAATGTTGTCCAACATTAAAAACAAATATAATCAAAAACGCATTGAATATGCAAAATAAATATTTAAGAACGCTGTCTAGGAAAATCCTCTTCTTCCATATTCAAAACTTAACAGACGTGCATGTTGTTATACTGTACGTACAGTTAAGCGACAGGTAAATCATCATTTAAAGAAAAAGAACTGCTTATATTCTGAATAAGTCAAATACATCATTCATAGCAAATTCAAATAAAAAGTTCCACATTCTCAATTCTGATTAGATGAGCTGCATTTGGAATGTTCAGTACATTCTAAAGTGATGCAGTGAGTTGCTACGCTGCTTGACAACCGTAAACAATCTTAAGTTTTACATTGAATTGTTTCTGTCAACTCTGATTATTGATATTTTGATTATTTTCATTATCATTGAGCCTCTCAAGGGCTTCATACAGTGATTCTCTTCAGGCGCTCTCAAAGTTAAAGAGGACCTATTGTGGTTTTTTTATATATATATTTTAAAGGGGACCTATAATGCCCCTTTCACAAGATGTAATTTCAGTCTCTGGTTTCCCCAGAATGTGTCTGTGAAGTTTCAGCTCAAAATACCCCACAGATCATTCATTATAGCTTGTCAAATTTGCCTCTATTTGGGTGTGAACAAAAACACGCCGTTTTTGTATGTGTCCCTTTAAATGCAAATGAGCTGCTGCTCCCAGCCCCCTTTCCAGAAGAGGGCGGAGCTTTAACAGCTCACGCTTCAGTTGCTCAACAACAACAAAGCTGGAGAATCTCACGCAGCCAAAATGACAACTGTCAGTAAGTGTTCAGTCTTACATTGTTCAAACCGGAGTCGGACACTGATGGAGAGACTCAGGAAGAAGTTACAACTTTTAGAATGAAACTGGACGTTTCTGAATGGTTAGTGGATAAATTTACGTAGTTGCTGTGGAGTTGATTCAACTCATCGACTAGCATGCGCCGTCATATTAATCTTTTGTGCAAATCGAATTGAGGTTCTTCATAGAGACAGGAACTAAACAGAGCGTTACTGACAGACTAGGAAGAGAGGAGCTGCAATGGCTGCAATGGCTATGTTTCAATCCACCTATTTTTATGTGCATTTTGGGATATTGCATAAAAAAACCACTGGATGAAAACGCCAAGATGTGCATAAGTTAATAAAATGCACATTAAAAACGTATTCGCTCAAATGAGTAGGACAAACTTTTTATGCGATACGAAAAAATGTGCATAAACTATGATGGAAACACAAATAAATTCCTTGATGCCCATCAAAAAAAGACGTGACTTGTGATGGGACGGCATAACTGGACCAACCAGCGGACCGATCTCATTGCACAGCATCTGAGATAATGTTTTGGTCACTCTTTGACTCACTGGATGGAGCGATATTTTATGCAATATTTCTAAATTTGCGCACAATTTAAATTCGCAACTTTGGATGAAAACATAGCTAATGTCAAATATGTGAAATATAATGTGTTTTTTGAACATTCAACATGAAAACCTATGCAAGTAGAGCCTAAAAACTAAATCAAGACTCAAAAGAGCATAATAGGTCCTGTTTAAAAAACTTGAATGTTCAAAAAATATCTGCCAGTGGGGTCATAAAAATCAAATTAATTAAAAGGAAGAACAAGTTCAACCCCTCTGGCAGACATTTCTTCTTGGTTTAAGCATAAATTTGCTTAATTTTTGATAATTTTTTCATAAAAATTAAAGTAAACACATCTTGATTTTAGAATGCTTACATCTTTGTACTGGAAAACAAGACAAAAATAATGTTTGCATTATTTTATATATATTATAAAACTTAAATATGCATAAAAGTATTGTTAATTTGGTTCTAAACACTTATGCTTTAGTTCTGATGATATTCCTCTCATTTGAGACGCCCCGCGGCCTAAACACACTAAAGAGATCAGCGCTAATGCTGCATGTGTCGGGCAGGTCTGCTCTTGAGCTTTCATGTGACCCTGAGGGGTTTTGGCTGTCTATGACATGAAATTTCTTCTGTCAGAGGTCAGATGTCGTTGTGTGTTGGGTTTATTCTCCTGACACTCAAATGGCTTAATTACAGAGTGTAGGTATGTAATGAGTGAGTAGGTTAATGCTTGTGTTTTGAGTTGAGCAGCGAGAGAGAGAGTGAGTTTTTTTAATATTCATCTGACAGGATGGGCTGCATTCCTCCTCCACCACAGATTACACACTCCAACATTTACACACCTGCCATAAAGTGCAGCTGAATCTCACATCTCTTCACTTACATTGCTTTTCCTAATCATGTTTGAAGTCTCAGTTGTGTCTGATTTATATCTTTTCAGCTCACATTAACATGTCACTCTTTATGAATATTAGCTGTCCTACGACGGCGTCAAACATTCAGACGTTAAAAGAGGATGGTGAGAGTGCAGAAGAGGAAGAGTTTGACAGAGGAATTCAGAGGGCAGGAACAGGTACGTCCAGTCTGTGCTGACTGAATGTGACACACCTGTTTCAGTGGGCGGAGTCAAAGCAAGTGACAACACAATAACAGAGGACAGAAGAGACCTCAACACACACAGACAGAGACACGGATCGCACACGGACGCAAGGATGTTTAAGAAGAAGGAATACAGTCCTGTGAAGGCCGGACAGTAAGTTACCATGTGTTTTTATGTGCCTTGTTTATACTTCAGCATTTGTCTGAACACTCTTAGAATAAAAGGTTCCGTGGGGTTCTAAATAGAACTTTAGGTTTCTTGACTCAATTTTAAATGAAAACAAAATGTATTAACACTAAATCCATACAATGATCTCATAATGGAACCGCTAAGAGGTTCTAAATATGATGTGTCTGACAGAACCCTTTAAGATTCTAAATAGAAACTGTTCTTCTAAGAGTGCAGAAGGAGATTATTAGAGCAGAGAAACACACCTGAATGAATGACCGCTCTATCTAAAGCCATTTTATAGTAGAAATGGACTGTGTTCATGCATTAAACCTGTGGTTATAGTGTGTGTGAGAGATAATGCTCAGTGTGTGTTGTGATTTATCTTTATGACAGGGCAGGGCTGTACCTCACACACGGGTCATTGAGTAAGCTGGACGTTTTTTTATTGATAATGCACTGCAAAACTGGTATTATTGCAAAATAACTCATGACAGGGTGATCAGTGTCTTTTCCGATAAGGATTGTATCTCATAATCTTGCTCATTACTCGATTAGTTAGCAAATAAATGAAGAAATGGAGCAGAAAATATTGATTTGACCGGTAATGCTTTAAAATGAGGTTCCAGTTTTCAACATTAGTTAATTAGGTTCATTAGCATGAACTAACAATGACTAATACTTCTGAAGCATTTATTAATCTTAGATAATGTTCATGCATTATAATTTGTATCAAAAGTTCTATGTGTCTGAGCTAACAAATTAACAAATGAAAGATTAATGAATATTGTAAGAAACATATTGCTCATTGTTAGTTGATGCATTAAATGATGTTAAGCAATGGGACCTTATTGTAAAGTGTTTCTGTAAAACCTGCTACAACGGTTTGTTATACAGGTTTATTGCACATGAATATTTGACCAATCAGAGTTCAGGATTGTGTGTGACATCATGCTGCTGACAGCTAGTGAGACAGTGAGTCACTGGTTGTGACGGTTTACGGTGTGTCTTGTGTGCCGTGTAGGGTGGGACGTCTAAGCTACACCAAAAACGAGTTTATGTATCATATACAAGCACAATGAGACAATAGATCTTGTAGAACAGAAGATGACTTATCAGACAGCACTTTCTAAACCATGAAGATGGACCAGAGTGCTGTACATAAATAGCATAAAACTAAAAAAAATTAAAGATGAAATAGCAACAAATCACAACAACAGTCAAACTGTCCATCAGACAGCCATCACTCACATTAATCAGACAGATTAGCAAAAGAAGAAGGTCTTTAGATCAACATGTGTAATTATACATGCATGCAATTTTTATGACATTATTATTGAGAGTAAATGAGAGTAATTTATAATTAGGTGATTAAAAATGTTTTACATTCACATATGTTTATAAATAAGTTCATGGGTAGTCTGGTGGCAATGCTTGATATCTTAAGACATTTCAGGGAGGCTGGATAGAAAGATGTTTATGGATAAGTCGAAGTTTATTATTTATTTTATTTTATTTAAAATGTCATATTTTATTATGTTTTATATTTATTTTTTCATATTGTATTAATTGCATTTAAAATATAAAATATTTATATATATTTTATACACAAACTTCTGTAAACTGCCAAATGAAAATACTCACTCTCAAGCAGTTTCAATCCATATGACTTTCTTTCCTCTGTGGAACACAAAAGGAGAATGAATTTATTTATTTATTTATTTAGTTTGTTCATCCGTTCGTTCGTTCATTATTTTAAATTTTTTATTTTATTTTATTTTATATTATTTTATTTTAATTCATTTGATTTTAAAATATTGATTTTATATTTTGTATATTTTTTTACAATACTTAATATTAGTATAATAATATTTTATTTTATTTCAATGTTTTATTATTTTTTATATTATATTTTTTTAATTAATTTGATTTGAAAATGTTTATTTTATTTTATATATATTTTTTTTGTAAATATTATTAGAATAATATTTTATTTTATTTAAATGTTTTATTTTTTTATATTATATGATATTTTATGATTTATTTTATATTATTTTATTTTTTATTTTAATTCATTTTAAAATGTATATTTTACATTTTATTATATATTTTATTCTTTATTGCTTCATAATATCCATTTGTTGTGTCCCATATTTCAGCAGTGGAGCTAGAGAGATAGAGCAGAGGTCAAAGAATAGAAACCTGTTGTACAGTGTGTGTTCTGTGTGTGTCTCATGATTACATTAATTAACTGAGTCACATCTATTATTTCACACTGATGTCGATCCAGCTAATCAAGTCACAAAGCATGTTTGTGTGTGTGTGTGTGTGTTTGTGTATTTCCTTGTATCCTGCTACACACGCATCAGTGTGAATCAGTGAGGCTGTGACACACACACACACACACACACTCTTGCAGTCAGTGTATCAGTGTGTTTGTGTCCCGGTGAGCAGAACACACATGAGTCTGTGCTGTTGTGTTCAGGATCAGGCCAGTGAAAAGATGGGCGTGTTGTTTAAAGCATCACTTCTTCTCTATGCGTGTGTATTAGCAGGTGTGTGTTTAACCTATAATCTAATTGTGTGCCAATCAGTGTGAGTTTTTCATTTCCTCGAGCCGATGTGTCAGTGATTGTTGTAATTGATTGATTGGTAATTGTTGCATCTGAATGAGGGAAATCTCTCTCTGTTTGAGCAGCGCCTGTAAAAGGAGATCATGTGTGTCGTTTGCTTAAATATTTTGTTGTTCATCAGTTTCATGTTCAGAGTCACTGTGAGTCACTCATCAGTTTCAAACACTGAGACTGTTTTCACCAGGTTTAATCACAACTTTTTTTACTTTTGTATATATTTTTTTTGTTGTTGTTTATTCATTTTCTTAAATGGTGATTATGACATATATAATAATAATAATTATGTATTATAAATAATTTCTAATATCTAATATATAATAGTTTTTCACCATATTTAATTACCTTATAACATTTGTTTGTTTATTTGTTTGTTTTTGTTGGTTGATTGATTGATTGAATTTGGCCATTGCATTCATTTTGACCAATTAATTTTTAAAAGTACAAATATTTCATAGTCTCTAAATTTAATCATATTTAATAATAATAATATTATTATAATGCAATTTTATTTTATTTTAATTTTCTTTTTTATATATATTTTTATATCTTGATATTTTATTTTATATTTATATTTTATTTTATATTTTATAATATTTTGTATATTTTTGTAATACTTAAAATTAATTTAATATTTTATTTAAATATTTTATTATATTAAATGTTTTATATTTAATATTGTTTTATTTTATTTTAATTCATTTGAATGTATATACATTTTATTGTATATTTTATATTTTATTTTATTTTATTTTATTTCATTGCTTCATAATATCCATTTGTTGTGTCCCATGTTTGTGCTGTGATATTATAATAATAATAATGTATTATAAATAATTTCTACTATCTAATATATAATAGTTTTCCCACCATATTTAATTACCTTATAACATTTATTTAGTTTTATTTATTTAGTAAATATGACAGTTGCATGAATTTTGACAAATCAGTTTTTAAAAGTACAAATATTTCATGCAGTCTTTTAATTAATATTTATGACATGTAATATATAAAATGTTAACTTTTTAACATTTTTATTTTATTGATATATTTATTCCATTTATTTATTAATTCCATGTAGTCTCTTAATGTATATAAACCACCCAGATACGTCCTGAGAAATTAGTCATGAATCGTCCTTTTGGCTTTTAAGCAGCGCCACACGCTGGATTATGAGGACAATGTTCTGCCCGCGCGTCAGGGTGTGACATTAAAGAGCAGGAATCTGTGGGAATTCCTCCAGAAAGGAGGTAGAATTCCGAGAGTTCCGCCTCAACATTCCTCAGACACTCCCAGTCACCTGTCTCTCTCTCTCAGAAGGGTGTGACGCAGTTGCATAATGACTGCAGGAATGTCAGAGCAGTAAACGGACAGATGAGATTGTGAAGTGAGTGACTGACAGATGTAGAATTCATGCGGGCGGAGCAGGAAGTAGAAACTGAACTCAACTGAATTGAATTCATTTAGCAGAAGTTGACTTCAAACTACCAACAGCTGACTCTGAACATGAAGAAACTGTTAACATGTAAACAAACACACACTTGAGCTTTAAAAATCAGTTTTATTGCTACAAAAGCAGGTGGGATGTCCCAGAGCGAGAGCGTTGTCACGCTTGATCACATGCTGATGATAGTGAAAGTCTCTGGTGTTTCCCTCTGCTCAGGTCGCAGATGAATGACATGCTGGCTCTGGTCACACGCCTACAGCAGAACGCTGATCAGGTGGAGAAGAACGTACTGCTGACCGAGAAACTGCTGGAGGAGGTGAGACACACACACACACACACACACACACACACACACAGGTTTGTTTTGCTATCTTAGTGAGGACTCTCCATAGGCGTAATGATTTTTATACTGTACAAACAGTATATTCTATCCCCCTACACTACCCCACCCCTAAACCTACCCATCACAGAAAACTGTCTGCATTTTTACATATTTAATAAAACATTGCTTAGTATGTTTTTAAAGCTATGTTAAATATGATGAAATGTCATCATAAAACATGATTGTCATAACACCAGTGTAATACCCATGTTATTATACAAATTTATGTCCTCATAAATCCCCCCCCCACACACACACGTATGTAGAATTAACAGATGTACATGCATGGATGATTTATTGAAAATAATAAAGTTTGTAGTCACTATTATGGTAATCAGTGTTTGCTTGACTTTTAAATGTTAGTGTTTCTCTGGCTTCTGTAACTAACTTATTATGGCGAAAAATAGCCAAGAAAATCCCTAATATATTATAGTGATATTTTTAGTACCTTTAGTAGGTGTTTTTTTATTATTATTCAGCTAAATTTCAAATATATATATATATATAAAGTATTTGAACAGTATCTGCAGTAAATAAATTCACATAGAAACACTTTTTCTATGTCTTTATATTAACAGCTTACAACTTTGAGTAAAACATGCTTGAGAAATTAAAGGCAGTCAGTTTCCACATAATGTGAACAAGCTTGTTAGGAAAACTCTTTTGTTTGAGTTCAGTTTACTTAAAGCTTTAAGTTGTCTGAACTAACTTTTCAACTTGTAAAATACCAATAATCAAGTTTTACAAGTAACTTCTAGGTATCTTTACTAAGTGGTAGTAAGTTTTATCAACTCAAAATAATGAGCTAATTTACTTGCTAAATTAAAGGCAATCGTTTTCCTCAAGTTTACTGAGTAAACAAAACTATTACATTTTACAGTGCCACTGATCGCTTCGCACACCTTTGGGAGTCAAACTAAATATTATATGAATGATTTTGCTGTCTATTAATTTTACACAAGGTTTTATTTCTGTTACCTGAGTTAAAACGACATTAGAGATTTTCCACAATTAGGGTACAAAAAAGTTCCTCTGAAAATGAAAAAAAAAAAAAAAAAAATTCTAAAAAATTGATACATTTATTTCGAAAAGTTTTTTTTTTTTTTGGTCAGTGAAAGCAGATAATATTGTTTGAAAATGTTTTTATCAGGGTTACTGTTAGCTGCTCTTCTTGGCTATTTTGTTAGATAATAGTTTAATAGTTTTACTTTAATTTTCAAATTGCTTGTGTCTGAGTATATTTTTAGCTGTGTTTTGTTGCTCTGATCAGGACGTAGAGAATGAGCGGAAAGGCTCTCCTCTGAAACAGCAGGGTCCGGCCGCAGAGAATCTGTCTCAGGCCGAGATCTTACTGAAGGATCTCTTCATGGACGTCAGCAAAGCCAAGAAACTCCAGCACCCGCAGGCCAATGTAATCGAGCTGGAGTGAGTGACATCACATCCTGCACACAAACATCAATGGTACTCAAGAGAGCGAGCGCTGAGCAGTAACGTTGTGCTTGTGTGTTGTGTCTGTAGTGTGAGTAACCTGCACGAGCGCTGGTCCAAACACTGCGCCACCTACAGGGATCTGTACGGACAGCTTCACGAGATCTACCTGCCACCCGGCGTCGACTGGAGCAGACTGCTGTCTGACAAACAGGTGACAAATGAAATTAAATGAAACAGATTAAGACAAGGGTTTAACAGTCTGAAGTCACAGGAGAAGCTCCTGACGTTCCTCAAAGAACATCTTCTGTTGATCTTCTTCAGAAAAACATCTGTGATCTCCTGCTTTAAAGCAGGGGTTCAGAGGAAAAGTGTGAAAAAAGTATTAATACATAATAAATAAATAAAATTAAGTAAAAAATGTTAATTTAAAATGAATAAAAATTACATTAAAGCAGAAATGGTTACATAAATACTTCAATATTAAAATAAGTAAATAATTAAATAAATGAAAATTTTATTAGAATAAATAAATAAATATTACATTAATACAAACTTACAAACAAATAAATTAGAAAATAAATAAATAATAAATATATAAAAAGATAAATACAAAAATTAAATAAGTAAATAAATAAATTTAAATTAGATTTAAAATGAATGAAAATATGCAGAAAATATATAATAATAAGGCATAATCTTATTTATTTACTTACTTTATTTGATTTTTGTATTTGTTATTTAAATAAATGAATAAAAAAATTATATATTAATAAATATTAAAAATTAGACAAAAACAAAAACAAATAAATAAATAAATAATAGATTAAAACAAATAAGTACGCATTACATTAAAAACAAATAATGAATAAATAAATAAATAAAAATAGATTAAAATAAATAAGTACACATTACATTAAAAAAACAATAAATATTAAATTAAATGAATACTTAAATACTGTAATTTAAAAATTAAAACAAAAATTGGATTAAAATAAATAAATAAACTACGTTAAAATAAAAAATAGATGAGAAATTAATAAAATAAACAAATAGATTAATAAACAAATTAGTAAACAAATAAACAAATAATTAAAAATTAGATTAAAATAAATAAACCTTACATTAAGACACAAAGAAACAAATAAATAAATGAGAAAATAAAAATAGTAAAAATATAAAAAGTTAAATATATAAACAATTTATTTAAAATTAATGAAAATAAAAATAAATAATTAATAAACATTATATTAAAACAATAAATACATACAGTATAACAATACAGTAGTAAATAAATAACTACTTAAGTATCAAAAGAAGTAAATAATGAAATACTGTAATTAAATAATTAAAACAAAAAGATTTAAATAAATAAACTACATTAAAATGAATTTACATTTAAATTAAATAGATTAAAATAAATAAACTATATTAAAACAAAACAAATACATGAGAAGTTAAATAACAATATAAATTAATATAAAAAAGTATGGTTTTTGATTTGAAATAAATGAGAAAATAAATAAATAATTAAAAGAGATTAATTTTAATAAAAACCCAAATATTACAATAAGTAAATAAATAAAATTAAAAATAAATAAACATTACATTAAGACACAAAGAAAAAATAGATGAGAAAATAAAAATAAAATAGTAAATTTATAAAAAGATAAATACACAAATTAAATAAATAAAAATTTGATTTAAATAAATTAAAAGGAAAATAAATAATAAATAAACATTATATCACTATATATACTATGGCTATACATTACTTTATTCATCTGTGAAGAAACATATAGAGCCTTGATTTGACTAGTAGTGAAGTGTTTGTTATGGAGTGTCTGTCTGTGACGGTGTGTGACGTGTGTGTATGTTTCAGGCGTCGATTCAGGGAGCCGCTTACGGTCCAACTCTGTCTGATGTGGAGAAACAGATCGCAGCCCATAATATCCTGCATAAACAGATCGAGGCGTATCACTCGGCCCTAGAGAGCAGCAGCGTAAGTGTCCACACACACACTCACACATAAACACATAAAATAAGTTTATATAAGTAATAAAAAGTTTTGTTTATATATATATATATAGTTTGAATGTTTTATTTTCTGAACAGGATAACTCGTCTGCCCTTCAGAAGCAGTATGCAAATCTACTGGTAAGACCTTCTCTTTATATTCTCATACTTAACTCTAAAAAGTAAAGCTCTGCACAGTTTAACTGAGTCTGTGTGTGTTTGTGTGTGTGTGTGTGTAGGAGGCGTCAGAGAAGCGCAGGCAGCATCTGTCGTCGCTCTATGACTTCATGCAGGGCTGCAGTAAAGAGCTGCTCTATCTGACCGAACAGCAGCACAAGATCAGCAGCAGAGACTGGAGCGACCGCATGATCGACAGCGCCGGAGTGCGCATGGAGTACGAGGTGAGACGCTGAAATACACACCACATCCATTTAAAGTCAGCATGAAGTGGAAGTTGTGATAGTCTTTTCTTCCCGTATATCTGAGTGAAATGGCTTCACAAACAAGAACAAATGTAGGGCGGGGCTTGATTTTGTCCATAGGGATTGATTGGATGGTTGTGGTTTGCTATTGGTGGATCTCATGTGATTGACAGGTTGCCCCGCCCTCATCATCAGAGAAGAGATGTCACTGGGAGAGGAAGTTATTTTGATTCAAGATTATGAGCCACATGAATCTAATCAGATAAATCAGTTATAATAAATACTGCAATGTTCCTTTTAAAAAAAAGGATTGTCAGTTGGTGTCTTTAAAACATCTACAGTTTCATTTGTTAACATGAACTTACAATAAACAATACTTCTAAAGCATTTATTAATCTTAGTTAATGTTAATTTACTAATATAAAAGTTGTATCTGATCTTGACTTTAGTACAGGCCCCATTGGCCCCTCAGATCTGATTTGTGCCCCCTCAGTTTTAATTAATCCCCCTCCACCCCCGAAATGGAATTGATTTTAACCCTTTGATGCGAACGATCACACCGGTGTGATCTGAACGTTCAGTGCTAAATTCATACGTGCTTGCGCGCTTTGGCTGGCGGTGAGCCAGAGACAGTCACGCTCAGCGCTTGTCATATATCACAACTATTCAGTGTTTTCAACCACATAATGTTTATGTGAGGTTCAGTATGTGATTGTCTTCATATGAATCCTGTTGATAAATGTGTTTCAGAGGTTTAAGAACAACGGGCTGCTGACACACGAGAGGGAGGTGTACAAACTGCAGGAGGAGGCTGGCGCACTCGTTCAGGACAAACACCCCGGATCATCCGCCGTCAAGGTGTGCAGTCCTTCAGTCAATCATTCATTCATTCATTCAGTCACTAATATATTCATTATTCATTCGTTCATTCCTTTCCACATTTATTTAGTTCATTTGTTTGTTTGTTTTCATTTGATTATTCTTAAAGTTAATTTATTTGTTCATTCATTCATTTTTTTTAGTTTAGTCATTTTATTAATTTCCTCACTAACCCATTCATTTAATATTCATTCATTTTCATTAATTTATTTGTTCATTCATACCCTCATTTATTTATTCAATAATTTGATTAATTCATTCACTTATTAAAGGTGCAATATGTAATATTTTTCCAGTAAAATATCCAAAAATCACTAGGCCAGTGTTATATATTTTGTTCACTTGAGTACTTACAATATCCCAAATGTTTCCAACTATTTGTAAATCGTGAGAAAATTGCAGTTTTAACCGAGGCCCCGGGACGTGTGAGGAGTCGCCTGTCAATTGCGTCATACCCGCGTTACCCTCGGTTTCCGTTTTATTTTGTAGAAACCATGGAAACACTAAAGATGCTTTAATATATTACACGTTTTAATAGACAAGGAAACAACTGTTTTGATATATTTATAGACAGAAAACTAATTATTGTTATATAGCTCAACACGTTTAGTCTTATTGTTTAAATCTAATTTTCTTGATTTTTTGCGAGTACCATGCTTTACCATGCCTCAGAGAAAAACACTATTTTGTGAAGTAGCTAACACAGCATAATCAGATGCAGCTTTATTTTTAGTAACAGTAATACATAATTTTTTCTCTCTCATACAATACATTTTAAAATTAATTGCATGCCATTTATCAACACAAGCCATCCAGCATTTAATATGATATTCTAAAATCGATCTATCTTACTGCAGTGTGTCTCAAACAAGTGTCTCACAGCAGCCATCGAGCGAACGCACAGAGTTACGTTATAACATTTTCAACACACTCAAATGTATCTAATATGATAAACAGAGCTGCGTTACCTCATACTCATGACCGGAAAAGCGGAAGCGGCGCCGGCGACTGTGGCATAATAAAAGTTCCGCTGCTCACGGCGTGTGTTGCGCAATCGCTCCAGCGTCCTTGTTCAGCTCCCACGACACTCGGTCCTGCTCTGCTTCATACTACAGTAACATTAATAATCGCATCCATGACGATGATTTCCTCCTGAGTCCTATCCCGATTGTTTTCCACTGGCTGTGATGTGAAGACCACATATCCCATGATTCCACGCGCAAACTTGGCGTCATCAAGCTACGCCTTTGTTTTGAATAGGCCTCTAGCGACCTCTAGCAGACAGAAATCTTACATATTGCACCTTTAACTGGTTAATTCATTGTTCATGCATTTATTTGTTCATTCACTTGATTGTTTGTTCATTCAAACACTGAATCTCATTGGCTCTTGCTGTCATTTATTTGCTGACTGAACATGATTTCACGTGTGTGTTTCAGTCTTACAGCACAGACGTGTCGAGAGAGTGGCAGCGTTTCCTGAATCTCTGTCTGTGTCAGGACACACACCTTGATAACGTGGAGGAATACAAGAAAGTGAGCAAACAAAAACATCTTGATGAGACACTGTCACCAGGAGCAGGAGGTTCAGATGAGCGATTATTGAAATGTCTGTGTGTGTATTTTAATCTCAGTATCAGCTGGATGTGGAGACGTTCACTGAGTCACTGAAGAGAATCAAATCCACCACTGAACCATCTGTGCTGAAAAACATGAGCAACCCCGAGATCCTGCTGCAGCTGGAGGTGAAAACACACACACTCTCTCTCACACACACACACTGAAATAAGTTAAAAGTCTAGTATAATAAATGTGTGTGTGTGTGTGCAGGGTGAGGAGAGGTCGATCTTGAGGAACGAGCAGCGTCTGGCCAATCTGAGAGAGCTGTGCACCAACATCGCTCCTCTACACCTGCGCCGGAGCACCGCCAACAAACCCGTCAGCGCCATCGCCCTGTGTGACTGGAGCACTGAGAAGGTAACAAACAAAAGTATTCAATTTGAAAGAAATTAACACTTTTATTCAGCAAGGACGCATTACATTGATCAAAAGTGACAGTAAAGACATTTATAATGTACCAAAAGATTTCTATTTCAAATAAATGCTGTTCTTTTGAACTTTATATTCATCAAAGAATCCTGAAAAAGTGGTTTCCACAAAAATATATGAAGCAGCACAACTGTTTTCAACATTGATAATAATCAGAAATGTTTCATGAGCATCAAATCATCATATTAGAATGATTTCTGAAGGATCATGTGACACTGAGGACTGGAGTAACAGGAATCACAGGAATAAATTACATTTTAACATATATTCACGTAAAAAAACAGTTATTTTAAATTGTAATAATATTTCAGTGTTTTAACTGTTTTAACTGTTTTGGTCAAATAAATGCAGCCTTGGTGAGCAGAAGAGACTTCTTTAAAAAAAAAAGTTCACTGACCCCAAACGTTTGAGCGGTTGTTTATACGCATGCAGGGTGTGAATTACAAATTACAACCCCCTAAATGAGGCTTGAACACCCTGAAGGAAGTCAGAAGTTAAAAATGGTTTAGTTTGTCTTTAATAGTCCATATATTAAATAACTCTACTTCTGCATATTACATGAGAAACACTTGAAGTGTTTTCAAATGGCAGTTCAGTGCACTGTAAAAAATTATTTTTATGATTTGTTATCACAACATTTTTTCTTTTGTTAAATCAAATTAGATAATTAATGTGGTTCAGATAACAATATTTTGAGTTTCTGTTGATTAAACCAGTCTCCATTGTATTAACTTTTAATTTCAGTGAACTCAAAATTTTAAGGCAACCAACTTATTTTTTTAAGTTAAACCAACAATTCTTTTTTACAGTGTAGACACAAAAGTTAAATTACAATTAAGGTACGTAATCTAACAAACAGGGTTCCTACGGTCCTGGAAAACCAGGAAAAATCAGGGAATTTCACATGTGTGATAACCGTTTCTCTGCTGCATCCCTGCAGGACTCTGTGAAAAGAGGAGACAAGGTGACACTGCTCTCCAGTCCCAAAGAGGAGCTCTGGGAGGTGAAATCCAGCACAGGAGAGACCAAGCTCATCCCAGGCGTCTGTTTCCTGATCCCTCCGCCCGATTCAGCCGCCATCGACAAGGTGGACGGGTAAGAAAGCACCTGAGACGCTCCCAGTTCTCCCAGCTGCTTCCCTTCTTAACATCTTAACATGTTTTTGTCTTGTATTCAGTCTGAGCAGGGATTTCTCCGATCTGAAGATGACAAGGTCGGCTCTACTGGCCCAGGCAAAAACGCCCATTGAAGTTGTTCATTTCGTCAAACAAGGTCAAATTTATTTACACAGCGCTTTTCACAATACACACATTGTTTCAAAGCAGCTTTACAGAGGGTCCAGTTCTCACTATTAACTAGTTGCTTATTAGCATGCATATTACTAGGATATTGTCTGTTTATTAGTACTTTAATACTACCCAATAAAAAAGGTTTTGTTCAATTTATTACAATAATGTGAAGCAGCTTTACCAGCTACAGTGATAGATTATAAGGTTTTAGTGCAGAAAACATTTATCATATTAAATTTTAGTCGTAAATGTCGTTTTTTTTTCTCGCAACAGTCTCCGTGGCCACCGTTCCTGACAGCGCGAAGGCTGGCATCATTGACAGCCGTCTGGACCAGATCTTTTCAGATCTGCTGAAGTTAGAGAAAGACATGCAGAACCGAATGAGATCTCCTTTAGATCGCACCTCTCCCATCGGAGATCTGTCTGCCAGAATCAAAGACCACGAGGTGAGAACGGCAAATAAAACCACAAGAGTCTAAATGTGGTTATTTAGTTGGTCAAAATGTGTGAAACAAATGTAAATCTCTGTCTGTGGATAATATAGTTAGATATAATTATAATTATAGTTAAATATAAAACAGTTGTTTGGTTTGATCGCACTAGAGTTTTGTCGTGATTCTGAAGAATCTGGAGGCTGAGAAATCATCGGCTCAGAGGGACATGCAGCCCCTGATATCCCAGAAACCCCTGGGGCCCACCACGTCCTCACTGCCTCTGAAACTGAGCAAAGTCAACAACAAGATTGATGACATAACCGCCCTCTCTGATCTCTACAACAAGAAGTAAGAAACAATACCTTTTGCAGTAAATTATAGAGATTGGCACAGCATTTGCTTTTTGAAAAATGTAAAAAAAAAAAAAAAAAAATGGGATAAACATGGGATTATTTCCTCAGGGCCACATCTTCCATGTACCTGGAGAAACAGCTCAAGAAGGTAGACAACTTTCTGACAGCGTTTGAGGATCAGTTGGCTGCAGACACTGGCCTGTTAGACGAACCCAATGCCATCCGCAACCACTCCAGACAGCTGCAGGTAAATGCTCTTACATAAACACAAGAACTTTATTCAAAAACATTAAAAACTCTTATCCAAACATTTGAATGGTATGTATTATGTGTTATACTCAAAGTCTTCTGATACCTTGCAATAGATTTGTGTGATGAACTGACCAAATTGGAAATTTAAACGGGACCTATAATGCCCTTTCCACAAGATGTAATATGAGTCTCTGGTGTCCCCAGAATGTGTCTGTGAAGTTTCAGCTCAAAATACCCCACAGATCATTTATTATAGCTTGTCAAATTTGCCCCATTTGGGTGAGCAAAAACACACCACTTTTGTGTGTCCCTTTTAAATGCAAATGAGCTGCTGCTCCTGGCCCACTTTCCAGAAGAGCACAGAGCTTTAACAGCTCGCGCTTCGGTTGCTCAACAACAACAAAGCTGGAGAATCTCACGCAGCCAAAATGAGGATTGTCAGTAACAGTGTTCAGCCTTAGATTGTTCAAACCGGAGTCTGACACTGATGGAGAGACTCAGGAAGAAGTTACAACTTTTAGAATGAAACTGGACGTTTCTGAATGGTTAGTGGATAAATTTATGTAGTTCATGTTAATCTTTTGTGCAAATCCAGCGTTGAACTGACCCTCGTTTGTGAAGCAGTCCGGTGTAAAGTGACAGCATGGCAACAACACTCTACTACAACAACTCTTCCTCTTCTCTAAAGCAGCTCAACATTGCCTCACCCCCTTTGTTGCGTGTTCCCGGGGGAAGGATTTATGTAAATTTTAGGGTTTGTGATGTCACCAACCCAGGAAGAAGCTCGTTGTAGTCCCTACCAGCCATTTGTTGTAGTCCTTAAAAAGCGATTTCTGTAAAAGAAAATATCTCCCTTTGCATTGAACTTTGCAGATGTTGTTTATGCTCAAACAGCAACATTACACACTAACTAAAATTAAAAAAAGTGAAATCATAATCAAGGACCCCTTTAAATCATTATTAACTAAACATCTTCCTTTTTTAGATTTAATGTTGAAATGAAATGCAAATGGTTTAGATATGGTACAACTTTCTATTAAACAATCCTTCACTCAAAACATTGGAATGATGTTCTTAATTGTTTCCTCCTTAGAACATGAGTAAAGACGTTGCCTCCAAGAAAGATGACATTCAGCAGCTGAACCGTGAGTTGGAGGTCACAGAACAGGCGTGCAGCTCCCTGCAGAAGAGCTTTCAGGAGTTCTGCCCTGATATACGCCACCAAGAGACCGAGGTCAAGCGCTTGAGGAATCGCTACTCCAACATCAACAGCCAGCTGCAGCAGAGGTCAGAGAGGCCTTCTTCACTATTGTGTACTGTTTGTTTATTGATTACTTGGGGCAAGTACAATGCTTCAGATTTGTGAAATGTATCCACAAACTTTTTACTCCACAGGGCAACTCTGTTGCAAGAGGCCGTCAATAAGAACCAGGAATTTCACAGCGCCATCCAATCGCTCACCGCTTTCCTCATTAATATGCCCAACAACAAGGTTCGGCCTGGTGAAAGTGTGTCGCAAGTCTATGCCAAGCAAAACTCTCAGATGGTCAGTATTAAGTTTTACTGCCACAAGTTTTAAAATGGTTGATTTTGAATCAATTTTGACTGATTTAATTTAATATTTTTACACTGGTGCCACAGATATGACATGCATCACCTTTAAATATCTCAGATACAGTGGATTTTGGGAATTTAGTGTAATACCTACCCTTTAAATTTGTTTTTGGTTGCAGAGAGCAGTTGAAGACATCAAGAGAAAGCAGGATGATGTAAACCGAATCGTCAAACTTTCTTCTGAGCTGCAGAGTGTTCTTAATGTGAGTTGGCCATCTTGAACATGATCATACTACTGCGCATTTCAAATGTCAGTAGCATTAATACAAATAGTCTGTTGTCTCCAGGAGTATGAGATGAATTCTTTCAAATACCGCAGTGCATTGGGAAAACCAGAAATAAATTCAAAAAGTCTTGAATGCATTACCCTGGTTGAAGCTGTGGAGAACAAGGTACTGTAGGCTGCTTTGCTATAATGACCAGGATATACTTCTTTTTTTCTTTTTTACGTACTTTTCCAAATATCTTTATAATTGATTACTTTTTAGGAAAGGGATGTTGTGAACCTTTACTCTGAAGTATCAGCACAAAATAATCAACTTCTGAATCAAGTCATCTTGGCCAAGGACCTCATCAACAAGGTACAGAATATCTAAAGCTTCAACAATCATTTGAATAGATAATTAGTTAATGCTTCTTGAATGCTGTAACAGTATCAATATTTGCAAACTGAATGGTAACTTAAATTTTTTGGGTGTAAAGCTACCGTGAACTTCTTTACTTAATCTGAATTAATCTTTATTATGTAACCCATGAACAGAATGAAGAAATTGTTACCCATGTGGTGGTAAAGCAGCAACTGCAGCTGCAAAGTCAGCAGAGAGACATGGATGAAGTTGACGGCCTGAAGCGAGAGCTTTCTGAGGAGATATCTCGCCGCGCTCATGCTGAGACTGATCTAGCGACCTACAGGAAACGGATGATGTCCCTGAAGAGTCGGAGAGGTGTGGAGCGAGTGGAAGAAAAGGAAACTGTGCATTACTACCGTGATCCGAAGCTGGAGGCCGACTTGGAAACACTGAAGAGGAGGATCACCGAAGAGATCAATAAACGATCCGAAATGCGAACAGAAATTGAGATTGTCAACAAAAAAATTGTCACTCGTGAACATGAGATTATCGAGGTGAAGCCCAGGCTGGTGACAAAGGTGCTTACAGAAATTGAGCGTGATCCCAAACTGGATGTGGAAATGGCGAGGATCAGGGAGCTCATATTCAAACTAAAGGAGGAAATTCGAGTGCATGAGAGTGAAACAATTCATATGAGAACAGAAGTTACTGTCCTGGAGCGCAAGAAGCCTGTGATAAAAGAGAAAGTGGTCCTGAAGGAGGTTGTGAAGCTGGAAAAGGACCCAGAAATGCTGAAGGCTGTGATTAACTTCAGGAACGTGATCTCGGATGAGGAAGTCAGATGCAAGAACCTGAATGATCAAATATTCCAAATTAGGAGTCAGATCAATAACCTGGAGAGGATTATTCCAACCATACAACCAAAAACTGTCATCAAAGAGTTGAAGAGGGTGGAGCAGGATCCCGAACTCCTACAAGAGTCCAAGACACTTCGTGTAAGCCTGGAAGAACTGATCAGAGAAAACAGTATTTTGCTAAAAGAGTTCTCCAGCCTTCAGCTCCGCTACAGCCAAGTGGAAACCATCAAACAAAAGATAGAATTTAATGAGATCATCCATGAGATCTACAGAATCGACCCTGAGACGGAGGTGGAACTGAGACGACTGAGAAATGAACTTCTCGAAATAAGCAGACGCCGTACTAGCATTGAGAATCAGATGAACGTGATCATGGTGGATCTGAAGACTCTGCGTGCCGAAAAGCCCAAGATCGAACTGAAGGAGGTAACTCGAGAGGTTGTGAAAGAAGAGAGGAGCCCTGAGATTGTCAAAGAAATTAAGAGGTTGAATGAGCAACTTACCATTTTGCGGACCAACTACGACTCGGCTATGAATCGGATGATTCGTCTGCGCAAGGACAGGGATGAGTGGAAGACTGAAAGATCAAAGGTGGAGACCAAAGTGGTGACCAAAGAATTGATAAAGTATGAAAATGACCCTCTGCTTGAGAAGGAAGCTGAACGTCTCAGGAGGGAAGTACGTGATGAAGTTCAGCGCCGCCGAACAGTGGAGGAGAATGTGTTTGACCTTCAAAACAAGTACATTGTGCTGGAGAGACAGAAACCAGAGGAAAGGGTCGTGGTTCAAGAAATTGTGCGCCTCCAGACAGATCCCAGTCAGATTCTGGCTCATGAGAGGTTAGTCAAGACTTTGGAGGAGACCATCAAAACTCGTCGACAGCTGGAACTGGATGTGCAGCAGATGAGATCTCTAGTCCTGGAACTGGAGAAAAAACTGGAGCTTGTGGATCGGCAGAAGAAGATCCTGGTAGAGACAGAGCTGAGACAAATCAAGGCTAGAATCTATGAACTTGAGACTTGTCCAACGCCTGTTGAGGAAAAAATTGTTATTGAAGAGGTTTTGAAAGTTGAGAGAGACCCAATAATTGACAAACGAATCATTGATCTTCGCACTCACATGGACAACGAGGGTGCCAGCATTTCCCACCTGGAGAGAAATATTCGGAACCTCACAATCAGGATAGAGTCCTTGACCAAAGAGAAATCTGTTGAGAGGATCATCCACAAAGAGGTAATCAGGGTTGAGAAGGATCAAACGGTGGAGGCAGAGAGAGAAAGCCTTAGAGCCCAAGTCGCCCAGGTAAAGAATGCAAGGACCCTCAGAGATGATGAACTTCTGCGGCTAAAGAACAAAATAACTCGAATTCAGACAACCAGAACAAATTTCTCTCAAGAAGAAAACACCTTGATTGCTTACAGGGAGAAAATCAAAAAAGAGCAAAATGAACTTCTCCAGGAGTTGAGAAGACTGGAGTCTCAGAAGCAGGAGATCACCATAACTTTCCAGCAACAATCCAAAATCTTGAGTGAGAGGAACCAAGTTAGCAGGCAAAAAAGCATCAAACTGGAGTCTGAGATCCAGCGCCTGGAGAGAGAAATTCTGGAGGTGAAAGAGCTAATCAACCAACGGGAAATTACTATCATAGAGCTGCAGAAAGAATCAAAGACGACACAACATTCAGAGACAAACACCAGAGAGACCAATGTCTCCACCAAAATCACCATTCTGGACCCAGAGACTGGCAAAGACATGTCACCCTACGATGCCTATGTTGAGGGTCTGATTGATCGCAATCAGTACATCCACCTCCAAGAGCTCGAGTGTAGTTGGGAGGAAATCACAACCACCGGTCCTGAAGGTGAGACGATACTGCTGCAGGATCGTAAGAGTGGAAAGCAGTACTCTGTCAAGGCGGCCCTGCAAAATGGCAGACTGACCCAGTATGACCTTCAGCGCTACAGAGAGGGCAAAATGAGCATTTCAGAGTTTGCTCTTTTGGTTGCAGGGGAGAAGAAATCAACATCCTTTCCTCCTTTAAGTGCAACACAAACAACAACTGTTCAGACAGCAAGCCCCAGCTACAACTCCTCCACTCTGACCCGCCGCTTGTCCTCCAGCACCAGCAACTTGAACCCACACTCTCAGCTGATCACCAATGGAGATGAACTCTTCCCAATTTCTGGCATTCTAGACGTCACCACAGAGAGCCGCATGTCCGTACGAAGTGCCCTAACACGCAAACTGATTGATCAAGACACAGCGATGAGGCTTCTGGAAGCTCAGGCTGCCACTGGAGGTATTGTGGACCTGAACAAGAAGGACAAGCTGTCCATTCACAAGGCGGCACAGCAAGGATTGATCGATTCAAGCCAGCTTCAGAAACTTCTCAGTGCCCAGAAGGCCTTTACTGGTTTTGAAGATCCTGTGTCCAAAGAGCGGATGTCAGTGGGAGAAGCCGGCCGCAGGGGATTTATCCCCAATGATAGTGCCATGTGGTTTATGGAGGCGCAGGTGCTGACCGGCGGACTGGTAGACCCGAACCGGGCAGGTCGGATTGGCGTGCAGAATGCTGTTGATGCAAAACTGATCGACGCATCCACGGCCAAGCAACTTCAGGATGAATCGGTCTTTGTGAAGAATATGATCGACCCCATCAAGAGGGAAAAGATCACGTATAAGGAGGCCATGGCTCGATGCAAGAGGGACCATAGCACAGGGCTGCTCCTGCTCCCAGCTGCATCGTCTGACGTCATAGACGCTCCATCCTATTCCAGCTACAAGTTCTCTAAATAATAATAAAGACAACACACAACAATGATAACAGATTTAGGTGCTGCACAGCAAGGGACATTTAGGGTTTTTTCCATACCCATATATAAGATAAAAGTTCTCTGGAGCCTTTTATGTCATAATGAGGTGTTTATTTTTTCCTGTCTTTGTTTTTAACATGCTTTTTCAGTTACTTTTTTATTTTCTGGTTCATCTTGATGAATGGTCTGAACTGCTTCTTGATCTTCATATATAATAAAAGATACTATTTCATATGTACCCAAAGTGACTGTCTCTGGAATGTCTATGTAATGTTTAAACTATTTCTGACATGAATATCTACAGTGAAGTCGATCTCTGAATGATAGAGATAAATCTAGTTTACCTGAAGTAGACATACTACAGTGGAGTTTGTGAACCCCTGGGGGTTTGCGAGGGAACTGCGGTGGGTTTGTGAGTTTAAGCTAATTATTAATTAAATAAATATAATATAATAATAATAATAATAAAAAAATAAAAGGAGATGTTGTTTAATTGTATACCTGCATGTAATGCATCAGAGAACTGTGAACATGCAAATGTTGTTAAATTATTAAAATATTACCTTCAAGTAAATATTTTAGGTCAAAGGGTTTCAGCTGACAAAAAAGTTTGGGAATTGTAGAGCTTCATAATAAAAGATTACCTTCATAATGAAGGCCTAAACATTAAATATTTTCAACCAAGAAAATATCAAGAGGCATTCATTTCCATTTTACTCTAATAATAATAATATAAATTGCGGTATTTTTACTGATTCACATTTATGAACTTAGACATAAGGACAACACATATACACATAAATGCGCACACATAAATATGTTTACCTCCTGAAATTTTGTTAATATTGTGTATCTTTATTTTTTTTCATACAAATTGTATGACTTGAAAAAATATATAACATATTTATATATATATATATATATATATATATATCAAGTATACAGAGAATGGGTTTTAAATATTAACACAGTACAGTTGCAATCATATGCACATTTCTGATTCGCAAACAAATCAAAGCACTTTTATTCCAAATGTTTCAGCTCTCCACAGAATCCCTTCTGGTCACATATTGTGCAAAAACCAAATGTCTCAAAACAAAGAAATATTATCATCCATACACAAATCAACTACCGATATTTAACATGTTAGCAAATCTGACACTAACACATGTTGCCCATCTATATGGATTCTGTCCATTAGTCTGCATCTGGATGGTCCGTACAAGGTTGTAACAAAATGTTCAAGTTTCATATACAGTAAAGTCGATCTCTTCATATTGATCCTTTGCACTACTATTCAATATAATTTATGCAAATACTTGCACTTCTGAATGCCTTATTTGTTGTTTTAAATCCCAGAACATCACTACCAACTCTCAATTTGAAAACACAGAAATCATACAAGTTCACAATGAAGTAGACACAGGGGTGATTTTAAGCACACGCTTTGGTTATGAGTGGATGTTTATTTAACTTTTTTAACATTTAACTAATGACATCACCCAGGAAGTGACATCATCTTGGAGGAGAAACAGCAGCACAAACATTGATAAGTATTATGATTGAATTTAATGTACGTATACTGTGATGGTATTAGTTGGATAGTTACTCTCCAAATGTTTCATCTTGTTTGCTAACATTACATAAATCAGTTCAAATATTACTAACATTTCAAAAGATGGTTAAACTGAAAAATGAATGTAAGCGAATGAGCAATGGCTAACTTTAGCTTGTTATGAACATCCTGCTGATTTTCTTGTTGGTTTGTAAATAATTCAAAATTGTAAAGTAGTAATGATAGACATTTGTTTTAACTTATAGAAGCAAATCAAATGTTGTTTTTGGTGTCAGGTTTCACCACTGACAGGACATTTTACCATATCAACTATACATGCCGTTGATGAAAAATGCGATGATAAAGTGTGACAGGTTTGCATGATCAAACAATATTTCCCGTTATTCTCTGCTGTAGCACATGAGCAATAAAAATACACAGATCAAGCACCAGTTAAACACATAATATGCATTATTTGTGCTTCATTTTATTGCATTATATCACTAAAAACCTTCCTGTATTTGTCAATCAGTGAAAAAGAGAGCGAAAAAAAATCCCCAATTCATTCATTTTATTCTGATAAAAATCAGATGAAAGCCACAAATGTCATTATGATTTAGACTGTAAGTGAGCTGTAATTTCCTAGGAGGATCAGAAGGCGGCACATTACAACGCTCTCTTAAATAATACCAAACATAAAACATTTGCTCTATCATAGAAAAATAAAGATGAACAGCTATATCATATGTTCAACGTTGGCACTTCAGAAAATCAAGATTGGTGCATCGCAGCAGCATAAACTCCAGCATAATACAGATGCTCAAGCATCAGACACCATGAATCTCACAAACCTCACCCCAAAAATCAGAAGAAATTAAATATTATAATTGCAGAAAAAAAAAAAAAAAATTAAAAATTAATAAACAAATGTTAATTACCCTGCAGTAAAAAACAATGAGATTTTTGGGTTAAATGTTCAGAAAATAATGTCACAATGTAAAAAATCTTAATGGTTGTCTTCATTTTCTTAATGCAAAATATAATTTATTTCTTTCTATTGATTTTTGGGGCGAATTTGACCTGGATAAGTTTTCAGATACACAAGCATCAGAAAAAAATCTCATGAAATCTGTTCAGCTTATATTTCACCCAAATAATTGTATTTATTTATTTAGATTAGATTAGAAAAAATTGGAATAACAATTTTTAAAATGTTAAAAACAGTCCATTTTCTAAATGCAAAATTAAATTTCTTTTGTTTTTGGGGTGAAATGTGACCTGGACATGTTTTCGTGAGATTCACTCAAAGTTACAATTCTTTAATAAAACAAAGGATCACATTAAGTTCAAGTTTAACGGCAGCCAGTTCGGATTGTGCTCTAAAAACAGCGTCATGTGGAGATGAGGCGGCCCGCCCCTCTGTGCACTTGTGCTTGAACGGGCCCGTACTCCACGCGCTCCCCGTCCACCGTCATCACGCCGGCCTCGCTCAGCGGCTCCAGCCTCAGGGCTTGCACCCGCCGGTACACCAGGTGCGGGCAGCCGCAGTCCAGGTGCGTCCCGCTCTGCATGGCCCGGAAGAGTCGCAGCAGGGTGGCCCGAGAGATTCCCGCCGTCACATAGAACAGGTGGATCAGCCCGTCGTTTGCACGGGCATCCGGAGCCGCCATCAATTCCTCGTTTAGGTGCGACTGGAACATGGCGAGCACCAGGACGAAATCCTGCTCCTCCACGACCGTCCAGTCCTGCGGGACAGGCTGGTCGAGTGGGACGAGCAGGTGGTCGAGCAGCTGGTTGTCGGTGGTCGAAGAGGAGTCCGTTTCCGGCTGGTCTCCGGCAGGCAGGAAGGCCAGTTTTCCCTGATAGATCCGTAAGGACGCCAGACGCACCAGCGTTCCCAGGAGGAAGCGCAGCTCTCCGATCTGACGGAACTGTTCACTCTCGATGTCCACGTCGGCCACGAAGCCCCAGGCCAGAGACAGGAAGGAGAAGATACGAGCGCCGGAGGACAGACGGATAGAGACCAGGTCGAGCCCTGAGATCAGACCCTTACACAGCAGGAAGCCACAGCTAGTCAACAGATCCTCACCCCACACCGGAGACTCACTACAGACGACACACAGATCCAGTCACAACATTAATGTTCATTCATAGCAAAGCACTATAATCAGAGGCCAGTGTTGTTTACTGGATAGAAACGATGCTCCAGGACCGGAAAATAAAACATGTATACATTTACAAACAGCAAAATAAACCTTGTAGTATCAAAACATCCTCTATAAATGTTATTTTTTTGTATTATCTATATAGCCTACTGTTACAGTATGTATTAATATTTTAATATAACTTTTTTTATATTTTTAATTTGCATTTTAGCTTCAGTTTTAGTAGGCTAATTGTGTTGTTTTTTCTATTTAGCTTTAATTTATTTTTATTTTAGTAATTTTAAGTTTTTTTTTTTGCTTAAGATTTTCATCTAATAGGCTAGTAGTTATATGAGGGTGCTTGTGTCAAAATGATTTATGACCCTTTTGATATATGACATATGACAGGTGTGACCTTTTGCCCTTCCGTTTCCGGACTGTGTTTATGACCAGGAAGTGTGACCATCTGTTACCGGACTGTGTTTATGAGTGTCATATGTTTTTATGTTCAGGAAGTGAGATGGTGTTGGGTGTTTATACAGGTGGGGGTCAATTTGACGATTGCGCCGGGTGTGAAATGGTGTGGGAATGTTCATACAGGTGGTACAGTTTGATGATTGACCGTTTTGAACTTTGACACGCTTGTTTGATGTCTGATATCTGCATTCCGGCTCATGTGTGACAGCATCCAGCCATAATGTCTGTGAATGAAACAATACAAATGAGATAATAAATAAGAAGCACTGTTGTTAAATGAAACATATGAAAATGTTTATATGAAACAGTATTAAATAAAGCATATGAAATATTGTTTATATGAAATAAGATTAAATAAACTAAATTATTATTATTATTAAACCTTTATTTAGCCAGGAAATAAAACTCTTGAGATTTAAAATCTCTTTTACAAGAGGGCCAAGACAGGCATCACATTTAGTTAAACATATAGCAAATACAATAATTTACAGAAATACACAAAATCACTCAAAAACAATTACAATCAAATGACTCAGAAACTAGATCCTTTAAAAGACCATTAAAATCATTTAGTGATACCGACTCTTTTAAACGTAAAAGAAATAGAAATTATATGAAAAAAAGTATTTTTAAAGCTTTGAGAAGTTTGTTTTCCAGCTTAAAAAAAGTACTGATGTTAAATAATGCAGTTGAAATATAAATTTTATGAATTAAGATAAAATAATATTTTTGAAGCTTTTTTGAAGATTTTTAACTTTAAGAAAAGAATGATGATAAATGAAACATATGAACGTGTTTATATGAAACCGTATTAAATAGTACCGATGTTAAGTAAAGCAGTTATTACAATAGTAATTTTATGTAATAAGCTGAAATAGTATTTTTAAGACAACTTACCAGTTGAGTTGAGATGCATGCAGTCCATTTGCTAAACTGAAAATGAGTTTGTTTCCAGTATTGCTGTGGGCCGGTCCAACTCTGTCTGCGGATGTGATTGGTTTGCAATGTGTCAAACTATTAAAAGTGAGTCAGGATGGATATAACACCTCTTATGGTTTATTATTGAGGGATAAAAGCTAAATCTTTCTTCCTTCCTTCCTGGCTCCCCTGACACTGACAACCAAGAGATATTGTGGACATGTCCAGACATGTGTTTCATGTTTCCACAATTCAAGTAATAAATAATTATAATAAATAAATAAATAAATATATTTTATAAGCTGTTTTGCTCATGGGACAAATTTTGCTCGGTGAGCGCACACACACACACACACACACACACACACACACAATTGCTTCTATAAAAGGAATTTATCTCTATTTTAAATTAAATGATTATAAATAAAATATATAAGATAATGAATAATAACAAATATGTAATTAACATTTATTTAAACCTTTTTAGTTATAGCTTTAGCTAAATGAAAATATAAATACAAATAAATAAATACAAGAACTTTAAAATGTTAGATCAAAAAGTTATTTTTATTTAACTAAAAACTATAATAAATGTTTAACATTGTTTTAGTAGCATGTTTATTGTAGCGAGTGTTATATACAATCATACGTACTATTTATAATCATTTAAAAGAAGTGTATGTTTTTTTTTTAATGAACTTTTAGATCTAACATTTTAAAGTTCTTGTATTTATTTATTTGTATTTATATTTTCATTTAGCTAAAACTATAACTAAAAAGGTTTAAATAAATGTTAATTACATATTTGTTATTATTCATTGTCTTATATATTTTATTTATAATCATTTAATTTAAAATAGAGATAAATTCCTTTTATTGAAGCAATTGTGTGTGTGTGTGTGTGTGTGTGTGTGCGCTCACTGAGCAGAATTTGTCCCATGAGCAAAACAGCTTATAAAATATATTTATTTATTTATTTATTTTAATTATTTATTACTTGAAATGTGGAAACATGGAAACCCCGACATGTCTGGACATGTCCACAATATCTCTTGGTTGTCAGTGTCAGGAGCCAGGAAGGAAGGAAGAAAGATTTAGCTTTTATCCCTCAATAATAAACCATAAGAGGTGTTATATCCATCCTGACTCACTTTTAATAGTTTGACACATTGCAAACCAATCACATCCGCAGACAGAGTTGGACCGGCCCACAGCAATCCTGGAAACAAACTCATTTTCAGTTTAGCAAATGAACTGCATGCATCTCAACTCAACTGGTAAGTTGTCTTAAAAATACTATTTCAGCTTATTACATAAAATTACTATTGTAATAACTGCTTTACTTAACATCGGTACTATTTAATACGGTTTCATATAAACACTTTCATGAGTTTCATTTATCATCATTCTTTTCTTAAAGTTAAAAATCTCTTAAAGCTTCAAAAATATTATTTTATCTTAATTTATAAAATTGATATTTCAACTGCATTATTTAACATCAGTACTTTTTTTAAGCTGGAAAACAAACTTCTCAAAGCTTTAAAAATACTTTTTCATATAATTTCTATTTCTTTTACATTTAAAAGAGTCGGTATCACTAAATGGTTTTAATGGTCTTTTAAAGGATCTAGTTTCTGAGTCATTTGATTGTAATTGTTTTTGAGTGATTTTGTGTATTTCTGTAAATTATTGTATTTGCTATATGTTTAACTAAATGTGATGCCTGTCTTGGCCCTCTTGTAAAAGAGATTTTAAATCTCAAGAGTTTTATTTCCTGGCTAAATAAAGGTTTAATAATAATAATAATAATAATAATTTAGTTTATTTAATCTTATTTCATATAAACAATATTTCATATGCTTTATTTAATACTGTTTCATATAAACATTTTCATATGTTTCATTTAACAACAGTGCTTCTTATTTATCATCTCATTTGTATTGTTTCATTCACAGACATTATGGCTGGATGCTGTCACACATGAGCCGGAATGCAGATATCAGACATCAAACAAGCGTGTCAAAGTTCAAAACGGTCAATCATCAAACTGTACCACCTGTATGAACATTCCCACACCATTTCACACCCGGCGCAATCGTCAAATTGACCCCCACCTGTATAAACACCCAACACCATCTCACTTCCTGAACATAAAAACATATGACACTCATAAACACAGTCCGGTAACAGATGGTCACACTTCCTGGTCATAAACACAGTCCGGAAACGGAAGGGCAAAAGGTCACACCTGTCATATGTCATAAATCATTTTGACACAAGCACCCTCATATAACTACTTAGGCTATTTATATTTTTCAGATTTTAATTTTTAGTTTTAGTAAACTATAACAACTGTCAAGCAAAACTTGCAACACTAAAATCAATGACTACAATTGAAAAGATGTTGATATAAAACAGCACAAACAGCAAAGTGAACCTTATAACATTAGCTGAATGTCAAAACATACAATTATGGCTTGTTACTGACACTGAATAAAAAATAAAAAAGGTAATTGCAACTTTTTGTTTAACAATTCTGACTTTATATCTCGCTATTCTTATTACTTTATAACTCGTAAAAACTTACTATTGTGAGATAAAAAGTCTTTTAAATTGTTTTATTCCATACTATACTATTATAGTATTTACCCACATGAAAAAATACTATAGTAATTTATAGTAAATAGGCCTACTATAGTGTTTTTGAACCATACTTTAGTAAATTGTAGTAGGTTATACTGTATATATTATAGTATTTACAACATTTATTAATGAATGCTATAGCATACTGTAGTATTAACTATAGTGAACTAATAAACTGTAATAAATAGGCTACTGTAGTATACTTTAGTTTTTACTACAGTAATCTGTAGTGTATTTTAGTATAATACAGGCTACCCTATAGTTGTAGATAACTTAGTACAGTATTGGGTAAAGTATTTGTTTATATTATATTACCACAACAACTAGCCTAGAGAATTACCACAACAAATTAATTCAAGTAACGTTAGCCTACTTTACTATAGTATGGTTCAAAAACACTGTAGTATTTATTATAAATTACTAAAGTATTTTAATAAAAAAAAAAAATGAATTAAAAATATTAGCCTAATAGTTTTAGTTAACAATAACAACACGGCTAATATTTCATTCTGAACACAATCCAAAGTCCTGAGTTGGAGTAAAAGTTCACCTGACAGCCGTCCTGAAAACCCATCCTGAATGGGGAAAAGCTGGAATCCCTAACAATGTTTTAGCTTCTTACATTAAATCGGGCCAAAAACTTACCCATAATGCAAAGCACATTCAATAATAAACAAACATGCGATTGGCGGGACGACATCCGATCCGAGCATTATGATTTCTTGTGCGCATTTCATTACTATTTTAGTTACTATTTTCTCTGTTTATAGATAACTGATGTTGAGATGAATAAACCGGAAACTATTAACAAAGTTATTATTGACATATCTGCAGAGGTACTAATAAAAAGATGTGCTCCGTTTAATTATGCTGTAAAATAGCCTATATATTTGTTTTTTAAAGTACAGTCTAATAATCACCAATAGGTGGCGCTTGTGCTTCAATTATAAAAGTCCAACGGGCAAACACTAATGCACCGAGTGGACACAGATTATTCTGAGGTAAATCTGCATCGGTGCTCAATCATTTCGAGTGAGAATCGTGTGCTGATGAATGTCTGCGGTCTGCTTTATCTTCATGAATAGAAATGACTCCATTATAGTAAGGTTTGTTTCCAGAAAGTGTATTTACCTCTCATCACCTGCTTTATTCACCTGAATTCAGCAAACATCAGCTCTCTGACTGGATGCAAGTCATTAGCGAATCATTAATGTTTTCATTAGTTTGTTCTCTCTCAGCAGAACCGAACTTTTATTCTTTTGTTGAAAGAAACGCTGAGTTTAAACCCGCAGAGATTCAGCTCTCACAAACACGCAGCTATGGCTAATGGCTGGAATAATGACTCTCGGTAATGACTGCTTGCGTTGCAAACTTTAAATTGAGCAGCAGAACATTCTCCATCTGAACGAGCACGGTTCAGGATGAATTTAATGGCGATTACTAAACCAAATGAAGTTCTGCATGAACACTGACCCTAGAACACAGTCTCATCTGAACTAACGTTATTCCAGTAACATTAAAGGGGATAAGCTGCGTTGTTTTATAATGTTTCATGGGGTGCACTTATAATGTTAGTATGCTTACATAATTTTTACACCTAAAATTGTCATAATTTAGAAATAAAAGGCATTTTTGCTACCCTGATTTTAGCCCTCTGATTTGAACGCTCTGTTTTAAGGGGCGTGTCTGCTGTGAGACTTAACTGCTGTGATTGGCTAACATCTTTCCATTTGAAATTAGCCAAGTATTACTCTCTATTTTAGCACATTTTTTAATGCATCATGTGACTGAATGAATGATCACAGTGGCTCTGAATGCTGCTCACCGCGTGTAGTGATGGACGGAAGCAGCCAGTGCATTTCCCGAACCTCCGGGCAGGATTCCCAGAGGAGTCTGGATGGCCTTTTCCCAATCCTGCCTATCCATTAGACCGTTCACGACCTAAAACACACACACATACATGCATACATGAGCTGGATGGCCAACACACACATACACAAACAGAGGCGGACACACAAGCGTTCCTCACACACCTCAAACAGCAGCCCGTCTCCAGACAGAATCACCAAAGCATCCCACTGCGTCAGGTCGGCGTTCCTCACCAGATCTCGAGCATGATTCGGACGCTCTGTACGGATCACAGATCACAGGATGCGATCACATTTCAATCCCAAGAGTCAGTTAATGCACTTCATGAGCAGATTCTCTCTGGTACATTAAACATGTCTATTAGATCTGACCAAGAAGTCCTGATACACTCGGACATCCGATACCATTCTTCCCAATGCAGTCTTATTCTACTATCATTGAGATACTGTTAGTTTTTATTCATATTTTCAATGTTTTTAGCTATATTTTCTGTTTTCATTTTAATTTTAGTTAAAGTTTTAGTAATTGTGTTTTGTGTTTTTGCCATTTTTATTAGGTTTTTTGTCTATATATCTTTTATAAAATTTAAAAAAAAAAGAAAATCAGTTTCAGTTAACATTTAGGCCTATTTTTAAGTAATGAAAATATATTTTTAAAATGGTTTTAGTTGACTATAATAACCCATCTCAACAATGCTATCTCACAACCAATTCGTACGTATTTTACGAGGTGGCTACTTCGTAGGAATTTGTATGAATTCATATGATTTGTCTAAACCCCATTGACGGGTAGGTTTAGGGGTGGGGTTAGGGCTAAGTCATTCGTACGAATTCATACGAATTGGGCAACTCGTAAAATACGTATAATTTAGTAAAAAATGTATGAGTGAGGTCATATGAATCAGCCACCTCGTAAAATGCACTGTAAAAAAGAATTGTTGGTTTAACTTAAAAAAGTAAGTTACCTGGTGATTGGTTTTAACGAACAGACCACATTAATTATCCAAGTTGAATTGACAAAAGAAAAAATGTTATGATAAATCATAAAAATAACTTTTTACAGTGTACGTAGGAATTGCTGTGAGTTTCGGTTGGTCTTAACGGTAATACCATGGTATTCATGTAAACACTTATTATTATTCAGTGCTATTTGTATATATGAAGCACAACTGTTTTCAACGTTGATTATAATCTGAAATGTTTCTTGAGCATCAAATCATCATATTAGAATGATTTCTGAAGGTTCATGTGAAGATCATGTGATCATCTGAAGACTGGAGTAATGATGCTGAAAATTCAGCTTTGATCACAGGAATAAATTACATTTTAACATATATTCACATAGAAAACCGCTATTTCTTCTCCTTACTTTATGTATTTTCAAGTATTACAAAAATTTTTTCAATATATTTAAAAAATACATTTTAACATGTGACTAGGCATTAAGAAAAGGGATCCAAATAAAAAATAGGAAAGTAAGAAACCATCAAAATAAAAGATACAATCAATTATCCCCAAGTAGTAAAGCGCTGTTAGTTAAAAAACAAAACACAATCTACACTTGTGCCAACTAGTATGAGAAAATTAAACACTGAAAACAGTGTAATATTTAATAATATTTCAATAAATATATATATTTTTATGTTTTGTTATGAATATCATTGGCTCTTATGACAAATTGCTTGTGATGTTCCTCATTTGTTAGTTCTACTAAATGAAAAAAAATGTAAATGATACAGTCAGATACAGCAGTTGATTTATGAGATCACAGCGCAAGTAAGTCTGAAGTTTTAATCCTGTAAGCGTGTGTGTGAGTAACAGCATTGATGGAGTGTGTGTGTGTCAGGCAGAAGTGAAGATTCATAGTGACTGATTCAGCAGAAATGCCTAAAGCTGAGACTGCACTTCACACACACTCATTGGCTCAGTGTGGATGTGGTGTGATGTGTTAATTGAGGGAGACACTTCACATCATAGTGACCCACATTACTGATCACACACGTTCAAACAGCAAATATATGCTTCATTCCCTCTTAAAAATAAAGGTTCCAGAAGGGGGTTTTCGCAGTGATGTCATATAAGAACCATTTTTAGTTCCTCAAAGAACCTTTCAGTCAACAGTTCTTAAAAGAACCATTTTCTTGGTATGAAGTATCTTTTTTCAATTTAGAATCTTTTGTGGAATGGAAAGATTCTATGGAGGTTAAAGGTTCTTCATGGAACCATTGATATCAATAAAGAACCTTTATTTTTAAGAAAAAGATTTCACTTGTATCTGAACATTTTAGCAGGTCCCTGCTGAATGTATTTATCCACTTCCAGTGCTGATTAGTGTTACACAAGCATGGGTTTATCAGTGGCTAGTGTCTTGTTTCTGAAATTGTGTTTACAGTCTAAAGCACCAGTGATGGTGATGAATATAGACACTGACAGATGGATGAATCTCATGAAGAAATAACCTGCTGTGATTTCACCATAAAATCAAAGAAAGAGAGAGAGAAAATTAAAAGTTCAATATTATTTTCATGGCATTTATTATCACTATATAAGTTGGAACACAAACTGCACAGTGAAAGCGAATCATGCACAACACACACACTAAAAAATTGACTGATGGATGTATAAATAGATCCATCAAACATCAGCATCAAGACACACACACACACACACATGCAATCAGTCTCAGCATCACTCAGACAGCTGTCTTTCTCTCTCTCTCTCTCTGTCGGAGGTTATTCTGAGTTCACAGTGTGACAGTGAATCTCTCATCAGTCCTGCTGCTGCTGTCGAGTATTTTTCACTCATATGAGACTAATAGCATGTTTTATGTATGAAGCTCCAAACTCTATATAGTGACACACTCTAATGATGAAGAAAACATACAAAACAACTTCAGCCCCAAAACAGATCAACTGCTGTCATGGTGGAGCCACAATCTGAGGAGAATTATGCTGAAATCTGGTTTAATGAGGTTTAATACCGACATCGGCAGAACCAAAAGTTAGAAATAGTTCACCCAAAAATGATCATTCCCTAATCATTTACTCAAATCATTTTTTTTTAGATTATAAAAAAAGAAGATATTTTGAACATTTTTGGAACCCAAACAACATTGGACCCCATTAATCAAAGTGAAAGGTGAAGAAAGTGAAGAAAAAAAAGTCAGACTATTAGACATCTAATGCCATTCATCTAAAAGAATGAATCCTCAATGTCTTCAGAGTTTCTGAGAAATACTCTCACACTCATGTGCTTGTGTGTGTGTGTGTGACACACCTGTGATGACGAGCGTGTGCGGTATATCAGCCTCAGTGAGCATCTGCTGAACATGGCCGTTATAGAGAGCCATCGCTTGGCCCCGCCCACTCTGAGGATTGACCAATACCATCACGCCACACGGGCGGCGAACCTCAGAGAACAACACACCTGAGAGAGAGAGAGAGAGAGAGAGAGATGTGAAGGGTCTGACAAACACATTTACATGCAGAATAAAAAGATAGAAAAAAATCACTGATCGTTCTGTGCTTGAATGCAGGAATCCTGAACTCACAGTGTAAAATAATACAAAATAAAATAAAATAATAAAACATATCAAATATTAAATAAAAAACAATTATAAAATAAAAAATAAAATTAATAAATTATAAAATAAATAAATAAATAAATAATAAATAAAATAAAAATACAACACAATGAAATCATAGCAACCTATGTAATAATAAATAATAAGAAAAAATGTAATCATAGCAAATATAAAATAATAAAACAAAAAAAATACAACACAATATGATAAAACTGTAGCAAGATTTCACCAAAAGTTTAACCTGTTTAGTGTTCGCTATTTTAATAAAAACAATATGAAATATTGGTGAACAGACACCTATTAATGGCTCCAGTAAATTACTGAACTGTGTGTGTGTGTGTGTGTGTGTGTGTACAAAATAAACATTTAAAAGAGCAAACATATTAAACTGCACTTAAATGGTTTTGTTCTTTATATTTGAATCTGAGATGAATATCCCTCATATTGTTGTCATCAACTTGAATTGTAGAGGAAAAATAATGCAGTCATCTTATGGTAAATTTAATCATTTTATTTTATTTACATTTTTAAAATGCATTTATTTATTTATATTATTATTTTATACTAATGCAATAAGCAAAGCATTCAATTTTCTCTGCTAATCTTCCTCTCGGTCTGGTTTGAGATCGGTGTGGCAGGAGGTTTTAATTCATCATTTTAATTTTCTTTAAGAGGTTTCATGTTTGACAAACATCGTAAAGAGAAAAGCGCCGTGGCCTCAGGCAGGATCACACCGCTAACAGACAGCAGCGCCAGCTAAAAACTCACAAAAGCTAACAAACAGATGCAGGTTTGTCTTTATTCGGTGTGAGGCATTACTTTAGCAGCTTCTGTTCATGTTACAGGAGCATTCGCTCTGGGTTTCTCCTGAGACTGGCGCACAAACCAGCCGGTTCAGCTAGACGGACTTGTTTCCCGGGAGCGGTTTATACGTGGGACAGGTGAGACCTTCAGTGAATACAGACACACAGACGCTCAGGAGCAACGGTTCGACAGCAGCAGCTTTGATGGAGCTATTTTAGGAGGAAGAAACACAGAGAGACGTCAAACCCTCAGAAAGAAAGACTAACTGTCACAAAAGGGTTCAGTGTCTCAAACAGGTTGTGGATCTTTAGTTCCACTGGAGCACAAATGATTCATGATCAGGTTTGGTTGCCGCTCATCTACCGGGTTAAAGGGATATGTGAGGCATTTCATATCATTTTGAGTGGATTTATTCATACTAGCGCTGCCTCTGTAATTTATACAATCAGTAAGAATAAAGCAATTTCATTTAATTTAAAACCTACATTAATAGAATTAAACTCATTTGTTAATGGACACATCTTTGATTCTAATGTTATTCTTGTCAACTATGAAAAAAGACATCGCATTTGTAAAAAATAATTTAAAAATGTATAAAAATGAAAAAAAAAAGAATAAAAATGAAAAAAATAAATATATTCTAAAATGTAAATAAAATAATAAAATAATTTAAAAAGAAATAAATTCATTAATTAAATAATAAAATAAATACAAGCATTTAATAATATTATAATGCATATTGTTATTGCCAAAAATAATTAGGGATGCACCGATATGAAAATTTTAGCTGATACCAATAACCGATAATTCCTTATATTTACTGATAACCGATATATTGACTGATAAATCTAAATCCAAATTTGTATATAAGTGCACATCTGAAGTGTCTCAGCTGAAGGAAATAATCCATTATTTACCGGCTTTAATATATCGGCCAAATTTTCTTATTGGGCCGATAATGATAACATTAAAAATGAACATATATCGGCCTATACCGATATGGTGGCCGATATATTGTGCATCCCTAAAAATAATACTACATTTAATCATCTAAAAAAACAATAAAGACTGTTTTAAAGACAGTAAGAGTGATTTTACCACATTCAAGGGTGTTTTAACACTTAAAACTGTGGTAAAATCACTGTAATGCCTAGCTTATTGCATTAGTATAAAACAATTTAAAAAAAAATAATAATAATAATGTGAATTTAATAATTGAAATAAATAAATAAATATAATAAATATGAAAACTTAGTTAAGTAAAATAAAATGTTTATTATATTGTACAATGGGATTGACAATAATACATTTATTAATCCGTTTTACCACATTTAAACACTCTGTGTCATATAACAGCAGTAAAATCACTATAACGCCTGACTTGTTACATTAGTAAACAATCTCTGCCACTTCCTCTGGACTGAAATCTTGCAGCAGCAGGAGGTTCTTGCACCTGAGCTGTAATTCATCCGTAATCCAGAATCCTCCGGGGCAAAGGGCTGTAATGAGCTCCTGCGGGTCAGAGCACACACGGATCAATGCCACCTTTCAGCCGTGTGCCAGCGGGAAGAAACCTGACGAACAACAGTGCTCTGTCACAGGAGACGCAGAAAACACACATGCTGACGCCCATCCATTCAGTGAGCCACGAACACCCGCTGCGCTCGTTCATATCAGTCAGTGATTAAAATTCACTCAGCACCTTCACACACTTAATTAGCACTCGAGTCTCTGACTGAAACTACAAGGCCTAAAATGAAATAACCTTTATGAAGACATTCACCTTTATACAAAAAACATGATGATAACGGCTCCGTTCCGAACGCTAGCAAGCTGCCTACATAGACAGCTGCCTTCTAAGGGAACTAAGCTGCAAAAATTAAGCTCATTCATAAACATTAATAATGCTGACATCACAAGTATGAGCTCATTAACATATAACCATGGCTATTCTGGAGGTTAAATGTGATTTATCAGTGGGTTTTGCTACAGATATGAACTGTCTGGAGTCTTGAGAAAAGTTTTAAAGTTTAAACTGAAGTAATGGTTTTCCGTCCAAAACCAAAGAACAAAAAAAGAACATGTCCGGTTCTACAAATAGGCTTCTATTTTTACTGCTAGAGAAAGAGAGAGAGATGTGTGTGTGTGTATGTGTGTGTGTTTCATTTCTCATGCTGGTAAAGCTCTCAAAAATCACAGCTGCTGAACTGTGAACATATGGTGAGATATGGAGGTGTGTGTGTGTGTGTGTTTACACACCTCTGTTGTTGTGATGTGTAAAGTGTGTCAGTAGAAACACCTCAAACTATCCGACCACAAGACCACAAGCATTCAAAAACTTCTCTATGAATCTCACTAAACCTGTCAGGAATGCGTCCAGGTCATATTTCACCACAACCCCTATATGGGCCATTCTTCAGAAAACACATTTAAAAAGCATTCAAAAGTATTTAAATTGTAGATGTTTACTAAGATCCTTCTATTATCTACTGAATCCCACAATAATATTTAAAATATCGGTAAGCTTAATCAATATAAATTCATCATTTATTGTGTACTTTCAATTGGGAGGTGGCTGTCCTGAACCCTAACCCCTAAATTTCAACTTGTGAAAATGATTTTGAAATAATTTTTGCACCTTTTTCCATTGTTGTTTTTAGATTGTTTTTTTTTTTTTTTTTAATTAAAGTTTAAAAATATATTTTTATATATTTTATTTTTAAATCATGAAAACTTTATTTTAAAAAAACACGTCGAGAATTTTCACTTCACTACCGAAACAGTGTATGTTTTAGTCCATGGGCTGAGACTGATTTTAACCACACCCCTACATTTTTGATCAGGAAAAATTTCTGTGTCCCTCTCATAGCCTCTCTTTCATAGTAGATAGGTACCTTCATTTTGAGTTAAATGTGTTCAAAAGTCTCAAAATCTGTGTGTAACGTCTGCAATTGCATTTCTGCAATTAAGCAAACTTTTTTGGGTGTTATTCCATAAAATTTAGATTTTGTGTGGGTACAACTGTTCAGAGCTAACCATGTACTGATTAGCATCTTTGAGCTAGGCTCAAAAGTATCTGAAATTGTCACTACCGAAACAGTCATGACCGAAACGTGGTGAAGTTTTGGTTGTGACATCATTGTTTTTTGAGTGTTATTTGATAAAATGTAGTTTTTGTGTGTGTACAACTGTTCAGAACTGTGTTAGCTAACCATGTGCTGATTATCATCTTTGAGCTAGGCACAAAAAGTATCTAAAATTGTCACTACCGAAAATGATGTTTCCAACTCTGACTTTGAAGCAATTCTGTAGAATGGCCCATATATAATCTCTGTTATGATAAAGCCTTTAGTCATACTGTGAACGCAGAAGCGGCTCAGCAGCTCCATTCACTGTATATGTAGCATGTTCTTAGTGTGTTCTTATGTGACCTTGTGTGATGAATCTCTTTGTGTGTCTGTTTGACCACTGCATGCCGATCATTCATTCATCATTCAATGGCTTAAATGACTTTCTTTAAAAAGAACGAGCGCCAGAGTTACAGAAAAATGAAGCAAGAAAGCCATTCTTTGTGTTCAAGTCGTGCTGACCTTGTTGTAGGAGATGGAGGAGGTAAAATATCCATCATCCATCTACATCTGAAAACTCCTGAAAACGCATTCATCATGAAATACTGCCTTCTGAGAACTGCAAAAATGCAGTAGAGCTTAAACACTGCTGAGTGTTAGAGATTTTAGCACATCGTTATCACTGTGATGCTTGACTGACACTGATAATTAAAGCCTCGGGACCAGAGACATGGAGACATCAGCTCGTTAATCAAATCAATATTTGAATATTAATTACGTGGGATATAATTAAGCAATCTTGTGGAATAGATGCATGTGACGTTTGTGTAAGTTTGTGTGTGTATTTAATACATCATTATAAAACGGATAGTTCCGGCCCTTGATTCTGATTGGTTGAGCCGTGTTCGAAACCGTTGTAAAATTCCCGAAAACATACAGCTGACCGCATTACATAAGTATCACTACGCCACTGATTGTGTACGTTGCTGCATCTTAGTCTGTCGAGTGAACGAGTGTATTACCTGCATTCAGATTTAGCATTTTCCTTCAGGTCAGTGCTATGTTCATAATAAAAAATCCGTTTGAATGTCCGCTGCGATTTTGTCCTTTTAACATTTAATGGGTTTTCCAGTGCCCTGCTGACACTGATAGTGCTAGTCAAAGCATTTGCGTCTTGTTCTGTGTTCACAACAAGTTTCAATATAAAAGTCTTTGCGACTGAGTGCCTCGCTCATGAAGACAATCTTTGCCAACATCTAATGGTGTAATAAATGTAACTTCTCTTCCTGTTCACGGTCAGGGACTATTTTTTCCAGTGGAAGGAAGGCTTTTAATGATTTTTTTTAATGATGAAAGTTGCATTGATACTAATTTTTTGGCTTTAATATTTGTATTGTGTGGTAACCGTTTTTATAAAAGCAATAAGCCCTGTGAAGCCGTGGTTTACAGTGAATTTATAACAGCTAAGGGGGTTTTAGGCACTCCGCTCCACACTGTACCTAACAACGCCCCTTAGCTGTTATAAATTCACTGTAAACCACGGCTTCACGGGGCTTATTGCTTTATTAAGCTGCATCAAATGAACGTGTCAGCAAAAAAAGGACCATAAAAACACCAAAAAATAGCCCTTATGACTGATTGTACTCTAAAATAAAATAAAAATTAATTAATTAAAAAATGTAAATAAAATAAAATAATTCTAAATAGAAAATATAAACAATTTAATAAACACTTTTAAAAATAAACAACACAATAATAATGAATCACTGACAGTCACAATACACATACACAGCAGACCTTTTAAGTCTTGTAAGTTGCGAGGTGGAGCCTCCATGGACCAGACTTGTTTGTTCAGCACATCCTACAAATACTTGATTGAATTGAGATCTGGGGAATTTGGAGGCCAAGTCAACACCTCAAACTCGTTGTTGTGCTTCTCAAACCATTCCTGAACCATTTTTGCTTTGTGGCAGAGCGCATTATCCTGCTGAAAGAGGCCACAGACACCAGCCTTGGCCGCCCATGACCCTGTCGCCGGTTCACCACTGTTCCTTCCTTGGAGCACTTTTGACAGATACTGACCACTGCAGACCAGGAACACCCCACAAGAGCTGCAGTTTTGGAGATGCTCTGACCCAGTCGTCTAGCCATCACAATTTGGCCCTTGTCAAACTCACTCAAATCCGTACGCTTGCCCATTTTTCCTGCTTCTAACACATCAACTTTGAGGACAAAATGTTCACTTGCTGCCTAATATATCCCACCCACTAACAGTGCCGTGATGAAGAGATAATCAGTGTTATTCACTTCACCTGTCAGTGCTCATGCCTGATCAGTGTGTGTGTATATATATATATATATATATATTCTATATTTCTATATGAAGAGTTTGGTTCCAAAACACGATAAAAAATTGAGTTTCCGCCAAAATCAGTATTGTATCTGGTCGGTATTTAAAAGTCATTTATTATTTTTGCGCAAAATGCGATATCCGTCGAGTTATTCTGTCATGTTTTCTCTCTTTTTTTCCAAAATGCGACAAACGCCAGTCTCCCTTCTCTGCAGAATGCGATATATCCGCTCAACAAATCACAGCGCACCATTCCACGCATTGTAAACAGTAATGGCGGCGCTCTGAATACACCCGGGCCGTATCCAGGTGAGACCGAGGACCGGCGCCTTGACACGACCACAACGCAGCCCTGAAAGATCAGCAGAGATTGAGTCAACTAGATCATCCATTGTGAAGGCCTCATCGACACGACAGCCAGTGGCACAGCTCCTCAACAAACCGTCCATACCGGCGTGATGAATACGATCCTCAACTGGATTGAACTGGAATAAATACTTTGAATGTTGCGATCCTATTGGACATATGATAGCAACCTGAATCGTAACAAAGCACTGTTCGCCAGAGGAGAACTGGCCCCCCGACTAAGCCTGGTTTCTCCCAAGGTTTTTTCTCCATTTTAACACAGAAGTCTATTTGCCACCTGATTGCCATCTGATGTCACCTGTTGGAGTTTGGGTTCCTTGCCGCTGTCGCCTTTGGCTTGCTTAGTTGGGGACACTTGACATTTGATATTCAACAGTGCTTTGATCTGCCGACATTGACACTATTTTTTAAGAGCTGCTGTGCAGCCAAAATTATATACCAGTTATCAATGTAAAGCTGCTTTGACACAATCTGCATTGTAAAAAGCGCTATATAAATAAAGGTGACTTGACTTGACTTGACACCCGGCATCCTAGTTTTCCTTATCTGCTTTGTACTTTGTGATCAACACAAACAGAAAAAAGAAAAATTTTGATGAACCTGTGGTGGTTTCTGTGGTGGGGAAGAAACGCAAGTCATCGAAATGTAATCATTTACGTGAGGAGATTAAGAAGATGAAGCACTCGAGTTGGGAGGAGGAAAAATGCTGGCTGTTGCTTGAACTGAATCATGAACAGTTTTTAAAAGCCATTTTTAATACCAATGTACTCGGCAAATGTGTTTATTTTAGCTGTGCGGTGGCGCCAGATACTCTTTAATCGGTAATGACGAACGGAGACATAATTAATTTATAATATTAACAAGATGACTCGTTGAATTCATTTTGGGAGCGACGACTGAATGTATTTTTAGTCAAATGCCTGTATATAAGATTAGTATTGACAAAGTTGTCTTGTTTATATGTGAATCAACTTACTTTGTTGTGTAGTTTGAAACCTTTGAAAATCAAAATCTAGATTTGAATTTTTAATGTTTTTATAACCAAAAGATGCTATGTGAAAGTTTGAAACAGAAAATAGTGGTTTTCATCTTGCCACTTTCTTGGTAAAGAAAACTCATTTTTACTCAGAAGATAACAGATAACAGAAGATATCTTCTGTTGGAGTGATTTTACCACATTTAAGTAGGTTTTAAACACTCACTATATCACATAAAAAATATTCCTCCTGCATTACAGCAGTAGAGTGGTGGAGTGTGTTCTGGCCAAGGGGCTCATGGGTATCTGATCAGAAGCGGCCTGACAGCATCATGCCACACAGCCGAAAAGTCAAGGGGTCAAGGGGCACAGAGATGAAACACTAGAGGACCCTTCAGGCTTTCACAGAACAACATATAGATCCACACACACAAAGTGCATGTGTACCATGGGAATACCATGAGAGTGAGGCTTCAGTATTCAGTATGTCTCTCTCTCTCTTGCTACAGAAACTGCATCTAATTCAGCGTACATTCAGTGAGTTCAGCACTAATGAAAACTCTCCTGAGTTCTGCATGAATGTTAATTATTAGAGGCTCCATCTGAGTTCCTTCTGAAATTACTGAATGTGAACAGCCTTGGAAACAGAATATACAGTTCTGCTCATGGATATCTAGAATACTTGTCATCGTTACATGAGGTTTCTGTTCTTGTGTCCTTTGTTTCTGTTCATTAGTTGTCATGGTTTCTATAATGTTCTCATAGAGACTTATTGTTTAATTGATTTGATCCACCTGCTTCTTGTTTAGCTCTTGTGTTACTGTGTTTTTATTTATAACCTTCAGTTTGAGTCATTCTTTATCTGTTCTCATTTGCTTTGTGTTTCTCCTGCATGCTCCTGTTTTCATGTGCTCCAATGTGTTTGTTGTTTTGCTTAAGTTGTTAATAAATGTGAATGCTGAAATTAGATCCTGCCTTAACTCTCCCTTTGCTGCAGCCTGATTTTGACAGAAGAACAGACCTTAAAGATATGGCAATTCAGATCCTCCTCCTCTCCTAGGGGGATCAATCCCTCGAGGAGCAGACAAAGAGTTTTTTAGATCTTGCTCATTTGGTCCATTACCCCGACACAGCTTCTGCATATGTTTTTCCGGGCAGGTTTTATTCCACAGACAAAAGAGATGGTCCTCGAGGGACATTTTGAGAATATGTGGAGTGGATGCTATTTCAATGTAGATCCCCCTTCACCAACGGTGAGAGCGAGGAGGATCTAAATCCACCAGCATCTGCAGTCTACCCAGCCCTTTGCTGAACCCACCATGGATCAAGAGCCTGAGCCCACCGCAGACACTGAGCCACAGACTTAAGACATGTCCGTCCTTGAGTCAATGCCCACTGCTAAGTCTGACCAGGTGTATGAGCCAGTTCCAATGTCTTTCCCAGTGGGATTCTTAGTGGAGCTGGATGATGAAGAGTGGTGTCCTACCCATCCTCCAGCGTTGGAGATCTGTATTCCCAACCCTAGATTAATGGACTCCGAGTTCCTCCTGTTCCCAAGCCCTTCCTCCTCCACTGGTTCTGTTCGGCCTCCAGTTGTCTTCGCCTCTGCCGGTCCCACCCAGCTTCCAAGTCTCCTTGTCTCCGTTGGTCCCGCTCAGCTTTCAGTTCTCCTCATCTCCGCCATCCCACCCAGCTTCCAAGTCTCCTCGTCTCTGTCGGTTCCGTCCAGCATCCAAGTCTCCTCATCGTCGCTGGTTTTGCCTGGCTCCAAGGCTGCATCTGAAAACTGGAAAATGCTGCCTTTGGGGGATACATTTCAATGTAGGAAGGCATCAAGGCGCATCCGAATCCAATGTTAGCTTCACTTCCTGTCTCCTGAGATACCTTCATCTGATCGATTTTTGAAGGCAGCATAGATATATCCTTCGTTGCCTTTGATATCCCACAATCCTGTGCGTTCTATTCTGTGACAGTTGAGCTAGAAAAATAATGATGGTGTCCAAAAGCTGCATTTGCTGGTCAGTTTGTGTGTAAATGTACGTTTTTGACCACAGTTTTCCACTTCTGATGTCATTTCTAGCAAGAAATTACTACTGTAGTAATTAAATATTTGTTTAGTGCTCATGCTATTTTGCTGTAGATCATTAAACTGGAAGTCTGTCAGACATGTCATGACCTGATAAGGCAGCAAGGCAACAAGTCAGCTGCCTAGGTTTTCGGATGCAGCCAACGTGTCCTTCTTCTCCCAACACCAAATATCCTTTGTCACTGATGGACCTCCCAGCCTCCCACTCCCTCCTCCTCTATCGACTCCATCCAGTTCCTTGGCCCTATATTTACTGGCTTCCTTCAGCCCATCGGCTTTCCTTCAGTGGCTCCGCCCAGCTGCTCAGATCCACCTTTGGCTTCCAGGTCGTCAGTTCCGCCTTAGTGTGAGGATCCCTTGGCTCCGCCTCGGGCCTCAAAGCCCATTACTCCACCTTGGCCCATCAACCAGTCAGCTCCTCACTTCCTCTGCTCCATCTGGGACCGTCGTCCTTCCGGCTCCACCAGGCTCCCTCGTTCCTCCGGCTCTGCCTTGGTCAGTCATTGCTCTGCCTCCGCCCCAGACTTCCGGACCTCTGGCTGTACCTCGTCCCCCACCTCTTTAGTTTTGCCTTGGCCGCTCATCCTGCCTCCACTCTTCCTTTTTGACAGTTATTAGGTGCCTTAAAGTATCTGTCAAAGGTTTGATGTCAGTAACCCCGCAAACTTTGACGAATCCATTTTTTCATCCTCAAAGGTGTTCGCTGTATCAATCCAGTACCTCATAAACACAACTGTTTCCACACAGATGGATAAAAAAAAAAAAAAAAACTCCAGAAAGTTGCATAAAATCATCCATTCAAATTAGAGATCAGCAGATCATATTTCTTTGTTTAGTGTGCAATATGGATCAGACAGTTAGAGAACATCGGTGGAGGATGGAAATGGATCACAAAGAACTAAATATTGATTGTTTTTGGTGCAAAAACATAAGTGGACCTATAATTATTAAATAATGTACAATATGACCTCTTTGAAATTATCCAATACTCCCATCCACTGAATACTGTAAACTTCTAGTACACCAATACAGAAAACAGCACAACCCAAACCCTCCCTCTATAAAAATAGATCTAGATACTGTTTACGCTGTTGTCATCTTTTTGCTTTAAGCATCAAGAAAGATTCTCACGAGAGTGTCTTGGAGCATCTCAGCTTTCATAAAGAAGAATGATTCACGTTTCACTGTTATTTTCTGGTTCACAATACAGAGATGGACATCTTCACATGTGACAGTTCTGTGCCACACATGAGAGATGCTCATTTAAAATACATGTATTCTGATAAATAGTGTATTATCATCTGCTCAGGATCACACATGCTGAAACAAGTTCATCAATTAAACATATGAATGCAGAGTGACTGAGCCAGTGAGTAGTAATGCCATGCTGTGCCCGCAGCAGACATACACTGAACCTGCCACTATCTGAGAGCTTCAAACTGATGAGTGTCCTTTACTCCTTTACTGGATAATCAGATTCCTCTGTGACAGCTTAATGTTCAGTCTCTATAATGCTGACAGCAACCACCTAGGAAGCATAGATATATCACCAAGGCTGCATTAATAAAATACAGTAAAATCAGTATATATGTTGAAACATTATTACAATTTAATATGAATATTTCCTATATGAATATGTTAAAATGTTATTAATTCCTGTAATCAAAGCTGTGTCTGTGTATACATTTAAACCTCACAAACATCAAATCTATCATCCTGAAAAGTAAGAGTTTTGCACAAGCAAGTACTAATAAAAGTAATTTTACAATTTAGTGTTGCTAGATTTACTTGTTTACACTGACACACGGAACTCAGGCCTATATATTTAATATAAACGTATTCAATAATTATTTATAATATCTAGAATACTAAGACACTGATATCACTCTTCTTCCACTCTGGAAGTCTATGGCAGCCCAAAGAACCGCTTAAGTTGTGAAATTTGGCACACAGATAGAGGACAGTCTGAACTGTCACCATAGCAATTTTGGAGTCTCTAACTCAATCCCTCTAGCGCCACCAACTGTCCAAAGTTGCACTTATGTTTATGCTAATAACTTTTGAACCATAAGGGCTAGAAGCGTAAGGGCTGATTCCTTGGCTTGAGACAATACGATCGCAACCTATGACATCATTTTCAATTTTTTTTTGCCATTTTTAATTTTTCGAAAAAAAAAATACTTTATAGAACTCCTCCTAGGCTATTGCTCCGATTTTCATGAAAATTGAACCAGATCATCTTCAGACCATGTCGAAAAAAGTTGTGGAATTCAATTCGATTTGTTGAACCATTTTTGAATAACTCATGAACAAATTTTACATAGCGCTTACAAAAATAGATGTAAGGCTGTATCTCCACAACGTTTTCTCATATTGAGACCAAACTTGGTCCATGTCGTCACAAGAATGACCTGAGGTAACTGCATTTACTGCAATGCTGCATTTCGGTGCAGAGCCACCTACTGGTCCAGAGATGGGTAAAATGGCTATTTTTGCCTATAACTTCTGAAAAGTTTGTCCAAAAATCATAAAAGTGATCTCCTTAGATTTGGGTCATTATGCAGAGTCGAATGATATTTTCCCATATCGGCCATTTTGGGCATCGGCCATTTTGAATTTTGTAGTAAAATGATGTATTTTATAAATGCATGAATATATAATTACGAAGCTTGGTATGGGTCATCAACACAATGCCCTGAAGGAGTCTGAGAAGTTTCGAACCAGCACCACCTAGTGGTGAAAAACGAATGTGAAAAAAATGATATTTTCACGGGATTCACCTTATGGTTAGTGCAACGTTGTGATTTATGATTTAAACAACATTTGTGAATATCTTTGAAACCGTTAGTCTGATCGAGACAACCATAGTAGGAAAATTAGAAACATAGGTTGTTGACTAAGCCTTAATGGCCAAATGTCAAAAATTTGATAATAAGTGGCAAAAAAAAAAAAAAAGCGGTAGTACTGCTAAAAAAACAAACAAAAAAATTAGCTCTAACTACAGTACCATTGGTCTAATTGACTTTAAAATTGCAGTGTCTGTCTCAGTAGCTATCATAGTCCATTATGACATTGTTGGTCTGCTGCTAGCTTCTTTGTTTACTTCTGTTGTGCTTGGACCCTTAATTGCTGCTTGGAGCTATATTTTTTGCTTTAATTTGTATAAATACCACTGACTTGGGCTGCAGAAATACACAAAAAGTTACATAGAAATCTAGAGATAACAACCATCATAAATATGCACATACGTACATGAATATGCATTGTTATGAATTCTTTGATGTAAATGGAGGGATGTTGCCGCGAGGAGTTATTTAATTTGGCTCATTCTTTTCATTCCTAAGTGCACAATGAGGACAAACAATCCTTTTACCAATGTGTTCACTGGTTACCGTGGTAACCTAGAATCTTCATTGGAACGACCTCATCATTCAAAACTTCCTAGAAGCCCATATGTGTCTCATCCTGATCAGATATCAGCTGGAGTATCAGCGACTGACTCTCGCGTGTGTATTTCAGCTTTTTATAGCAGAAACCGAGAAGCTGTCACGAACAGGATCTGACAAAACTCGCAGGAAGAGTCTGTCCTATTTTTTATGTGTTCAAAGATTTAAACAGTTGAATTGTTAATGCATGACATAATTACAGTATCTATTGCCTAAATCATGCCAGAACATTTTTTTTTCAACATGCATAAAACAGCTAGATATTGTCTACAGAAAATATAAGTGATATTTGCACAACTTGCAAAACTTAACGGCATGATGCTCTGGGATTTTCCTCACCTGTTTTCTGGTCCATCAGGTGAAAATAGTGAGTCTGATCAGTTAGTAACACACTTAATTTAAGGAATCATTCAAATGCTGCAGGAGAAACTTTAATACTTAGTATTAGGGATGCATCAATATGAAAATTTTGGCCAGTACCGATAACTGATAATTCTTCATATTTGAAAGTAGATAACCGATATCTTGGCTGAAAAATCTGAATCCAAATTTTTATATAATTTCTGAGAGCCTGATTACAAAAACAAAAGTTTCACCATTAAAAGCCATGTCCCAAGCACACAATTATAATGTTCTTCTCATTATAATTTTATGTAGACTATATGACAGACTTGCGCTGCACGTGTTGCACTTTCTGTACGACTCCAATCATATTTCAAGCAATTCAAAACCATCATGGTGGACAGTGCGCAAGTGTCCAAATTTTCTTATCAGGCCGATAACGATAACATTAAAAATGAACATATATCTGCAGATACCGATATGATGGCCGATATATTATGCATCCCTACTTAGTATGAGCAATATGAGCAATAATAGTGATGCAAACTTTGTAAACACTTTTAATAAGAGGTAATATTTTGATAAACCCTATAAAGCCAACTGTGTCAAATTTGATATGCAAGTTTCTAATGCCTCTGAATGATGAACATATCAAAACTTTGCAGAAAAACCTGTGGCACACGATCTTCCACATGCCTTCTGTTATCTGATAGTTCTGATAGTTCTTTGGCAAGTAAAAGGCCTTTTTAGTGCAATTGTAAAAGCATCCACCTTCAGCTCGTGATTCATGTGTTTTTTTGCTATGAAATACTGATTTTTATAAAGTAAACATAAAAATAACTTTTGTATTGTTAGTAATATTTCTAGATGACACTTAGTGGACTGAAGCAACTTTGGTTTACTTGATTATCATAAATCATTTTTTAGAAAAACCATGTTAAAATGTATCATCAGGCTTTTGAGGAAGGTTTATTAGTTCATCTCTCAGTCATCATTGTATTGCACTGCATTATATGTTTTAAAAATACATAGCTTTGATTATAAAACTAACTAACTAAGACGCATTATTGGCAGATATAGAGTGACAAATGATATGTACTCTGCTATACTGTTATCAAGATCTCACTGATTTACTTTTTGTCCATATAAATATCAGCATCTGCATAACTGCATAAAATTAGCTTTATTTTTTCCTCAAATATGAGCTCCATATATATTCTAATACTTTAAGAGCCTTAAAATCCCGATGTGTAATACATGATATCCGATATTATGTCAGGCTTTACAGGGTTAAACCCCCATCAGCCCCCTCAGTGTTGGACAGATGGAGATGGACATGTCCCCTCTCAGCATCTCTTCACACACAGTTATTCCTGTCCATCATGAGCAAACGAACTGAATCTTACCACAACAAGACCATATCTAGCTATATCAGATGTTATTTTGGCTTAGCCGTTCCTGATCTAGATGTAGGCACTGATCTAATAACCAGAAAAACTACAACATCAAGTTGTAGTTCTACAGTAATAACTGTCACCTTGCAAGTCAAACTAGTTCAGTATGTGATCATCTAGCTTTCACATTTTTCCTCCTGGCAAACTGTCACACCTCGTCACCACACATTAAACATGTGAAACCGAGTGTGAATGTAAGGAAGGGCATGACACAGTTAAATATTTAAAATAGTACTGAATGATTACCATGTTCATGTACTATTTGCATGGTATATACACAAACCACTGTATTTCTATAGTAGTTTTGATTGCTAAAGCAAGTTCTAATAACTAGTATGAAAATTACCCATGGTTTTATTATAGTAAAACCATGTTTTTTTTGGTGTATTGATTACCATTTGTATAACCACACAAATACCATAGTTAAACTATGTTTTTTTAAGCAAAACCATGGTTAATTTGTGGTTACCATGGAATAATTACAATAACCATATGTTTTTTTGGTTTTATTTGTAGTAAAACCATGAACTATATGTTTACAAAAAGTACTGTGACAGTACCATACAGTGACGGTAACACAATGTACAACATACTGAACGACTACCATATTTCCTTCAAAACATACCATGGTATTTATCAAGATATGTGCAAAAACATTGTATTAGAGTTGTGTAGATAAAGTTTGTTGATGTTATTGTTACAAAGTTTTATCAAATGCTCTATAAAAGCCTCTTTTTCGAGTGAAAAAGAGTTTAAACTTTGGCGTTTCGGTCTTTAATAAGTTAGTTTCTTACCGTGAGTGTTTCCCGGGCGGCGCGCGGTGTTGTTTCTGATGGCGCGCGCCCACCTTTCCGCCTCGCGCAGGTTCGCGTCCTCCTCATCATCATTATTATCATCGCTATTGAGTTCGAGTCGAAAGCGACGCTCGTCCTCTGGCGAACCGGACCTGAAGCCATCCACCGGCGCCGGTACGGGTAGAAATACGCGCACAGATACGCGCCCTGGTCCTCGCGCTCGCCCCGGTGCGCGCGGCTTCCCAGGCAGTCGCGCAGGTCCAGGTGCTCCGATGATGCTGGTGGTGATGAGGGGGAGTTGATCCTCTGGACCGTGAGGCAGCTGTCCGACAGACTCAGCGCGTACATGAGCCGCCCGGTGTCCGCGTCTGTAAACACCCCGTGCATGCGCGCATCCGCGGCGGGCCCGTTCCGCTGCTGCTGCTGACGCGACGCGTCCGGTTCATCCATCCCGCGACGGGACGGTGCTGCAGTGAGTGCGCGTGCAGTGCCGCGGGACGCTGTTTAAACACGTGCGCGTGTGTGTGCGCGCGAGACAGAGAGTTCACATATCTCTCCCTAGTGACAGAAAAGCGGCATGACATTAAAATAACTGAGGCAAAAGGGCGTGACCGTGACAGTCTGAGGATCGGACACTCCTGAGATGTGATTTACATCAGTAAAAAGTGTTGTGATTATTCAGAGAATACCGTGGCCATAAGAAACATTTAACACTTTTGCCTACAAGCACAGTACTATACCATATCTGAAGAAAACACATTATTACCACAGTAGTACAAGCAAAACTATGTATATATATATATATATATATATATATATATATATTTTTTTTTTTTTTTTTTTTTTTTTTTTTTTTTTCCAGAAACTTTCCGTTTAACTTCATAGAATGTAATGGGAATTTGGGACCAAGGTTTTTGTAATTTAAACCACTGCTGGAGAAAACAATCATTAGTGTAATTGGACATCTGACTCAAACCTCTAAATAATAGAAGACAACTTCTCCTAATTGTCTCAGGTCGGCCATTTTCTAACGTTTTGTGTGAAACTGTACAATCACTCCATTATGCTTCAGGCAGGTAACATTTGTCAGCATTACATTGATTATCATTGGAAAGAAATCTGTGCATCAAAATAAGGTGGAACCTTTAGTCAGGCATAACATTATGACCACCTTTCTAATATTGTGTAACTTTTGCTGTCAAAACAGCCCTGACCCATCGAGGCATGGACTCCACTAGACCCCTGAAGGTGTGCTGTGGTATCTGACACCAAGATGTTAGCAGCAGATCCTTTAAATCCTGTAAGTTGCGAGGTGGAGCCTCCATGGATCGGACTTGTTTGTTCAGCACATCCCACAGATGCTCGATTGGATTGAGATCTGGGGAATTTGGAGGCCAAGTCAACACCTCAAACTCGTTGTTGTGCTCCTCAATCCATTCCTGAACCATTTTTGCTTTGTGGCAGAGCGCATTATCCTGCTGAAAGAGGCCACAGACAGCAGGGAATACTGTTTCCATGAAAGGGTGTACATGGTCTGCAACAATGCTTAGGTAGGTGATACGTGTCAAACTATCATCCACATGGATGGCAGGACCCAAGGTTTCCCAGCAGAACATTGCCCAAAGCATCACACTGCCTCTGCTGGCTTGCCTTCTTCCCATAGTGCCTCCTGGTGCCATGTGTTCCCCAGGTAAGCGACGCACACGCACCCGGCCATCCATGTGATGTAAAAGACAACGTGATTCATCAGACCAGGCTACCTTCTTCCATTGCTCCGTGGTCCAGTTCTGATGCTCACGTGCCTACTGTTGGTGCTTTCGGTGGTGGACAGGGGTCAGCACGGACACCCTGACTGGTCTGCAGCTATGCAGCCCCATACGCAACAAACTGCGATTCACTGTGTATTCTGTTGAGAACTAGCATTAACTTCTTGAGCAATTTGAGCTACAGTAGCTCGTCTGTTGGATCGGACCACACGGGCCAGCCTTCGCTACCCATGTGCATCAATGAGCCTTGGCCGCCCATGACCCTGTCGCCGGTTCACCACTGCTCCTTCCTTGGACCACTTTTGATAGATACTGACCACTGCAGACCGGGAACACCCCACAAGAGCTGCAGTTTTGGAGATGCTCTGACCCAGTCGTCTAGCCATCACAATTTGGCCCTTGTCAAACTCGCTCAAATCCTTACGCTTGCCCATTTTTCCTGCTTCTAACACATCAACTTTGAGGACAAAATGTTCACTTGCTGCCTAATATATCCCACCCACTAACAGGTGCCGTGATGAAGAGATAATCAGTGTTATTCACTTCACCTGTATATATATATATATATATATATATATATATACACACACACTACTCACAAAAAGTTAGGGATATTTGACTTTCAGGTGAAAATTTCAGAATTTATAACCTTTAAAGGTGAACTTAATTTGACCTACTCTAAACTTTTGAATGCACATGTCCAACTGTTCAATGTTTCAGTACTTCTTGCATAACATGCTGTTCTCTAACAAGGTGATTAAACGCAAAAATCACAACAAGTGTCTGATCCATGAATCGACCACTAAATGTTCTGGTTCAATGAAAATTTGTACTTAAATAGTCCTCTTCATCATGCTGTTCACATTTTGACATCATGAGACCAAGACGACACTTAACAATTGATCAACAGTACCTGGCCATTGCAAGGCTTCAAACGGGATGTTCTCAGAGGGAAGTTGCCACTGAGCTTAGTGTCACAGAGTGTCATCAGCAGGTTGCAACAGACACAGAGAGTCACAGAAAGGCATAGAAGTGGATGTGCTTTGGCCACATCCCATGCTGATGACCGCTTTATTGTGAACAGTGCCCTGCGGAACCGGAGGATGAATGCCACTCAACTCCAGGCATGTTTAAGGGAGGTGAAAGGCACCCGAGTGTCACGTCAGACCATTCGAAACCGCATACATCAGCATGGTCTCCGTGCTATACGACCTGCAAGGGTACCTGACCGAACCACTAGGCACAGATGTCATCGTACAAGGAACGAGGAGCCAGTGGGCCTCGGTGCTGTTCTCTGATGAAAGTCGACTCACATTGAGCAGAAATGATGTCCAGAAATGATTGGAGACGTCAAGGAGAACACTATGCATCAGCCACTGTTGGAGGTGATGGTGTTACAGTCTGGGCAGGTGTGTCTAGTCAATACAGAACTGCCCTACACCTTGTGAATGGTACTGTGACAAGCGAATACTACCAGAATAACATCATTAATCCTGTCATTGTGCCTCTGCATGAGCAACACAGGCCTGATTTCATCTTCATGGATGACAATGCCCCAGCTTATCGAGGTTGCAGCATCATAGAACGGCTGCTGGAGGCTGGGGTACCTCAAATGGAGTGGTCTCCAGACCTGAATCCCATAGAAAACCTATGGGATCAGTTGAGTCGTTGTGTAGAGGGTCGTAACCCTGGCCTACACTCCAGAACCTCAATGACCTGAGGGCAGCCCTTCAAGAACAGTGGAATGCCATGCCTCAGCAGACAATAAGTCGACTTGTGAACAGCATGAGATGTTGTTGTCAAGCTGTAATTGATGCTCAAGGGCACATGACAAGTTATTGAGACAATGACATTTTTTGTTGTGGTATAACCACCACTGTTGTTAGCTTTTGTTTCAATAAATTGTTTGAGATGAAGAAAATACCATTGCATCCTTCTACTTAAATGCCCTACTTTCATGATATAATATTACCGTAGCATGAACTTTTTACATTTTCTATAAATTTCACCTGAAAGCCAAATATCCCTAACTTTTTGTGAGAAGTGTGTGTGTGTATATATATATATGTGTGGGTGGGTGTGGGTGTGGGTGTGATAGAGATTGAACACAAGATATTTTGAAGAACATGGGTAACTGAACAGTTTATGGACACCATTGACTTCCATAGTAATGGAGGGAAAAAAATACTATAGTCAGTCAATGGCATCCATCAACTGTTCAGTTACTCATGTTCTCCAAAATATCTTCTTTTGTGTGCAGCGAAGAAAGAAAATTCATACAGGTTTGGAACAAATTGAGGGTAAGTAAATGATGACATAATTTTCATTTTTGGGTGACCTGTCCCTTTAAAAAATAATCCTTGATTTTTATCAGTTATGTGTAGCTGCAGTTTTAATAGTAAAATGTAGTCCTAAATGTAAAACATGTTATACATGGATTTTTAAAAAACACACGTTTAGAGTTACACATTTAAATAATATAATTAAAATTAAAGTAATGTAATTTTGTATAATTGTTAAATATAATTGTCAATTAATTATTTGCAGTGACTTTTATTATGTAAAATGCGTCACTTTCCCAGCGCGCGCATTGTGGGCTCAACATTTCCTGCGTTCCAAACGCATACATGATCCCTTCGCAGGGCACTTGGAAAGGAAAACATTAATGATAGCTACGTTGTAGGATTCTTCCATACAGAACTTTCAATATAAATCTTTTAATAATTCTGAACTCACTTTTTGTTAATTTAGAATTAGAGCCCTACACCTTTTGACCTTCCAAAACTCTTCGAAGGGAATAGGGCATAGGAATGTTCACTACTGAATGGTAACACCCCTCGTCACGTGACGTCGTGACGTTTCAGTGCTATAAAAGCCGACGCTCCTTGTTCCTCGTCCTCTTTCGCCGCGCAGCACGTGGATGAGACTACTTCCTCAGACATAAAGAAGATTTTAGCGCGAATTAAATATGTTTATAGTGAGTTGCACGCGTAGATACGAACACAGCGCTTTCAGACCACCTTGATAAAGGTAAGTTTGTCGATTAGAGTGATTTTTATGAACCACGCTAGTAATGGCGGTCAGTGTTTAACTTTGCACTTGTCTTTCTGCAGGCTAAATTTAAAGTAATGAGATAAGGATTGTCTGGTTGCTGGTTTACTGTGTACACTATTCACTTAAATGGTGGGTGTTACATCTTTTCTCTTTAAATACATTGCATTTTAGGACTTCGGTCATTAGAGTTGCATTGTGTTAGGTTGACTGTTCTGTGATGAAGATGCTGTATAGGAAAAGCCGTCTGATGCGATAACTGACGATGGCAAAGCAGAATCATTCTGAGACACAATGTGCAGATATGAAGTACATCACTGTGCTGGAAACACTGAATCTGATCACGTGCTCTTTCTCTCTTCAGGTGAACGTCTGAATCTGATTCAGTGCTGATCAGGTAAAAATCTCTTCTCAAATCTCTCACTGTTCACACATGTTTGGCTGAATCTTCCTGTGATGAAAATGAAAATACTGCATTGAAAGCAGGGTCGTGGTTTGTGGCATTTCTGGGACCCAACCCACCCACCTCCCCAGGATGCCCGAGCCCCGGCTCGGCTGGAAATGCTCTCTGATGCCCACTAATGATGGCTCCAATTATTCTGAGGAAACCAAAGCCAATAAGAATCTGCACCTGTAGTCTCGTGTGAAGCCCGTCTGACTCTGGTTTTCTCTTCACAGACAGCAGAAACCCCACGAGGTCTCCTGCTTCACCTGGATTCACAGCTGTGCGTATAAATCACAATATAGATTTTTTTTTTTTTTTTTTTTAATTACAGGATTGAACCTCTAGGGCAGGGGTGGCGAACTCTGGTCCTGGAGAGCCTCAGACCTGCGGAGTTTAGCTCCAACCCTGATTTAAAAAGTTCACCACCTTGTAGCTTTTTAGCAACGCTTCAGACCTTGATTAGCTTGTTCAAGTGTGTTTGATTAGGATTTGAGCTGAACTCTGCAGGACTGTGGCTCTCCAGGACCAACACTAGCCACCTCTGCTCTAGGGAATTTCAGACCTGGAGAATACACTGAGTTTTCTCTAGTGATGGGTGTTTTTGAAATGCGATTTGTAAAGCTTCGAAACCCTTGCATATATGTGGAAATTTGTACTTGTTTTGGTACTTGCGTTATCAGTCGATTTATTGATGATTAATCAAAGACCAGTTGTTCAAAAAGTTAAATCTGGATCAGAATGATCTGGATTTGGAAATCCCATGTTTTGCTATCCAGGATCAGGTAATCCATCTTTTGTGCTGGTTTTTCAAAGCAAAATTGGATTGAATCACCCTGATCCAGATACATTTTCAGATTATGAAATCTGGATTACTAGTGCTCTGTGGAGCCCCTAAAGGGACACTTTTGCATTTTCTCAGAAGAGTTCTGCATGGTGTTCACCCAAGAAACTTTGCGTTCACTTGCAAAGAACTTTTGACTGGTTCATCATGACTGTGCCAATGTAGTTTACAAACAGTGATAAACACTTTGAATTAAATATAGTATTTTGTTATTTACAGCTGTTAGGGCGTTATTTTATTGCACCAATCTCTTGTTAATTTAAACTAGGCAACTAAAAAAGGCTATATATGTAGTCAAATGTCTACCTCTTATTTAACAGGTAAACTAATCAAGAGCAAAATAAAGTGTATGTATATTGCATGATTTTTTTTTTTATTTTTTTTTTATTTTTGATTATAGGTATCCAAATCTTACTAAAGTGTTGAACAACACAAACTGATTTTATCCTGATCAAAACCAAGATTAGATTGTGATCTAATTTCAGAATCCTTTTTTTCTTTTGAACAACCCATTTTCAAGATTTGATCCAATCCGATAACAGATCTGATCAGATTACATTTGAACAACTGGGCACTAAAAGACCCAAGTCAACAATAACCTTTAAAATGACTTAAAATGCATATAATAATGAGACAAAATACATAACGGTGAGGTGGTAATAATTGGTTCAAATAATGGTATCAAAGCAATCTCATGGTTTTATTAAACACTTAAAATGCATAATGTAATATACATAATATAAACTTAATCAACTTTTATTTACATTAACAAATACCTTCAGAGGGCGCCAGCGGCCTAGTGATTGTTACATTACAGCAGATCAAATCAAATCGTTGTTTAATGTCGCCGAAACATTTAATTAATCTTAATCTTATTTGGCCACCTAGTGATAGAAATGCTACAGCCACTGTTAATTCTTGAATAAGAATATGTGGACCTCAAAACATAACTCAGAGCGATTGAACGATAATTTGCATATTTGGAGACATTGATGCATTCTCCTGTTGCCATAGGTTTATAAGTGACTTTACATTACAAATCTGGTGAAATGGGAACAAATGTTGTGTTCCCAGATGAACCTTATGAGCAACCCAACCTCTCCGCATATGTCAAGGCCGTAACCATGTCTTGAACATTAAGTCATCCTAACAACATGCAGAGGGCTGCGTAATGGAGTGCTATATTTTGATTTTAATATTTTTAATGTCGTACAGCCTTAGAAAATGGTCTTGTCTAGTTCATGGATTCTTGTCCGTTAAATGTTCTGTATTTTGCCTGTTAATCAACATGGTAAATTGCAATCAAGGACTTTTTAAAATCATACAATAATTTAATGGAGGAATCGTGATGGCCATAAACAAAACAAGCACTGCAATTTAATAAGATTTTGAATCGATTGAACCAATTGCTTTGATTTCCAAATGCTTTGTTTCCCACTTTATGTACATAAGTGTTGTTTATACGTAAGGTTGACCGTGTTCTGTGATGAAGATGCTGTATAGGAAAAGCCGTCTGATGCGATAACTGACGATGGCAAAGCAGAATCATTCTGAGACACAATGTGCAGATATGAAGTACATCACTGTGCTGGAAACACTGAATCTGATCACGTGCTCTTTCTCTCTTCAGGTGAACGTCTGAATCTGATTCAGTGCTGATCAGGTAAAAATCTCCTCTCAAATCTCTCACTGTTCACACATGTTTGGCTGAATCTTCCTGTAATGAAAATGCTGCATTGAAAGCAGGGTCGTGGTTTGTGGCATTTCTGGGACCCAACCCACCCACCTCCCCAGGATGCCCGAGCCCCGGCTCGGCTGGAAATGCTCTCTGATGCCCACTAATGATGGCTCCAATTATTCTGAGGAAACCAAAGCCAATAAGAATCTGCACCTGTAGTCTTGTGTGAAGCCTGTCTGACTCTGGTTTTCTCTTCACAGACAGAGCAGAAACCCCACGAGGTCTCCTGCTTCACCTGGATTCACAGCTGTACGTATAAATCAAAGTACATTATAGTAACTTTTTTTTTTTTTTTTTTTTTGGTAATTTAATGCTATTCTTGGGTCAGAACAGTTCTGATGGTTCGTTAACATGCTCCTGGGATTATGAAGGAACAATCTGACCCAAGATCAGCGTTTAGACATTCAAGCCTGTGATGAGAGAAGTTATCCCTGTCTGAAAAACTTGTGTTGAGTTATGGTAACCTGAGGCTTAAAATATAAAAAAAGAGAATTTTTTTTTTTTTTTTTTTTTTTTTTTTTTTTTAAATGAACTGAAGTGACAATTTCCCCTCCTTTCCCCTTCTTTTGCAGAAACTGAGTGAGTGTTGAAGAGTGATGTCAGACCACAAGAATAACCAAAACATAATTTTTACAATGTTTATTATCAAATAAAGTGTATCAAAATGACTTCAGTGTCTGTGTGGTCATGTGTTGAAGACTGAGTTGTATGATGTTTTCTTCAGGGTGTCCAGGAAGTACTGCTCCTCCTGCAGGAAGTCTCTGTCCTGTTAGAGAAATGGGCAAAAAAAAAGTTAGTATGGGTGGGATGTTGTCCATTTAGTTGTCCTATAACTGTCATTTCAATTTAAAAAAAAAAAAAAATTTGTGCAGCTCTATGCAACCATTGGGAAATATTTTAAGTACATGGTGTTTAAAGCATAAATGCAAGTATTTGTTTTATAGCTATCAAACTGTTCTCAGGTGTTAGATAAAAGGATCCATGTGAGGGTAGGATAATTTCTGGGTAATGAGCAGCAAGTATTTTTACTGTGCACAGGATTGTGGATAAGGGTCAGTGATAATCACTCATAGCCATAGAAATGTTTAAACATCTATCCTGAAATGCTGGGCTGTGTTTAACTCCACTTTTATGCCCCTTCCTCGCTAACTTCCCTTTTCCTCATTCACGTGGATTTACGTCATTGCTATCGTTGTACAAGTGGCCATACTATACCAAATTCTGTGACCCACCAAATTGTGACTATATAGGCCAGGGGTAGTGAACTCCGATCCTGGAGAGCCACAGTCCTGCAGAGTTTAGCTTCAACCCTGATTAAAAACCCACCTGAGAGAGCGTGATTAGGGTTGAAGCAAAACAATGCAGGACTGTGGCTCTCCAGGATCAACATTTGCAGACCCTGATATTGTATTGACCCAATCCTAACCCTACAGTCACTACAGTGCCTAGCTGCCTACTATGGTCACATAATTCAGCACAGCACCCACTACTGGCAGAACCCTTGCAATGGATCATGTTGCATTGTGTTCTATGGATCTGCCTGAAGTGAGTAGACTCCGTCAAAATCGAGGGTTCTAGGGTCTGTCCAAATAAACTTACCTCGTCCACTTGAAGTTGAACGCACTTCAAAATGGCGGTGGGATTCCCCAAAGAGGAAGTGTTCAGGGAAGTTTGCAAGCATGTCAAAGTGGAGTTGAATGCGGTGTCAAACCAGTCATGAGCCTTATTTACTCACTTGTAGATTGGAGGGAGCAATCTTAAGCTTATTTTGTGTTTAATATACATGTATATACTGTGTTTTTTACACTATTGGATTATATATATATATATATATATATATATATATAATCATCATTGCATACATGTATATAAGTGTAATCCATATACCATGTGAAGCCTCTTTAATGGTGGTCAGTTGAAAGGTTCTGGTCCTCTCTAGTATCAGAGCACATCATTACTTGGGGAATTAAATGACCCTATTGTGATGTTTTCAGCTGTGCAGTGAATCGGTGTTGGCGTACCTTCTCGGCGGTGTGTTTGATGAGGGCGAGTCGGGCGTGTAGTTCGGCGGGCAGCGGGTTGACAGCGGCGCTCAGGTGTGTGCTGGCCAGAGCTGGAGAGAAATCTAACAAACACACACACGTGACTCACTGTCTCAGACACTGAACGCCTGCAGCGGGTCTGTGAATGAACATTACCTGCGATGAGAGGTGCTGACGTCACTGGATTGCCAGGAAGAGTGTGTCTTAGTCGCTCCAAGTCTCTGTGATGATCCGTCATCCTCAAGCGCTCCTGAGAGGTCACATAATCAGAGTTACGCAGTGTCGGATAACTACATTACTGTGACATCAATAATTACATTTATAAACAGGACATTGTGTGTTAGTTTCAGACAGTGGTTAGCAGTGACCTGTTGTAAGTTGTGCTCCTGTTGTCTCAGTCGCTCTATCTGTGCATGTATGTTGCGTAGTCTGGTCTGATGTTCGGCCTCCACCTGTCTGGCCTCCCGCAGCGCTCGCTCTCCCTCCTCGAAGCGCTCGGATGCAAGCTGCACATGAGGAGACGGTTAATTGTCACATGATCAGGTGTCAAACGCGGCGCTGACCACAGTGCTTTAGTCTTTTACCTTACTGAACGCCTCCACTTCCTGTGCGCGTGTTTTGAGTCGCAGTGCCGTGGAGCTCAGCTTCTCTTTCTCTCTGTCCAGCTCCTGTCTTTCTTTCTCCAGGCTGTCTCTTTCTCTCTGCAGCGATTCCTCCTTCTGTTTCAGCTCTCCGGCGCGCAGCTTCAGATCGGCCTGCTCCTGAATATCACCAAGGAAAACTGTGATTGATTGTTCCACCTCTCAAACGACTTCCCTTTTCTGCTGGTGTCACCAGTCCCTCTCACTTTTCCAATTTTTGAACTGTTTAGACTCGTATTAGCAGTGTTGTTATTGTAAACAACAAAATCTATTTTTAACAGTATTTAACTAAAATAATAATGAAATAAAATTAAATATAAATTCAAAAAATTTTAAACTAAATACAAAATTACAAAAATGTAATCAAATTAAAATGAAAATGGAAAATATGAAAATAAAAAGTAATTCAAAATATTGAATTAAATATATCAATTACATTTATATTGTATATATAGATCATACATATACAGGTGCTGGTCATATAATTAGAATATCATCAAAAAGTTGATTTATTTCACTAATTCCATTCAAAAAGTGAAACTTGTATATTATATACATTCATTACACACAGACTGATATATTTCAAATGTTTATTTCTTTTAATTTTGATGATTATAACTGACAACTAAGGAAAATCCCAAATTTAGTATCTCAGAAAATTAGAATATTACTTAAGACCAATACAAAGAAAGGATTTTTAGAAATCTTGGCCAACTGAAAAGTATGAACATGAAAAGTATGAGCATGTACAGCACTCAATACTTAGTTGGGGCTCCTTTTGCCTGAATTACTGCAGCAATGCGGCGTGGCATGGAGTCGATCAGTCTGTGGCACTGCTCAGGTGTTATAAGAGCCCAGGTTGCTCTGATAGTGGCCTTCAGCTCTTCTGCATTGTTGAGTCTGGCATATCGCATCTTCCTCTTCACAATACCCCATAGATTTTCTATGGGGTTAAGGTCAGGCGAGTTTGCTGGCCAATTAAGAACAGGGATACCATGGTCCTTAAACCAGGTACTGGTAGCTTTGGCACTGTGTGCAGGTGCCAAGTCCTGTTGGAAAATGAAATCTGCATCTCCATAAAGTTGGTCAGCAGCAGGAAGCATGAAGTGCTCTAAAACTTCCTGGTATACGGCTGCGTTGACCTTGGACCTCAGAAAACACAGTGGACCAACACCAGCAGATGACATGGCACCCCAAACCATCACTGACTGTGGAAACTTTACACTGGACCTCAAGCAACGTGGATTGTGTGCCTCTCTTCTCTTCCTCCAGACTCTGGGACCCTGATTTCCAAAGGAAATGCAAAATCTACTTTCATCAGAGAACATAACTTTGGACCACTCAGCAGCAGTCCAGTCCTTTTTTATCTTTAACGCTTCTGACGCTGTCTGTTGTTCAAGAGTGGCTTGACACAAGGAATACGACAGCTGAAACCCATGTCTTGCATACGTCTGTGCGTAGTGGTTCTTGAAGCACTGACTCCAGCTGCAGTCCACTCTTTGTGAATCTCCCCCACATTTTTGAATGGGTTTTGTTTCACAATCCTCTCCAGGGTGCGGTTATCCCTATTGCTTGTATACTTTTTTCTACCACATCTTTTCCTTCCCTTCGCCTCTCTATTGATGTGCTTGGACACAGAGCTCTGTGAACAGCCAGCCTCTTTTGCAATGACCTTTTGTGTCTTGCCCTCCTTGTGCAAGGTGTCAATGGTCGTCTTTTGGACAACTGTCAAGTCAGCAGTCTTCCCCATGATTGTGTAGCCTACAGAACTAGACTGAGAGACCATTTAAAGGCCTTTGCAGGTGTTTTGAGTTAATTATCTGATTAGAGTGTGGCACCAGGTGTCTTCAATATTGAACCTTTTCACAATATTCTAATTTTCTGAGATACTGAATTTGGGATTTTCCTTAGTTGTCAGTTATAATCATTGAAAATAAAATAAATAAACATTTGAAATATATCAGTCTGTGTGTAATGAATGAATATAATATACAAGTTTCACTTTTTGAATGGAATTAGTGAAATAAATCAACTTTTTGATGATATTCTAATTATATGACCAGCACCTGTATTTATATATATTTTAATTTAATATTTTTTTATATACATAAGTTGTTATATATATATAATTAAAATTTAATAAAAAAACATGTAATATGTAATAATAAAATAAAAAATTAATAAAAATGAAATATATATACAATTTTAGTAATTTTGTTCTGTTTTTGTTATTTTTATTCTGTTTTACTGTTTTTTTTTTAATGGTTTTTGTTATAAGTTAACTATTATAACTCCAAATAAAACTAACAAGCATAAAAACGTAGAATGGTCTGCTTTGAGAATGAAAATACCTATTACTGCTTTTGCCACAGATTAACAAATATGTTAACTGCAACTTTACATCTTCACAATTTAGACTCTTTTCAGGGAATTCTGACATTATATTATTATATATCTCCCAATTCTAACAATTGTTTCTTTTAATTGCAAGTTTTTAACTCAAAAATCAGAATGTTAAGATTTAAATATAATAATATAATAATATTAGTACTGAGAATTACAACTATGACATAAAATTATGCTGTTTGTGTCTGTTTCATTAGCATCTAACTCAACTCATTACATAAAATTCATACATTTAAAAAAATGTATTGGCTTCAGCTTCTAATATTAGCTGTAAAGCATGAATGAATGCATGAAAACACATGGAGTTTTTGTCCCGTACTGTGATCAGCTGATACAGTACAGATGTCTGAACTGCACTGCATGAGGTTTTTATCATCAGTCTCACCTGTGCCATGCTGAGGATGGACCCCTCTCTGTTGGCGTCTCTCTCGATGGCGCGGCTGGCTTCTCTCTCGGCCCGCTCCTGACGCATCTTCTCCTGCGTGTGAAACCTGCTCCATTCGGCCGCCAGCTTCCGGCGCTCTTCAGCGCAGTGCTGCATGACGGACTGCTGCTCCTCCAGCAGAGCACTCTGAGAGAGAGAGAGAAGGAAAGAGAAAGAGTATATATGTGCACACACACACACACACATCATATATATATATATATATATATAATATATATATGAGAAAGAGGGAGAGAGAGATAGATTTACAGTAGATCTGTAATTGATGTGTAATCTATAATTTAAATCATGTTTAATGAGTGAAGTGGTGTCATTTTGGTCTGACCTTTGCCTTTTCCAGCTCCTCTCTCTCCATACTGAAGTGTTGCATCATGGTCCGTCTCTCCTCCTCTAGTCCTCGTAGAGATGATTCAGCTTTGGCCTGTTCTGACGTCACACGCCAGCGCTCCTGAATACACAAACCAGCGTAACTTCATGAGCCGGTTTTCCACTGTCGGCCAAACCGTCCTCATTGCTCGACCGTTCCATTCTGTGCCGGTACCGATATGGTTTCATGTCCCACTGTGGGGCTGATAACGGAGCGCTTTGGTAATGCAAGAGTTTACTGATGATACTAGATATAAATAGCTACTGCGTTATGGAGGATGATCAGATTTCTCTTTTATTTTTATTATTAACTTACAGTATCTCACAGAAGTGAGTACACTCCTCACATTTTTTGTAAATATCTTTTCATGTGACAACACTGAAGAAATGACACTTTGCTACAATGTAAAGTAGTGATTGTACAGCTTGTATAACAGTGTAAATTTGCTGTCCAATCAAAATAACTCAACACACAGCCATTAATGTCTAAACCGCTGGCCACAAAAGTGAGTACACCCCTAAGTGAAAATGTCCAAATTGGGCCCAAAGTGTCAATATTTTGTGTGGCCACCATTATTTTCCAGCACTACCTTAACCCTCTTGGGCATGGAGATCACCAGAGCTTCACAGGTTGCCACTGGAGCCCTCTTCCACTCCTCCATGATGACATCACGGAGCTGGTGGATGTTAGAGACCTTGCACCTTCTGTTTGAGGATGCCCCACAGATGCTCAATAGGGTTCAGGTCTGGAGACATTCTTAGCCAGTCCATCACCTTTACCCTCAGCTTCTTTAGCAAGGCAGTGGTCGTCTTGGAGGTGTGTTTGGGGTCGTTATCATGTTGGAATACTGCCCTGCGGCCCAGTCTCTGAAGGGAGGGGATCATGCTCTGCTCATTCATGGAACCTGTCCTGTTAAACCACTGTATGGTCTTGGCCACCATGCTGCAGCTCAGTTTCAGGGTCCTGGCAATCTTCTTATAGCCTACGCCATCTTTATGTAGAGCAATAATTCTTTTTTTCAGATGCTCAGAGAGTTCTTTGCCATGAGGTGCCATGTTGAACTTCCAGTGACCAGTATGAGAGAGTGAGAGCGATAACACCAAATTGAACACACCTGCTCCCCATTCACACCTGAGACCTTGTAACACTAATGTGTCACATGACACCGGGGAGAGAAAATGGCTAATTGGGCCCAATTTGGACATTTTCACTTAGGGGTGTACTCACTTTCTGTGGCCAGCGGTTTAGACATTAATGGCTGTGTGTTGAGTTATTTTGAGGGGACAGCAAATTTACACTGTTATACAAGCTGTACACTCACTACTTTACTTCGTACCAAAGTGTCATTTCTTCAGTGTTGTCACATAAAAAGATATAATAAAATATTTACAAAAATGTGAGGGGTGTACTCACTTCTGTGAGATACTGTATGTTTACGTCGTTCAAATAGTGCACTTGGACAGCTACAGAGAAACACAGACGTGACCAATCTTGAGAGGCGGCATCACTACAGGCTTCTACCAGTGCAGTTGGCCAATATAACTGGAACCGTTCCTTATTATCCTTCAAACTATCCGGCCTGACGGTGGAAAAGCGACTATGTTAAACAGTCTTGTGTTCTGACTGATAATGTATATGACTGTTTTATTCATGTTCCGAGCGAGTGTGTGGTGTGGGTTCAGTGGGGTTTCTCAACCTTCTCCAGCTGTCTCTGCTGCTCGGCCAGCTGTGTGTCCATCTTGGCGATGACCTCTTTGAGACGTGACCTCTCGTCGCTCATCTCGCGCTGCTGCTGACTCAAACGCTCCTGCAGCACTGAGAGACAAAAACACATTCACATCAGCTCGTTTTGCCAGGGATCGACAGTACGAGTGTTTCACTCGCATTTACGACTAAAAATAGATGTGTGCGAACTACATAATCCTAATATAAATTAGGTCCTCGCGGGTCTTTTAAAACATCTTATTCACTTTTTTTCAAATTTAAGGTCATAAAAAGTCTCAAATATTTTAAATGGTATAACACAAGTCTTAATTATCATATTAAGAGGTCTTAAATTTTAGGCTAATATGATTATTATACTTCAAAAGGCGATGATTTCATTAAATAATTATGATCAGGATTTTTCTCCATATGGTGGACTTCAGTGAGGTTCAACGGGTTGAAGGTCCAAATGTCAGTTTCAGTGCAGCTTCAAAGGACTCTACACGATCCCAGACGAGGAATAAGTGTCTTGTCTAGCGAAACGAATGGTCATTTTCTTAAAAAAAACAAAAAAAACAAACAAATTTATATACTTTTTAACCACAAATGCTTGTCTTGCACTGCTCTGCGATGCGCCACACATTACGTAATCATGTTTGAAAGGTCACGTGTGACGTAGGTGGAAGTACCACAGTAGGGCAAAAAACTCCATCTCATTTTCTCCTCCAATTTCAAAATCGTCTGACATCGTTGTTTTACCTTTTTTTGTAAAGGCCGTTTGAGTCTTTGCATGTTCGCTTTGTAAACACTGGATCTGTACTTCCACCAACGTCACACGTGACCTTTCCAACATGATTACGCAATGCGTGGCACATCGCAGAGTAGTGCAAGATGAGCATTTGTGGTTAAAAAGTATATCATTTTTATTTATTTTTTTAGAAAATGACTGGTCGTTTCACTAGATAAGACTCTTATTCCTCACCTTTGAAGCTGCACTGAAACTGAAATTTGGACCTTCAACCCATTGAACCCCAGTGAAGTCCACTATATGGAGAAAAATCCTGGAATGTTTTCCTCAAAAACCTTCATTTCTTTTCGACTGAAGAAAGAAAGACATAAACATCTCAGATGACATTGGGGTGAGTAAATTGTCAGGAAATTTTAATTCTGAAGTGAACTAATCCTTTAAAAACACTTTTTTTTTTCTTCTGGTCATTATTGGTATTTCGGTTACAAAATAAACTGTATCTGGCATTTTCTTCTACAGTTCTTTATGCGCTTCTAAATTCTCCAAACTAGGAGCACATGAGGTCCTTGGGAAAGAAGGCACATGTCGAGCCCTGTCTGCACAGATGCAGTGATGTTTGTTGCGGCACCTCTGAGCTGCTGGTCTCTCTGTCTGGCTCCGATCTCCAGTCCCTGCGCCGTGTGCTCATGTGAGCTCTCCACTCGAGACGACAGGTCGCCCAGCCTGCGGGAGAACAGCTCCATCTGCTCGATGACGGCCGTCAGAGACCTGCACACACACACACCTCATGAGACGCGTCTGACGGACAAGAGTCTGCTCTGTGAGTGATGGCTGACGGGCAGCACCTGGTCTGTGACGTGGCGCTGGTCACGGCGTCGATCTCCTCGTCCTTCAGCTTTTTCAGGTGCTGGATCTGCTCTTCATGATCTCTCTTCATCTCCAGGATGGACTTCCTGTCACACACGTTAACCAAATGGTGGGTTCATTCGCTTATTTCTGTAACATAATCAAACTTTTGAGCTAAAGTTTTTTTTTTTTTTGATGAAATGCTGATAAATAAATAAAAATGAGTAAATAAAAACAATCAAAATAAAACACTTACTAAAAAAAAATGTTTTTGTTTATCTGCACGTCACATGACCATTAACCAACATCAGAGAACCGACATCATAAATATGTTGCTAAATTACTGAAATATTAAATTAAATTATATTCTATGATACTTTAGCTCAAAGGTACAAGCATTTAACTCACATTTACAAGTTACAGCTTAAAATATGTGTGGAAACTGTAAAATGTATTCAGGAACACGTGTGCAAATATAAATTAGGTCATCGAGGGTCTTTTAAAACATCTTAAATTCAGTTTTTTTCAAATTTCGGTAACCATAATCAACTTTTGAAGAAGGACTTAAACATTAGAGCTAAAGTTATCATCATGTTATCATTTTTTTTTTTTGATAAAAAGCTAATATTACAATCAAAATTAATACAGTAATTTAAAATAAATAAATAAATAAAACACTTACTGAAAAAAGGTGAAATTTTATTTGGTTATATGCATGTAACGTGACCATTAACCGACATCAGAGAACCAACATCATGAATATGTTGTTAAATTACTGAAATATTAACTTAAAATCTCAGGGGGACTTTTATACTTTATATTCTATGATATTTTAGCTCAGAGGGGTTCGGCTGACAAAAACGCTTTGACAATCCCTGCTTCTCAGAATAATAGTTTAGTCAATAATCATCTTGTTATCATTAGTGTTTTTATATAATATTATAGTATTTATCAATATTTTGAATTCACTATTATTATTATTAAATTTTACGTTTTTTTTTTTTTTTGCTAAGTGGTTTTATTATTTTTATTAGGGTTTTTTAAAAATTATTTTACTTAGCTTTATTTTTATTTCAGTTTTAGAAAAACATTTGTTTAATTTCAGTTTTTATTTTATTTAGTTTCGAAAATAAAATAAGTTTTTAGTTTTCATTACTGAAATGTGAATGAAACTTATTTCTACATCATGGTAATATTTAATTTTATTTTAAGAAATTATTATGTATGAACACATCATCATAGTTTATTATTATTATTATTGTCATTTAAATTTTAATATCAATTAAATTAATAATAAACAATTATTTAAATTTTAATAATAATTTGTTGATTTTGTATATTCATTTTTTACTTTAATTTAAAAAAAAAATTGTATTCATTTTTGTAATTTAGCTACTTATTAATATTTTTTGAAAGATTTTTCAAAGTGTTTTTTTATGTAATAAAAAAATGTTTATTCATTTATTAAAAAAAAAAAAAAATTCATAATATTTATTTTCTATGTTAACTTTATTTCAATTAAGGAAAACCATTATTAAAAGATTTAGTAATCAATAACAACACTGCTATAGAGCAATAACGATTCCCACTTTTCCAGTGGCCTAGTTTCCGGAAGCATTTTCCCATTCATTTTCTCCTAAGGGAGTTCAAAACATACTTCAATAATCCATGAGCAAAAGCAGTCAGATCCCAGACCAATCACATGACAAACTTTGATCTGAAGTATTTGAAGATCAGGATTTAATGTAGGACTGAATAAACTCTTCATCAGTGTGTGTGTGTGTGTGTGTGTACCTGGTATTCCCTACATTATAGGGACCAAATGTCCCCACAAGGATAGTAATACCAGTCATTTTTGATCTTATGGGGACGTTTTTTTGGTCCCCATGAGGAAAACGGCTTATAAATTGTACTAAATAAAGTGTTTTGAAGATGTAAAAATGCAAAAAGTTGTCTGTGATGGGTAGGTTTAGAGTTAGGGGACAGAAATTACAGTTTGTACAGTATAAAAACCATTACGTCTATGGGAAGTCCCCATTAAACATGGAAACCTGTGTGTGTGTCACCTCTGCAGGTCTCTGAGTCTCTCCACCTCTCTGTCTCGGTCCTGTTGACTCTGTGTGAGTCTGCGCTGGTGCTGCGCCTGAATCTCCGCTCGCTCCTGCTCCGCCATACGTGTGACGGCAGCCAGTCTCTCCGCCAGGTCCTCGTTCTCCTGCCGCGAACGCAGCTCTCGCTGGGCGGCCGATTCCTCCAGCAGCTTCACACGAGCTCTGAGACAAGACGACATGTGTGAGACCAAACCACACTGTTTTAACTCAGTGTGTGTGTGTGTGTGTGTGTGTGTGTGTTACCTGTGCATGTTCTCCATGAGCTCAGTGTCCTGTTTGTGTCTCTGCTGAACACTCTCTAACAGCATGTGATTCTGATCTCTCTCCAGCTGTAAACTCCTCACCTGGACACACACACACGAAGACTCAGTTACTACCACATGTCTGAGGTAATTCTGTGTTGCGTTCTGATTGGATGAGATGTGTTCAATTCACATATGTTCAGTTTTATCTTCAGTTATATCAGGGATTCACAAATATTTTTGTCAGATGAACCCCTTCGAACTAAAATATTTACTTGAAGCCTCCATGAGATTTGAAGTTAATAATTTAACAACACATTCACATGTTTTCTGATGTCAATTAATTTAATTTTAATTGTTTTTAATGATTTAAGTAGTTGTTAACTTTTCATTCATTCCCAACCCCCTGCATTTCCCTCATGAACCCAAGTTTGGAAACACCTGACAGTGATGTTTACCACAGTTAAGGCTGCTTCAGGCACTGTTAATGCAGTGTAAAGCGTCTGCTGGTGGTTTATTGCTTTAATGTGTGTGTTTGTACCTGTGCCTCCAGCTGAATGATGCGTTTCTGCAGTGACGTCACGTCTGCGTGCTGATGATCCGTGTCTGTTCTGTGTCTGTGTGCGTTCACGTCCAGAGAGCCGCTCAAACCCCACAGATGAGACTGAGCCAACTGCACACACACACACACAATCCCTTCATTAGTTTACTGAATATGAATCTACATCAGAGCATGTTATGTGTGTGTGTGTGTGTGTGTGTGTGACCTGTTGCTGTATGAGCAGCTGCTGTAGACTGTCTGCATCCAGAGGTGTGTGTGTTTTTGTCACAGGTACAGCGCCCTCCGCTGGTGGGAACACTGAAACAACAGCGGTTTAAAAACACAAACAGATCATACAGATTTAGCATCAATAATGTTTTACATTAACATGTATTTTCATGAAAATTAAGAGCAGATCCCTTAATTCTTATTTATGTAATGTGAAAACATGTTTAATGTTTTTAATATGTTGATACATCATTACTGAAATGTAAACAAAATATTTACATCATGATAATATTTTAATAATACACATTATTTATTATTATTATTGCTGTTATTTCACTGAATTTGTTTTAGTCATAGTAATATTTAATAATAAATTATTTAAATTATAATGCAAGTATTTAAATAAATTAATCATTGGTTGAATTTAAATATTATTTGTTGATTTTCATTTTAAAAAATCATTCACTTTTGTATTTTATTTTGTAAATTTGTTTCATTTTTACAGTAATACAGAAGACACACATCATACATCATCTGAATATTTATTAATAATTTTAATATTGTTTTATTTTTAATTTAATTTTAATAAATTAATATAAAACAATTTGATTAATTAAATCATATTCACTTTTGTAATTCATTATGTAATATAGAAGACATATCATACATAATATTTATTATTATTATTATTTAAATTTATTTGTAATATTATTTTATATTTATTATAAAACTATTTAATTAATACTGAAAATGAATTTGTTGGGTTTAATTTATGAAAAAAAATATTGTATTCATTTTTTTGTAATTCTTGTAATTAATTTTTACAGTAATAGAGTAATTTAAAATAAGAGAATTTAGGGTTTAAATGCGAAAATATTACAATGGCAATATGCTTTCCTTTATGCAGAATATAATTCCCTATTTTATTTTATTTATATTTTTGGGTGAATTGTGTTTTCATGAGGTTGTGTCATGATAAACTCCTGCTCTACACTAGCAGCACCTACACCACGCTGCAGGGGGCGCTATAGTGGGCACGGGCCACCCGTGGACGGGGTTGGAGGGGGGCGTCTCTGTTGGGCCGTCCCGTCCTGAGACTGTTCTGGGGTCCTGAGTGCGTGCGGTGTGTTGTGCACTGCTGGTTGTGTTAACGGGCCGTGACTCTCTGGACTGTGACGAGAGGATCTGATCGAGTCCTGAAATGGGACAGAAGTGGTGAAGAGGGGCTGGAGGGGAATCAGGGGAGAGATGTCCTGAAACAGGACCTGACGTACACTAATCTTCTAAGCAGATGACTGGGTCACTACAGTGAGAACATGTTGAAAGTAAATTATTTATAGGGTTGTTTTAGGGTGTTTGACGGGTAACAGATGCTAAAATAGTGTGTAATTAGAAGCAACTAACTTAACTAGGAGATGAGGGAGATCTTTATGTTGAACTGAATCATGCCTACATGTAACCTGTTGAAATTTAGAATCAGGCTTCTCACGTCTTTTAACCAATGATTTTCCATGACTTTTCCACATTTTTTTGTAAGACAAACTGGCACATTCACAGAAGAGTTTGTGAACTGTGAACATTTGTGACGGTTCCTCTAGATCAGAGCTTCTCAACCTTTTTGACTCCAAAAGGTATCATGACTTTTGCAGTCATTTCTGATTATTTTTACTCCATTTCCACCCAATAAAATATTTTAGAGCTTGACATAACTAAAAAAATATATACTGATTATAAAAATGACTACTGGGTTATATGATTTGATACATTTGATGAGGTTTCCTCATAAATTTCAGGTTTTTAAGACATCCTGCTTCTTCAAAGACAAAAATGTAATTAAAGTAAGAAATATCTTAATTTTTAGTAGTGTTAGCTAATTTTATTACTTTTGTCTTATTTTAAATCATTTAAGTCATCTTTTTGCTCCTGGTTGAGATTTATATTCATGATTTAAAATGATTGTTTAGGCGTGAGTTGTGTTTTCTAGGGTTGTTTTAGGATGTTTGAAGGGTAAAAGACTACAATGGGACTTTAGTAACAGGAACACAATTAACCTTAGAAATCAGAGTCAGCTGAAATTAATTAAAACACTCAAATAATCAGGTAAGAAAATACCACTAAAGTTCTAGAATCTGCCTATTTGCATCTTTTGCACCAATTTCTTTACCTAATGTTTGTGATAATTGGATAAGGAATTGTATTTTATAGTTTTTTAATAGATTTTATTGGATAATCATGTGAAAGTTTTAGAAGTAAAAAGAGCAATTTCTAGCTAATGAGTTGAGCAAAACCTCTAACATTTATATTCACTCTAAAAATTCCATGACTTGTCTAGACATATTATGTATTATGCCTCTTTTTACAAGATGTAATATAAGTCTCTGGTGTCCCCAGAATGTGTCTGTGAAGTTTCAGCTCAAAATATCCTGTCTGTGTTCAAACACCTTATAAAAGTGAATTTTGCATAATAGTCTCCTTTAACAATGTTTGATAGAGTGCAGTGTTTGACTGTACCAGGTTTATGTTGTGTTTCTGTGCTTGTGTTGTGTTGGATGGAGATGCCAGTGGACTCTCTGCTGGAAAACACACACACACACACACACACACTCCATTTAGTGCAACATAAATCACATGACCACAGCATTACGGCAGTGTTTGTATTGACTGTACCTGGACTCTGTGTTTGGGACGGGAGGCTCATCCGGTCGTTTTTGTGGGGCTGAAGAGACATTTGATTTAGAGCTGCAAACACATCACACATTAGAGCAAATCTTTGCATCTGGATCCAGTCCAACCCAACATTCAACCACAAACCTTTACCTGAGAAACACGTCCTCTTCCTCCCTTACACCTGATGAAACTTCCTGTTTCCTCTCTCTTTCCTCTGATTGGCTCACTAACTGTGTTTTCCTGCGACTGAGCGCTCCAGCGAGCCAGTCGTCATCCTCGTCTCTCTTCACCGGTCTCGAGACTGTTTTAGGAGACGAGGGTGCGGCCGGTGGATCTGCAGGCGTCTCTTTCCGGGCCGTTAAGGAGGGAGACGCTGGAGGCTTCAGGATCTCTGGAGCAGGTTGTTTGGGTTCCTCCTTCATCTTTTCCTCCTCCTCCTCCTCCTGCTTCAGACCGAGCCAGTCTGATCTGGGCCGGACGGCACGTGTGGAGGGTTTGGGCTTGTGTTCGGGCGAGTGAACGCTCACATCTTCAGTCGAGAATCTGACACAATACACAGAGCAAGCTTTTTTAGCCTTAATAAAACTCATTTATGCAAATAACAATGAATTAACAACACGTAGTTGTCCAAACTACAGTGATAAACCAATATATATATATATATATATATATTGGCTAATGTTAGCAGCAAATCTAAACAAATCAAAATACATGTATATGCAAAATTCTGCCAATGGGATCAGAAAAATAATTCAAAGGGAAAACAAGTAGACTTTTCTAACTTCTTGTTAAGCGTAAACTCACTTCATTTTGATCAGTTTCTCAGAAAATAAGACTTCTTAACTTTTGCATCTCTTGATTTAAGAATGTTTAGATAATTGTACTGTAAAACAAGACAACAATACTGAGTAAGAGAATTCCTTTCTGCAGTCTGTATCAGTCCTGCATTGTAACGTTTGTGAATTGACTCACCTGACAGATTGTCTCCGGGACTGACGGCCCTCTGGAGTCGAACCCATCGTGGGCTGATAAGAGCCGAACGTGAAGTCCTCCTCATCCATCAGAGAGGCTACAGACAGCAAGATTAACGGTTAGAACTCTTGTTTTACATTTATGCATTTGGCAGATACTTTTATGCAAAGCGACTTTTATTATTTACATTCACTGGGAATTAAACCCAAGACCTTGCCATGCTCTACTGTTGGAGCTGTGTTATGATCTTTAACTTCAAGTTGAGACTGAGATCATGCTGAGATTGTGTCAGTGTTCACCTCTTCCCGCTGAGCTCTTCTCTGGCGGTTTCTCCGTCTGTGGCGTTTCTTTCTTCTCTCCCGTCACAGGTCTCTCCAGCAGACGAGGAGACGTCCCTCGGCCCAAGATCTCATCCAGTTTGGTGCGAGCTCTCAGAGGAGGATCACTGATGAGGACAGAGACACAGAAATCACAGCCACTTCATTCTCAAATTACCAAGACCACAAATATCAGAGTTCTCTATGAATAATACCATAGAGTAAGTAAATAATGTATTATTGCTTAAAGTAGTAGCAGTATATGCTTGTTGGCAGAGGCTATTTACACTAACTCCGCCCACCAACTTCTGATTGAGCCAGACAAAATTACAAAAGAAACCCGTCTGATAACAGGATCAGTGGCGTGGAGAATAAGGCAGGTGGTGTTAGCTTTTGATGCGACCAACCCAAGTTAGAATCCACCTTTTATCAAACTCATTCTTTTCCCTTTTCCCATCGTGTATCTATGGAAGCCCGTTTTTGCCACATAAGAAAAAAAAAATGCTCCTGTGAATCATAATGACACAAAATTATGACATTATTATGAGATGAAAAGTCAAAATTATATCTTTAAAAGTCATAATTATGACATACCAATTCAAAGTTGACATACTAAATCAAAATGATGAGATTAAAAAGTAATAATTATGAGATAAAACACTGATATTATGACATGAAAAGTCAATTAGATAGTGGAAACTGACATAAGTCAAAATTATGACAGTCAAAACTGACCTAAAAAGTCATAATTATGAGATAAAAAATCAAATAAAAGTCATAAATGTGACACCAAGTCAAAATTATGAGATTAAAAAGTTATAATTATGATTTAAAATGTTGAAAGGTTGACATGAAAAGTCAATACTAAATCAAAATTATGAGATTAAAAAGTCATAATTATGAGATAAAACGTCAAAATTATGACATGAAAAGTCAAATACGACTTAAATATCAATTTTTTTCTATGAATAATACCATAGAGTAAGTAAATAATGTATTATCATTAGAAGTAGTAGCAGTATATACTTTTATATTATATATAATCTAAACAATTAGAAAACATTTCAGGTTCATTCAATAATCACTGCCTTTTTTGTATTTCTTAAGTAAATTTTTGTAAGATTATATACATTATATAAGACAAACATTATCTTTAAATGTTAATGAATTGAATTATGCCATCTCAAGCTAAATTAATACATAATGGTTTTGCCTTCAAACTGAATATATACACAAATATTCAAGACAATCTTTGTCTTTGTCTTATATAAAATCTAACAGATAAAAAATAAAAAAAATTAAAAATTAAATAAAAAAATACAATTAAAAAATAAAATAAAAATAATTAAGTAAACAATGATATGATGATGATGATAATAATAATGTTTAATTTTCTGATTCTTTGGATTATATATAACAGAAACGTAATTAATAGTGATAATATTAACATTATTATGATTAGTAGAAGTAGTAGTAGTAGTAGTTGTATTATTATTAGTATTAATTACTTTTCTTTTATATATAATTTAAACATTTAGAAAAGTACTAAAAGAATGGAAAAAGCAGCACTTATTATTAAATGACTCTGAAATGTTTTCTGTTTGCTTGGATTATTTAATATTGATAGTTAATGAATTTAATTTTTAATGAATGGATTATTTGTTTAATCTAACAGGGTTGATGTTTTAAGATTGGCTTTATTAACTCGCAGGATTCAGACATTACCTCTCTTTTTTCAGTGTCAGTCCGTTTCCATGCGTTTTGTTTGTTTCTCCGAAGCCCAGAGCATCCATCAGATCATCTTCATCATCAAACGTCAGATCGTCCCTCTTCTTCGCGGCAGCTGCTGGAGACGCTGAGGAACAGAAAGAGACGTCAGCGGTCACAGTCAGTCATGTGACGCTCAGATGTGTGAGACGTCACCGCTCTCACCCGTCTCTGTTTTCTGAGGAACAGCAGGTGAGGAAGAGCGCGGCCGCTCGGTTTTCTTCGTCGTCTTCTGCTTGTGTTCCAGATCGCCCAACAGATCATCTAACGAATCGTCCACGTTATCTGAAACATGAAGAACAGGGTTTTCAGTTGTTTATCTCACAGAGGTTTGTGTAAAAGCGTTGTTGTGATACCTTCATCAGGAGGAGGTGGATCAACACCCCCACCTTCATCATCTGAACCACAAGCAGCATGAAAGTGGAGCACATGGAGAAAATCAAAATCCTCATGAAGCCTTTTGACGCTGTCAGACAGTCATGGTTTTGCTCTTACCCAGAAAGCTGAACTTCTTGTAAGCTCTCGCTGTGGAGGCCGGAGCAGAACTGGGCTTTTTCTCTTCTGTAAAAACACATTAAACACTTTATAAACAGTGCTTTAAGAGTCAAAGTTAAAATCTCACTGTAGAGAAATGTACCTGTGGTTTTGCTCTTATCTCCTGCTTTAGACGCTCCTCCTTTAACTTCTTTCCCCTGAACTGGAGCTGAACTCGGCTTCCTCTTCGAGCCGAACAGATCTGCATCCATGTCATCCATGTTCTGGAATGAACAAAACCGGAATGATGCCATACGTTTGATGATTTCACAGCTCATATTTCAGCCAATCAGGAAGCAGCAGCTTGGTTTACCTTCATGCTGTCCAGCAGAGCGGCAGGATCAGCCTCAGAAACATCAGAGCCCTGAGACACAAATTCACACAAGTGACTGAGGAAATGTCAAATAGAAGTAATTAAGAGTCTTTATAGAAGAGACGGTAGAGTTTAGGTGCTCTGTTTCCAGTTTAGTAGACGCAGGGTTATTAACTAATACTAAAACTAATACTTAAAAAAAATAATTTTCATAAATTCAAAATAACTTTAACTGAAATAATTTAACAAACTTATTTTATTTCAGTTTCCAAAGCAATATTTCTCATTATTGTTTAGTTTAACTTAAAGTACTAAAATAACTAAAAAAAATAAAAATAAATAAAATGATAGATATATAAAAAAACATTTTATTAGATTCTGACAATAACACACAACAAAATCACTAAATCTTTAAAATTAAAATGGAAAATATTTGAACTTTTAACTAAAATTTTAACTTTAATATTTAAACCATAAAAAAGTTCATTACTTGAAATAAAATAAACTGAAGTATTTTTTTGACAAACTTATTTTATTTTAGTTTCCAAGGCAATATTTCTCATTATTGTTTAGTTAAACTTGAAGTACTAAAATAACTAAAACTAAAACAAAATAAATAAAACTATATAGACATAAAAAACAGAATCTAATAAAATGACAAAAACACAACAAAATTACTAAAACTTTAAATTGAAAATGGAAAATACTTTAACTTTTAACCAAAAGTTTAACTTTGATATTAAAACCATAAAAAACTTGTTCATTGCATTAACTTATATAATATTTTTAACAAATTTATTTTATTTTAGTTTCCAAGGCAAACTTTCTCATTTTCATTTAGTTTAACTAAATAGTACCAAAATAAAAATTAACAGAAATAGTTACGCTTTGCTTTCCATAAAAAGAAACTAAGTAACGTAATTAGCTACTTTTTTTAGGGAGTAATGGGATATTGTTTTAAAAGTAACTTTCCCCAACACTAGACATATTAAAAAGCAAATCTAATAAAAAAACGACAAAAACAAAAACAAAAAAACAACAACAACCACAAAATCACTAAAACTTTAAAATTGAAAATGGAAAATACTTCAATAACTTTAATATTAAAACTATATAAAAACATTTATTAACATATTAAAAACAAATCTGATAAAAATGACAAAAACACAGAATCACTAAAAAATTGATACTAAAAGTTTAGCTTTAATACTAAAACCATAAAAAATCTTAAATATTTTTAACAAACTTATTTTATTCTAGTTTCCAAGGCAAAATTTCTCATTTTCATTTAGTTTAACTTAAAGTAAAGTTACATAAAAAGTTATATAGTTTTTAATAATATAAAAACTAAATATTATTACGCATTACTTTCTATTAAAAGTAACCAAGTAATGTAATTTGTTACTTTTTTAGGGAATAATGCAATATTGTAGCACGTTACTTGAAGTACTAAAATACTTGATGTTTAGCTTAATCTGAAGTACTAAAATAACCAAAACTGAAATTAAAATTAAACAATATTGTTTACGCATTCATTTCTATTAAAAGTAACTAAGTAACGTAATTAGTTACTTTTTTTTAGGGAATAACACTATATCGTAACTAGGGGTGTAACGGTACATGTATTTGTACCGTACCGGAAGTCCTGTACTGAAACGTCTCCTGTCTCCTGTTTGGGAACACTTTAGTTCAAAATAAGCTCTTCGTTTTGTTACTTTCGATAAGAAACAAAGTGTCATCTTTCAAATTCTATCCATTTTATCATGAAATTCAAACAGAAAATGACATTTTGACGCTCTTTGATGCAGTCTGACAGATCATCTCTTCCTCGTGAATATTAGTTACAGAATAAACATGAATGAACATTCAAAGGTATGTTGAAAGACACAGTACAACTTACTGAAACGTACAATATCTTGTGTAATCAAAGGCGTGTTTCAGAAACGAACATAATTACTGTTTTAGGGAGTAAGACAATATTGTAAGGCATTACTTTTAAAAGTAACTTTCCCACACACTAGACGTATTAAAAAACAAATCTGATAAAAATGACCAAAAAAAAAAAAAAATTGGAAAATACACAAACAAAAAACTAATTCACCATTGTAATAAACAATTTAACAATAAAACACTGAGTAGATGTTTATTGCAGGTAATCTGGACTTCATCTTATTGATTTATCTAGAAATGAGCTGCCTGTATTATTTATTTATATTGCATGTATTAATACGACGAATAGTGAATTCTGCACTAAAAAATTTTGGTTACACTGTATTTTAAGTTGTCCGTGTTAGTGTAATTATACATTTAAGTACAGAGTAATAATAATTAACTACATGTACTTACTATAGGGTTATGCATAGGGTGTGGTGTAGGGTTACTTTCATGTAATAATGCATAACTTATAGTTATTACTACAGTAACTACATGTAACCTGTAACAAGGACACTAAAATAAAGCGTTACCTACATTTTAAGCCTGTTTTATCTTAGTTTCTTTTAATTGTACAGCATTTTAGTTTACTCTGTAGTTTTTAAAGTGCTTTATTAAATTTGAATGGAAACAAGTTTAATATGAGAAGTAATTAAAGGTGTTTGATCAGCAGCTCGTGTCTCACCTCCTCATCTCTCTCAGCCTCTTCTGCCAGTTTACTGAAGAAATCATCGTCCAGCAGTGATCTGAACACAAAGAGAGCAGCTTTAGTTTAGTTAGTTTAGTTTTAGACAGGTGACGGACTCTATCTGTGTCTCAGTTCATCTGTCAGACTGTTGAGGTTCATTCTAGATGGCTTGTGATGAACTACTGTATATTGTGTATTAGTTATTGCAGCTCAAATGAAGCTCACTGCACCCTCTGATCAACTATTATCAGACAGACCTCTTCCCGCTGCGTGACGTGAGGACGGCCGCGGGTCTGCTGGACACGGCTGCAGGCGAGCGCACCTTCACCGGACCTGTGGACCGAAGACACTCACCTTTAAAACAGGTAAAACACGTCTGCCTCCATGAAAATACTGTGACTAGATCAGTGAATAATACCTTCATCATCATCATCGCCCAGCAGATCTCCTAACACGTCATCTATAGAGCCTGAGAGAAAGTATATATATGAAAAATGTATTACAGCTCATACAATAATCAAACACAAGAGAGAAACACAAACACACGAGCTGAAGTGAACTCACCTCTGAGACCCTTCTTCTGTTTTGAAGTCTGAAAAAGATGAAGATGAGATGTATTTCACATTTTATATAGCTTATACTATACTACTACATTAGCCTACTATCATTTTATTATTGTACTGTATTAAACCACAGAATAATATCAAATGGTCCGGGCTTGTATAAATTGTTTTACAACACTGATTTGTGATACATACTAAATATATAATTCAAAATAGCATAGCATTAAATAGCAACAATGTTTATTTACAAGCTGTCCAAAATAATTACATATTAAGTACTGTTAGTTTTATTACAGGTTCAGTAATTAATAGATGAACCCTGGACTTGAACCTTCAATCTCTGTTACCAGCCCAGATTTGTAACCACTACGCCACCGTCGTCACGTGTTTGTTTCGTTTAATTGTGGAATTATATTGCATTTATTATTACTTTTTCGAATTACGTGTATATTATGTTTTAAATAAGCAAAAAAGCTGATGTTTACCATATCTGAATTCCAGCAGGAGAAACGGAGTGTTTATGGTGAAATCTGTGCGCGTGCCCGTTACCAATAGAAACCGGGACAGCCTCAACAAAAGCACGAGCGCTGAGATCCAGATCAGCTGATTATCGTTCAAATTCTGCTCCCGCTGAAGACCCGCTTTTGCAGCTGGTTCTGGTTCTGTCTGGATGATTATTAGGACCCAGATCTTAGGATTTAGGTGTAAAATTAAATCCTGTCTGTGTTCCGGACGGGAAGAGCGTTATGTTGTTGAATCAGTTCCTCGGAGTCAAAGATCGTGAATATATGCGACCAGAAACGACACATAAAGCCGCACTTTAATTCTAGAGAAAAAATTATGTAAAAAACACTGTTATTTATGTAATTCTAAAACACTGATCATTCGGTATGAGCTCTACGGGTTTGAAATTCCGTGACGCACTTCCTGTTTACAATAGGTCATTGTGGGTAATGTAGTCCACGTGCACGCACCAGTCAGTTCCCAGTTCACGCTGTTTTGGTGACTGAAGTCCTTACTCAGGGAACAAAATGTTTCTATCCACAATTTAACTATTTAGATTCCATTCTTTTCTTTTTTGATTAAAAACTTAAATCAACAATCACAATTATTTTATCACATTTAAGGCCCGTTCACCAAGAATGATAACTATAACGATAACGATAAAGATATTTTTTTAAAAATCGTTCTAAATATAAAATAGCAGCACTGTCCAGACTACAGCAATAACGATAACGATAGAGGACATCGGATTAGTTGGGATCACTTTCAGGACGATTTTTTCTAGCTGTTGAACGATAAAACACTGACAGCCAATCAGAATCCATTCTATCGACGAGGTCATGAAAAAGCCACCACTCTTTGACATATCAAAAAAATATTTAATATATAGTTATCTTTATAGTTATCGTTATTGGTGTGAACGGGCCTTAAGGCCTATAAGTCCAGAATGGCGTGAGACATTTACGTTTACATTTAGTCATTTAGCAGACGCTTTTCTCCAAAGCGACTTACAAATGAGAGTAATAGAAGCAATCAAATCAACATGAGTACAACAGTAAGTAAGTGCTGTGTGAAGTCACAGTTTCATCAGTAAAGTGCTCGTAGCAAGGATTTTTTTTTAAAATAAATAGCCTACACAAAGATGGAAAAAGAATAGAAATCGAAAAAATATTAAAATAGATAAAGTAGTAAGTGCTACTATTACTGGGTCAAGTGCTGACGAAAAAGATACGTCTTTAGCATTTTTTTTGAAAATGGCTAAAGACTCAGCTACAAAAAGAGACCAAATTGAAACAGAGCTTCTTAATGTGTTTTGACCTTTTGTTTAAATCTCAGTAGTTCTTTTGTAAAGACTTAAGAACCGATTTAGCTGGACTTCTTGCATACAGTTCTAAAAAGCTCTTTTGCTCTTAAAATAACAACATCTACATATTGTTTATATGTCAATGAAGGAGTACAAGTAGACTGCTGACCCATACACTTGATTTCAACTGAAATTAAGTTTCCTTTATACGTTAAGATTTGGTGGCATTCATTTTGGTGAATGCCACAAGTAGGCTACTGTGTCCATTTTAAAACATTCTCACACCTCAGTCATACAACGAAAAGGCGTCATGCCTCAGACTAAAAGGCTTCAGGTCTCAGGAAAATGACGTCAGGTGTCAGGTCTCGTACAATTAGGCATCGGACAAAACAGCCTCAGACTAAAAGGCATCAGATTAAACGGAATCAGATAAAAAGGCATCAGAAGAAACGACCTCGGACAAAACAGCCTCAGAAAAAAAGACATCTGACATGAAAGCATCAGACGAAAAGGACTTAAGGAGGCGAATTGCCCCGCCTCAAAGTGACGTCACATGCACGCAGTTTTCTGTTAAATGTTACACTAGTTGTATAAAACATACCGAATTATTTTGTAAATTTGTATTATTCACTAGTTTTATTTGTATGTATAAAAAGTTAGCTAAATAACACATTGCTTGCATAAACTATCGTGAACACTTAGGAAAATTAACCATGGTTTTATTATAGTAAAGTGTGGTAACTATGATTTAACAGATTGATACTATTTGTATAACAATAGTTGTATGTGTGGCTATTTGTGGTTACCATGGTTAACTACAATAACTATGTTTTTTGTTTTATTTGTAGTAAATCTATGATTAATTTTCATAAGGGAAGTAAAAAATCTTTAGAACTATTAAGTTAGACTGCGTTGTTATAACCACAGCTGCTTTGTGTACAGAGGTTACCAGGGAAAAGGCTTTATTTCTGCTGTTCCAGCGCCACCTACTGTCGATTACATTTTAATTCAGATAATTGCTATTTTTCTGCAGTGCAGACCAATGTGAAAATCGCCATGTTCTTTTCTGTATAACCTAACCAGTGTAATATTTAATTAAAGCTGTAAGAATGAAATATCATCATGTAGCATACACCTTCATATATATATATATATCATAACAATAACATAAAGAACATTGCTAAGGGATTACATAGCCTACATGAATACCATCAACAGATAGATTTTACATAATTATCATACACGCACACACACCTTACATTATTTTTGTAATAGTTACAGATAAATATAAAAAGGGGAGAAAGAAAAAGATAACTGAAGGATTGCATTATGATGGGATAAAAGCCAATAGAAAGTTATACAAAAACATAGCCAAAAAAAAAAAAAAAAAAATGATGCCTTTTAGTCTGATGCCTTTTTGTCTGAGTCCGTTTAATCTGATGCCTTTTAGTCTGATGCTGTTTTGTCCGATGCCTAATTGTACGAGACCTGACACCTGACGTCGTTTTTCCTGAGACCTGAAGCCTTTTAGTCTGAGGCATGACGCATTTTCGTTGTATGACTGAGGTGTGAGAATGTCCTAAAATGGACACCGTACACAAGCTATATGTAGGCTACGCCTATATGCTAGTGTTATATGTACACCTTTCCAATTATTCCAAACTGGCTTATGCAGCTAACAGGGAACATTCTCATAACTTTGGCTAACGCTCTGTTCTCTCAAAGTTATGAACAAACATTCATTCAAAGTTATCTGGTTCTCAGTGTTCTCAAAACATTAACACATTTTACTAACTTTACGGAAACGCTAGCAAAACATTCTTAGAACATATTTTTGTTCTTCATTTTTTTTCTATATCGGTTGGTTTTGGTTTAAAGCAGCAAGTATCTGGCAAAAGTTAAAACAGTTTTTCAGCTCAGCGTATGATCATTGACAGGTGAGTATGTAGTGGGCGGTTTCAAAGTTTTGGCTTCCTTTATACCTGCAGATACTTTACAGGAAGTGAATTTACAACTAAAGTGAAAGCAGATCAGTTGACGTGTGGCTGCTTTGATTGAAAGCGGCAGATAAGTAATGTTTTGCATGATTTTGAACATGTGCTTACATAAATGCTTGTTCGTAGCAGTACTATTTATGATCTGTGATGGTAAGTATGTTTCGTGGAACTTATCAAAAGAAAGGGGATTTCAAAAGTAATCCCTTCTTCTCTCTTATCTGATTGTTTTCTATTTTGTTTTTAGGGTTCTTAGTGAAAGGTCCGTCTGGTCCTCTGGTTGTTCGTCTGGGATCTTCAGTGGTTTTGCCCTGTTATGTTGATGAAGCCTTACCTTTGAACGGACTGAAGGTGATTTGGATACGAACAGACTTGAATACTCTAGTGCATGTGTACCAAGATTATGAGAGTCGACCAGACGCCCAGTATCAGGATTATCATCACAGAGCTCATTTCTTCACTGATAAAATTAAACATGGAAACTTCTCCCTCCGTCTGGAAAACGTGCGAGCTGAAGATAAGGGCTTTTACCGATGTAAAGTTTACACTGAGCAGGAATCTGATGAAACCCTGGTTCAAATTAAAGAAGTTGGTGAGTGGAAATCTCTTATGAGTTTTGGCTAACATTTTCAAATGAATTTCAGTTTATTGTGTGATTTTTATATTTTGTTTGTTCTTCCAGAGCATTTGAGTGTATCAGGATCAGATCATCTCATATCAGCGTCTGTGGGTGAGGACGTCACTCTGAACTGCTCTGTGGACTCTCACATCCCACCTGAACACATTCAAGAGGTTTCCTGGAGGAAGACGAATAAAAATGAAAACATCCTGGTTTTTGAAAAGAATAAAATTCTACCAGCAGTTGAGCAATACAGAGACAGAGTTGAGTTCTTCACCGGTGAAATACGCAAAGGAAACTTCTCTCTCAGACTGAAGAGTGTCAGAACCGAGGACCAAGGGGTTTACATCTGTCAAGTGATTGCTGGAAACTTTTCAGCCAGTGCAACTGCAAGACTAGAGCAACTGGGTGAGCTAATCTAGTGAAATTAAATTTACTTAAATGAATATTTCATTGTATGCTCCATTTTATTTTAATCAAGCATATGTATAAGCTTAATTTCTGATGTGCATGCTTCATGTGATCTACTTGCTGGACGTTAATAGCCATGATTCCATCCACCTATTTTTATGCAATTTTGCATTCTAAATTAATTAACACAAATTTAAATAACTTTTTCACACATTTGTCCATCTTGGTTAATGTTAATTTATAAATATACTTTTGTCCATTTTTAGATAATGTTAGTTTTTCAAATGCTATATGACTTTAATATAAAGAATGAATTGGGCCATTAATGATTCTGAAAGAAGCTGCCATCTTTCTAAAGTCATTGCCCCCCATCTGTAATTTGGTTCCAAATCTTAGTGGATTATTTATTATTTTTTGGCATTCATTTTTATTTATGTATTTCGTTTACCAGAAATAAATGATCAAAATCTACATTTTTAGCTTTGACAATGAATGAACTTACTATAGTGTTGTGAAATAGTTTGCCATCTTATGTTACATTCACATTTCATTTAGCATATTTTTTTTAAGGAATGCAACAAGCGATTCATCTTATGGAGGCAATAACACGAGAAGTGCTAGTAATACAACATTTCAAACATTGTCCAGAATAGTACATGGTGAAAACATAGAAAAAGAATGCTGTTTTGTTGAAGTCAGCAGGATGCAGTTAAGTGTTCACTCTAGAGATGAGTTTCTTGAATATCGTCAGCGGATATGTTTAGTAAGGTCATTCCACCAGCAAGGAAAAGAGAATGAGAAGGTTCTGGAAAGTGATCTTGTGCCTTTTTGTGATGGTACCACAAGGCGCTGTTTAATCTCAGGCCACAGGCTTCTGGAAGGAATGCAGTTTTATGTTTCACATTTTTTATATTTTATCTTGGGTTAGTAATTAATTTGGTGTCATCAGGTTCAAATTCACATGTGAAAAGATTAATAACTGGACATGAATACAGAGCATTACAGTTTCTCAGAGAATTTTGCGCAGTCATTTTGTGTTTGTAATGTAATGTTTGTGTGTCACAGGTTACTCATTTTTACACATAATTGTGTTCATTCTTTGTATTGCTGCTTTCGTATCTGCACTTCTGCTGTCATTTCTATGGTGTAAATTCCACATATCGCAAAAGAAAAGTAAGTTTACACAAAATTTATTCTTATTTGTTTATTTGTTAATAGGATTATAGCTTTATATGGAAGTAAAAAAAAATTCTAAATTGCACTAAAATATGCAAAAGAATTATCTAAAGCATTTCTAACTGAAATTGAGTTATGGTGTACTTCTCTTTTGATACAGCCCTGTTTCTTCAAATCTCTGTAGTCTTTGTACCAAACCTTTTTATGTTTTTTGCCTTCTGGTTCTGGGGTGTTATTGAAGGTGAGTATTTCACTGGCGATAATTATATGTCTATTAATATAACAGCTGAGGAAAGTAGCATTGTTCAGTTATGTAAATTCAGTTTTGTTTTAAATTGTAAAATAGATCAATACATTATGGACGCTTGTTTCCACCACGAAATACAAAAATTAAAAAGGTAATTGCGACTTCTTATCTCACAATTTAGACTTTTTTTCTCACAATTTCAAGTTATTAAGACAACATTGCTTGATATAAACCCGCAATTCTGAGAAATAAGGTAATGATTGCGAGATATAAATTCTCTCAGTTGCGAGGTCATATCTCACAATTCTGACTTTTTTTCTTGCGGTTGCAGGTTTATATATCACAATTCTAACTTTATAACATGCAATTTTGAGTATATTTTATGCAATTCTGACTTTTTTTTCGCAATTGTGAGTTTATATCTCAACTTCTTTTCTCAGAATTGTGAGATATTAATTTGCAATTGCGAGTTATCAAGTCCAATTCTTAGGGGGGAAAAAGTCAGCTCCCAGTTTTGACATTTTTTTTGCAATTGCGAGGTTATTTGCGAAGGACGGGGTTTTTTTATAACAAAAAAATCTGTTTTTCGGATTAGACATTAAACTGAGGTCCTGTCTGTGGTTATTAAAAATCCCAGAATGTCCTTTGAAAAAATCCTGGCCAAATTTGCCCATTCACATCTGTCCATCATAGCCTCCTAATCATCCCATTATATATACTGATTGGCTTCACCACTCTGTCTCCTTTCTACCAATAAGCTGGTGTGTGGTGGGCGTTCTGGGGCAATATGGCTGTCGTTGCATCATCCAGGTGGATGCTGCACATCGGTGGTGGTTGAGGAGATTCCCCCTTCCATGTAAACCTCTTTGAGTGCTGATAAAAGCGCTATGTAAATGTAGTGATTTATTATTATTATTATTACTAGGTGTCAAGCCCCAAAGGGGCGAAGACCACTATTGAAATTGTTAGTTTTCTTCTTATTATTATTCTTCCGCTCTTGAGTCTATGGCAGCCCATAGAACCATATGGTAAAAAGTTATGAAATTTGGCACACAGATAGAGGACAGTCTGAAATGTTTCCATAGCAAATTTGGAGTCTCTACCTCAAATGCTCTAGCACCACCAGCAGTTCAAAGGTTCACTCATGTTTATGCTCATAACTAATAACGCTTAAGTCCTATAAACAAAATTCTATTTTCCCTGATTCCTTGGCTCATGCTGATTCGAATGCACCCTATGTCGTCATTTCTGTCATGAAAATCTCTCCGCCATTTTGAATTTCCAAAAAAACTACTTTTTCGAACTTCTCCTAGAGTATTTGTCCAATTTGCGCACAATTTAGTGTGTAGCATCTACTCACACTCAAGGCAAAAAGTTATTAAAGGAGACATGCAAAATGTGCAGTGCTGGGGAGGCTCCAGGAATGTGTTTGGGAACCCCTGGTATATGTAATTACAGGCATGTCTTGTGGGTACATGCATAGTATCGTCACAGCGCCACCTACTGGTGCTGAGATAGGAAAAATGGCAATTTTTGCTTATAACTTTTGAATGCCTTGTCCCTTAAATCATGAGGATGGTCTTCTTAGATTCCTTGAGACATGCCGAGTTGAACGATATCCAATTTTCTTTAGTCGGCCATTTTGAATTTTTTTATGAAATGCTGTTTTACAAACGCATGAATGTATCGTTATGAAACTCGGTATGATTCATGTTCTGAGAGGACCTGTAAAGTTTTAGGTCAGTGCCCCCTAGTGGTCAAGAGGTATAAAGAAATTTATGAAAATACTTATAATATATGAAAAATTCAACAAATTGTCATTTAACTTACATCAATAGATTTGTTGGCTTATGCTGAGTCCTACAATACCAAATTTGCCATATTCTACCATACTTACTGTCTGCCATATTGAATTTTATTCATAACCTACTTTTCTGTCTGATTTGTATGAAATTTGGTATGTAGCATCTACAGACACTCATGACAAAAAGTTACTAAAAGATTTTGATAGGCAACAAATTTTACTGCAAGCACGCCAAAATGGATATGCGGCTGTATCTTTGCAAAAGTTTTGTGTATTGATCCTAACCTCATGATCACAGATGTCCACAAATATATTCTTTTCTGCCCTTATTCAGCTTGACCCCATAAATGCTGCTTGCAGCTGTATTTATTATTATTGTTATTATTTTTATTAATCTCACAATTCTTCCTTTATCTCATAATTCTGACTTTATTGCGAGCTTATTTCTCACAATTTTGAGAAAAAAAAGTCATAACTGTGAGATGTAAACTCCCAATTGTGAGAAAAAGTCTGAATTGTGACATAAATTAAAAAGGTAATTGTGGCTTTTTTTTATTCCGTGGCAGAAACAAGCTTCCATAATTCATAGTTTTGTATAACAGAAAAAAACAGAACCTTGGAATGTCGTCACTGTTAGTGTATTAGTGTATCTCCTGTTTCTTTTGTTTTTCTAGGATTTCTGAGTGAGACTGTTGCTTGCTGTGCTCATTATATTCTGAGGCCCCTTCTGCTGTTATGGGCGTCTCCACATTCAGAACATTTCCCAGGTTTGTTTGTTTGGTTATTAGTTTATTAGAGAGTTGCTCAAATGAGCTGGTTTGATGATTTTCAGAATTTGCAGAGCAGCTCTTTGTCAGTAAATGGGCAAAGGAATATAAAATAAAAGTTTCAGAAATTGTTCATTTCTGTTTAAAGTATTTTTGTTTGTTTTATTTACATTACAGATTTTGTATTTGATTTGATTAAAACTTTTTCTGTTTTGCAGGCAATCGCAAAACAGCTATGCACTGCATTGTTCATTTACAATATTCCCTCTTTACAAATGTTGTTTATTCAGGTTGGCAAATTTGAATATTCCACTGCACATAATATCATGGTGTAATTTTAATACCCAATGAAACTTGAAACAGTTTCTATACACTATAAGCTCAATCAACAATTTTTGTAATTATGGTTGTCTATCTCTTTCTTTGTCCTAGTCCTTTTTAAATCCTTTTGGGAAAAGAGTCTGAGTTATGAACAAACTGATAGAGTCCTGATAACCATCCTCTTTGCAATAATGATTCTGATATGCATCACAAACATTGTTTTCTGTAAGTATTTCTGTATCATTCTACACCAGTGATGAATAAATGATATAAACTGTTTTTTTTTTTGTTTTGTTTTTGTTTTGTTAGCTCAGCAGTGTAATCTCACACAGATTAAGATATTATAAATTATATTTATCCATTTTATTCTGCTTTTTAGTTTATGACTCATGCATTAATGTAATTCATTTAATGCTATTAACTATATGAGTATATTGGATTAAACTGTTTGCTAAAGAAAAACATGTAAATCATTAATATAATTTAAAGTTCATACAGTACTATTTTACAACTTATTTCAGGAGGTTTCTTCATTGCTGTGTCATTGTTAGGATATTTTTATGCTAACTGAAATTACACTGTTTCGGTCTAGTATTTTTGTCCCTGTTGTATTATTTATTGCTCTTTTAGAAATCAGTCATGATCGTTTTGAATGAAACATTTTGTTAATTCTATTTTTGTTTGATACAGTATTGGCTGAACTGATTAGAAATAAAGATGGCCGTATGCGTGCTGTATTAGACCTCGTGTCTGATATCGGCCATGATGTTCTGCCTCCATTACAACTCATCTTCCTCTTCTACGCTTTTGGAGCTGCCCGCGGAGGTAGGATGTTTTATAAAACATTTAGATTACAAAAAAACAGTTGACATACAGTATTCTGTGGCATATTTCAGAGGAGATTTAGCAGCTTTGCGTCAGTTATTCAAAGAAATAATAATCCACCCTCCCAAAATTGTGCTCCACTTCAGAGGTTGTGAACTTGTTTACACAATCACACAATTACATTTAAAATATTAAAAGTCAAGAAATAAGTAGTGTAAGATGGGGTAAGATGCCCCAGCCCCACCTTATTTGTTTCTCTTGATCATAGACGGCACAAAGTCTCATCTTAACTCATCTTGAATATCAACATTTGTGACATTTAGGGGCTGTTTACATGACACCTTTTTTTGGCCGTTCATTTACTCAACAACAGCGTTTTGGGGGCCTGAAAACACAAACTTTTGAAAACAAGTTTCAAAGTGCAAAAACGTGAATCTGTGAAAATGGTGGCGTCATGCACATGCGCGTTACGTGTTCAGTCTATAGACGCGTATTCTTTACAATGAATAATACAGCGTTTTTAGTCATTTTCACGAATCCGTGGATCGTTTTGATGTTGTTGTCGTCGTCTGTACAAAGGAAAAACTTTTATGTTTTTAGCACATCTTTGTTGTATAAACATACCCTTAGCCAACTGAAACACTTTTGAGGTTAATTGATCTAAGTTTTTTTCCTGAAAAATAGTGATCTGTGACATTATATTACATTAATTTTCTAAAGTTAATAATACGTTTTTTTATGTCTTTGTTAATGAGGATTTGTGGATATATTAATATTTTTTTTTAAATTGTCCAGTAAAAACAATATTGTTTTTATTTTGGAGGGAAAAGATAAAATTAGAGCCTGAGTACCAGAATGGGCACAGAAAGACTTGTCACAAAACACAAAATCTGTTGTGTTTTCTGTTTAATTTTCAAGGACTTTTAGTTTGTTATTGTTATTTCTGTGTATATTATGCCTTCAGTTCTCTTCACTCATTGTCTGCTGTTTGTTGTGTTCATGCACACTGTTACATTGCCTTCTCATTTGCTGGATTACTCTTTTATTTTACTCCACTCCATGTTATGCCTAACAACACCCCTTAGCTATTCTAAATTCACTGTAAACCAAGGTTTCCTGGGGCTTTTAGCTTTAATATACATTTGCATCTGATCAAATTTAAATCTGTACCTTGAATGCATAAGTCGATTTGGATAAAAGCATCTTCAAATGCATAAATGTAAATGCATCATCATCCTGCAACTATAAACTTTTATCTAAATATGTTACAATTAATAAGTAAATGCACATTTACCCTTATAATCTCATTCCATTTTCTTACATTTTTAAAGCCATTCAACATTTGTTAGTTTTTATAGGACAACACTGTTAATGAAGAAATGTTTTTCCTTTATTTATGGAAAATATAGGTTTATCAATCATAATAAACCTATACACTTGAGCCTAAACTATGATAGCTTAATTTATTGATCTGTAACTCATGTTTATTGCCATAAAATAAATAAAATCAGGAAAAATTACTAAAAGTTTAAACAGCTGAATTTATTTTTAATTTTCTGATGGCTAAGCAGCTCACTACTAAAGAATAGTTTCATTGTGTTGTCTGTTTGTTTCTAAAGCCCAGTGTTTTTTCTCCACATGCAGCACTTTTTGTTATTGGAGTTTTTCCACTGTTCTTAACGTTGACCAGATATGATTGGAACGATGCATGTGTGGAAAAACTGCAGTGTAAGTATTTAATGAATCGTGTTTAAACTGCATCAACAACTGATCATAAGTCAAATACAATCCATCTATCTTAAAGGCACACTATGTAGTTTTTCACCGCTAGAGTTCAGCTATTCAAAACAAAGATGTAGCTTGATGACACCGTGATTAAGCGCAGATTCTTGGGAGATGTCGTCTTCACCTCAGCCAGTGGAAAAGAATCCGATGGGACTCGTGCAGAAATCATATTCATGGATGAGATTATTAACGTTACTGTAGTATAGAGCAGGGCCGAGTGTTGTTGGAGCGGAACGAGGTTGCTGGAGCGATTGATAATGAGAGACGAGCGCGACACTTCTAGAGAGCAGTCGCCGCTTCTGCTTCTTCCGGTCAAGCGTATGTGGGGTAAAGCAGCGCTATTTATCATATTAGATACATTTGAGTGTGTTTAAAACTGTGTGTTACTTTGTGCGTTCACTCAGCAGCTACTATGAGACTCTTGTTGCACACTGCAGTTAGCTAGATATAGATATTAGACATAGTAAAACATGGTATTCGTGGTAAATCAAGAAAACGAGATTTAAACAATAAGAATGATTCATAACAATGATTAGTTTTCTGTCGATGAGTGTATCCAAACAGTTGTTCCCTTGTCTAATAAAACACATTAAAGCGTCTTTGGTGTTTCCATGGTTTCTACAAAATAAAATTGGAAGCCGAGGGTAACACGGGTATGATGTCATTGATAGGTGATGCACGGACACAGCCCATGTCCTGTGTAAAAATGACTTATTTCTCTGGGTTTAAACATTCTTGGAAACATTTGGGATAATAAAAGTACACAAGTCAACAAAATATATAACACTGTGTAGTGGTTTTTGGATATTTTATTCCAAAAATCTTACATATTGTGCCTTTAATCTATCATGAATAGCACTATTTTTGATGGTTTTAAATGACTTACTGTTGAATAAGGGTACAATCAATTGTTAGATCTTCAGGAGTATTTGTCGTTAGTTGTGAGATGATCCTAAATCATCTTTTTTTTCTGCCATTTTTAAAATGTAATAAGCTTTCCCTCGTTTCAATCATTTTCAGGTTTGCGCTCGGTCAGGAGAGCAGCGTGGTTCATTTTCATGATAGTAGTGAATATAATAATGGTCTGTTCGTACCTGATAGCGTTGGAAAAAGAAAAAGGTACAATAATGGCGAAAATTACATAAAAATGTCCAATTAAAGTTGATACTATAAAGTCTTAATGGTTTTCTCCAATTGTAGATTGTGAAGGATGGGTCTGCGTAGCTGCATTTCTTCAAGGTCTCTGGGGAATTGTGGTCCTGAAGCACTCATTTGGTGACCTGGGTACAGTATTGATTTGAATAATTTTCTGTATGATGTTTTTCTTCTCTGAAAAGGAGATTTAAGAGTCTGGGTCATGTAAGCTTTTCTTCAATGCTAAATTGATCCTGCAAGTTCCCTGCAAAAAAAATGTAAAAAATTCTCACGCAGATCTTGCTTCTGATACAAATTGATTGAAATTTGGTAAATGTTTTAAAATAAATAGAAGCATAAGAAAAAAATTAAAAACTTAAGTCATCTAAGTACAATTAATTTCAAGTCAGTTAAAAATATGAAATAACTCAAGTCAATTATTAAAATATGCTTCTGTAAAAATGTGCATTCTGTTTTATAATTATTATAGTTTGTTTTTTCTTTTTAAATATATATTTTTAATGCCACCACAGAATAAAAACATAAAAAGCATTTTCTGTTTTATTATTTATTATAGCTTGGTTTAAAAAAAAAAAAAAAGTGTCACATGATCCTTCAGAAAACATTCTAATATGATGATTTGATGCTCAAGAAACATTTATTGTGTACAATTGTACAAAATATTTGTGTACAATATTTCTTTTTCAGGATTCTTTGATGAATAGAAAGTTCAAAAGAACAGCATTTATCTGAAATACAAAGCTTTTGTAACATTATACACTACCGTTCAAAAGTTTGGGGTCAGTAAGAATTTTTTTTTTATTTTTTTCAGCAAGGATGCATTAAATCGATCAAAAGTGACAGTAAAGACATTTATAATGTTACAAAAGATCATATTTCAAATAAATGCTGTTCTTTTGAACTTTCTATTCATCAAAAAATCCTGAAAAAAAAAAAAAAATATTGTACACAAATGTTTTGTACAATTGTACACAATAAATGTTTCTTGAGCAGCAGATCAGCATATTAGAATGATTTCTGAAGGATCATGTGACACTGAAGACTGGAGTAATGATGCTGAAAATTCAGCTTTGATCACAGGAATAAATTACTTTATAAAATATATTCAAACAGAAAACAGTTATTTTAAATTGTAATAATATTTCACAATATTACTGTTTTTACTGTATTTTTAATTAAATAAATGCAGCCTTGGTGAGCAGACGAAACTTCTTTTAAAAACATTAAAAATCTTACTGTGTCCAAACTTTTGACTGGTAGTGTATGTGTATATATATATGTATATATATATATGTTTTATTTGTTTAACAAAGTTTCATCTGCCTTACAGATCTTCCTTTTAGAAAGGCTGTGTACCTTGTTGGATCAGTTGTTGTTGTTCTAGTGAACTCATTTGCATTGATGACCGAGCTGATCATGAAAATGAGTGAGTTTTCATAACCATTTGACATCACATTGTAAACTGAAAGGAAGACTTTGCCCCAACAAAACTGTAATGTGAATCAGAGTTCAGTCTTCAATAACGAAAGTATAAACAATGCATTATTTAGGGATGCATCTTTTCAATGTGTGATATTTAAATGTCTGACATCACAGCATGTTAAAGGATTAGTTCACTTTCAAATGAATCAGAGAATCAGAGAAATATTAATAAATATCCTGGTGCATCTGAGCTTTATAATGGCAGTGAACAGAGTTCACGAGTATGAGCTGAAGAAACTGCATCCATCCACATCCATCCATCATAAACGTGTGTTCCACACAGCTCCGGGGGGTTAATAAAGGCCTTCTGAAGTAAAGCGATGTTTGTGTTAAAAAAAAAAAAAAAATCCATATTTAACAAGTTTTAAAGTAAAATATCTAGCTTCCGCCAGACCGCCTTCTGTATTCAACTTATGAAGAAAGTGTAAAGTGTTCAAAAAGCTTATGCTACATCCTAAGCCTTCCCTATTCAACCCTATTCAGCGACGCCAGTTCCATTTTCCGTAACTTGAATACGGAAGGCAGTCTGGCGGAAGCTAGATATTTTACTTCATAACTTGTTCAAATATGGATTTTTTTATTTTTTTACACAAACGCATCACTTCACTTCAGAAGGCCTTTATTAACCCTCTGGAGCCATGTGAAGTACGTTTATGATGGATGAATGTGGATGGAGACCCTTTCTTCAGCTCATACTTGTTGGTCTCGCTCACTGCCATTATAAAGCTCAGATGCGTCAGGATATTTATTAATATAACTCTGATTGTGTTCATCAGAAGGAAGTCATATACACCTAGGATGGCTTGAGGGTGAGTGAAGCTTGGGCTAATTTTCATTTGAAAGTGAACTAATCCTTTAATGTGATTTGAGTTTGGTTTTCACATGAGTTTCTCAGTGTGCTTCACTAGAATAGAGTGCACAGTTATCACAGAACAAGCACACTTTACAAATAGAGATTTTTGAGTAATCAAACTTTGTATTTACTGTAACATTTTAATTTCACAGGAAATGGTGAGCGTGCAATGGAGGATCTGAGGAAAGTTGTCTTTTCCTCTGAATGCATCTTTGTCTCTTCTGTGCTGCTGTTAATCATTTTCGAACATTGTAAGTATGAACAAGATGCATTTGTATTAACCACTAGTGTAAACAACATCGGAATCTAATGGGCTGATCTTTAGTTTCTCTGTGTTTCTTGATTTGCTGTAAATCTGGTGTTTAAAGACACTGGGTCTACATTTTAGAACAATATTACAAAGAAGAAAAACAAAGCAGAACAAGAGACAAAAATCAACCTAGTAGTAGTAATTGTCACAAGTCCACTGAAGGCAAGTTTGAAGCTAAACCCAAGTGCAGTTTATAAATGTGAACGTGAAAACAATACAAAATCAAGAAAGACTTGACTTGAACCATACACTAGAAACAAACTTGAACTTGAGAAAACTCACCAGCAGTGGTAACAGGGAACATTAAAGCTAGACAGGGAACAACATGAGGGCTATTTATACAGAGAGACTAATGACGCATTACTTACAATATGACCTATGTGCCCTCCAGAAGCTTGCGTTCTGCAAGTGAACGGTGTCTTGTGGTGCCTTCCCAAACAGGCACAAAATTACTCTCACTGACCTTCACCTTGTCTGTTCCCTGCTGGTGGAATGACCTGCCATTTTTAAGAGAATTACATAATAAAAGACATGAAAATATAAACATGAAACAAACCCCAAAACAACGTGACAATGATAATAATAATAATAATATGTATATAAAATAATAATAATAAATAATCAGTCAATAAAAGTGTGGCTAATCTAAGTAATGAAAGTGCACAGTCTGCATAATAAAAAAAATTAACTGAAAGTGAATGCTGGAAATGAGGTTCAGTCTAGGTCAGACAGTAAAACATGTTCCAAGAAATATTGACCCTTAAAAGAGTCCCAAGTTTTATTGTACTGATTGGACAAGCCTCTTATAGAATGTTTAATTTTTTTCAACATCTCGAATCCATTGTAAAGAGGCTAGTGGCCTCTGATCCTTCCACCTCAGCAATATTAATCATTTAGCTAAGAGCATGGTAAAAGCTTGGTGGTGGTAGAGAAATGCACGATGAAGAAGATAAACTAAAAGTAGTCCTTTAATTGAATATTAAACAAAACAAACAGGAGATTACCAAGGAGAATCACAACCAACGTTACATGTAGACATTACCAAAGCAAGACCAGGAACTACAGGTGCTGGTCATATAAAATCAAAAGTTGATTTATTTCACTAATTCCATTCAAAAAGTGAAACTTGTATATTATATTCATTCATTACACACAGACTGATATATTTCAAATGTTTATTTCTTTTCATTTTGATGATTATAACTGACAACTAAGGAAAATCCCAAATTCAGTATATCAGAAAATTAGACTATTACTTAAGACCAATACAAAGAAAGGATTTTTAGAAATCTTGGCCAACTGAAAAGTATGAACATGAAAAGTATGAGCATGTACAGCACTCAATACTTAGTTGGGGCCCCTTTTGCCTGAATTACTGCAGCAATGCGGCGTGGCATGGAGTCGATCAGTCTGTGGCACTGCTCAGGTGTTATAAGAGCCCAGGTTGCTCTGATAGTGGCCTTCAGCTCTTCTGCATTGTTGGGTCTGGCATATCGCATCTTCCTCTTCACAATACCCCATAGATTTTCTATGGGGTTAAGGTCAGGCGAGTTTGCTGGCCAAATAAGAACAGGGATACCATGGTCCTTAAACCAGGTACTGGTAGCTTTGGCACTGTGTGCAGGTGCAAAGTCCTGTTGGAAAATGAAATCTGCATCTCCATAAAGTTGGTCAGCAGCAGGAAGCATGAAGTGCTCTAAAACTTCCTGGTATACGGCTGCGTTGACCTTGGACCTCAGGAAACACAGTGGACCAACACCAGCAGATGACATGGCACCCCAAACCATCACTGACTGTGGAAACTTTACACTGGACCTCAAGCAACGTGGATTGTGTGCCTCTCCTCTCTTCCTCCAGACTCTGGGACCCTGATTTCCAAAGGAAATGCAAAATTTACTTTCATCAGAGAACATAACTTTGGACCACTCAGCAGCAGTCCAGTCCTTTTTGTCTTTAGCCCAGGCGAGACGCTTCTGACGCTGTCTGTTGTTCAAGAGTGGCTTGACACAAAGAATGCGACAGCTGAAACCCATGTCTTGCATACGTCTGTGCGTAGTGGTTCTTGAAGCATTGACTCCAGCTGCAGTCCACTCTTTGTGAATCTCCCCCACATTTTTGAATGGGTTTTGTTTCACAATCCTCTCCAGGGTGCGGTTATCCCTATTGCTTGTACACTTTTTTCTACCACATCTTTTCCTTCCCTTCGCCTCTCTATTAATGTGCTTGGACACAGAGCTCTGTGAACAGCCAGCCTCTTTTGCAATGACCTTTTGTGTCTTGCCCTCCTTGTGCAAGGTGTCAATGGTCGTCTTTTGGACAACTGTCAAGTCAGCAGTCTTCCCCATGATTGTGTAGCCTACAGAACTAGACTGAGAGACCATTTAAAGGCCTTTGCAGGTGTTTTGAGTTAATTAGCTGATTAGAGTGTGGCACCAGGTGTCTTCAATATTGAACCTTTTCACAATATTCTAATTTTCTGAGATACTGAATTTGGGATTTTCCTTAGTTGTCAGTTATAATCATCAAAATGAAAAGAAATAAACATTTGAAATATATCAGTCTGTGTAATGAATGAATATAATATACAAGTTTCACTTTTTGAATGGAATTAGTGAAATAAATCAACTTTTTGATGATATTCTAATTATATGACCAGCACCTGTAAATGAAACAGAGGGCTTAATATTGAGCAAACAGAGGGAGAAACGAACTAGATAATTAACACAACACCCCTGAACTGAGGAACCTAATCAATTAGTAACCTAGGAGACAAACAGGTAGGGAACGGAGGAGAACTGAACTAATTAACATGCGAGTATAACAAAGGAATAACAATGAAATTCAGGCTAAACAGAGCAACAGAATCAAACGTGATGGATAGAGTGGGGCCAAATTTTTACAATAGAGTGTTAAAATAGGCTTGTTCGAGATGAACTACTAGCCTGCCACCAGCTGGCAAGATCTGGCGGTTGCAGGCGGTGGAGGAGTACAGAAATGGCCGTCAGGTCGGACACTTCTTGTTTTCTGTAGTGTGCTGAACCAACATCATTCATGGCAGACCACGTGATTTTTGCATTGATTGTAGCCGAAGAAGTGGATGCGATTGAATGTTTTGAATATCAGATATTCAATATCCAGATTGGTTAAATACAGGAACTTGGCTAAGAAAAAAAACAGGCAACACATGTCATCCTTGTCATCACAGAATCTGACCAATAAGATTAAAGTGTCGTCATCAAGGCTTTTGCAGCCGATTTTGAGCAACTGCAGCGCCTGACCTAGGCGGCTGGTCTCGTTTTGCTCTCGCGGTACTTTGATGGCACATGTGATCATAAGGTGGGTGCAGCACTGATCAAAGTCGGACAGATTTTCTAACCAGAATGCATTGCTTTTGTCAGGCAGCAGCCGATCTTTGCGGCGCCACATGAAGTCGAACAAGCCTATTGGATTTCCTTCTTGGAGGATCCTCCACTAAGGCCCTGTTTCCACCTAGTAATCAGATGTGTTTTAGTCGATCGGATCACAAGTAGACGAGGGAGACACATTCCCGTTTACACCTGGTGTTTTAATCCATCTTTTCTGCCCACTTTCAACCAATTTTATCCTGATTTCTTCAAGGGGAGGGTCTATGGGCGGGTAAATGCATGGGTTTTTTCAGATCTTTCAATGTCACACAATTTACATATGAACGCCCTCGGAGATGACGGAAAAACATACGGAGAGCCGCAAAACCGGCTGAACGCTGTGAGTGTGTGTTAGAAATCAGGGATGGTGAGAGAAAATTGTGCTTGGTACATTTTTTGTCATCAAACCAAACTTGGGTCTTCAGCCGACAAAGTTTAAATCCCATCTGGCTAGAGCGCTTCCCATAATGTTTACGCATTAGGTCAGTAGGCGGAGAGTAGGCAGTCTTTTGTGGCTGTTTGAACACATTCGACCACATAAGCGTTTCCAGTGTATGAATCCACTACCTCTGGAAGTGGTCAGAAGTGGACAAGCTCAAAACGTTTTACACCCTATTTACACCTGTATTTAGCGTCATCCACTTGTGATCCAATCAACCAAAATGCTTCTTAATACCAGGTGTAAACAGGGCCTAAATGATCAAAAGGAGACCAGGGAGGCAGAGCAGGAAACTGAGGGAACATTTTAAGTACAAAATCATGAATTTGTAGTTAATGGAACAAATTATTCTTAGGGATGTTAAACTGCTCACATATCTGCTGAAATGAACAGTTTAAGTCATTAATTTCCCCAATGCCTTTAGCACACCAAGATGGAAAAGAAATCAATTATTGTGGCTTTAAAGACATGACTGGAATGATTAGGGGAATTAGGAAACATAGTTTGCCAGCCAAAATTATGTCTCCTCTGTTTCCAAATTTTAGGTGTAGATCTTACATGTAGGCTTTTAGTAAATTTGTCACAGGGAAAGGAGTGAGGGTCATAAACTAAATCTGCTAGGGAAGAAGGCAAGCATGAGGCAGACTCAATGACTACCCATGACAGAGCATCAGCCCCGGGATCTTCATAGAGCCAGTGCAGTATAGGACGAATATTTGAGGCCCAGTTATAACACTGAAAATTAGGCAAAGACATTCTGCTGTGTGGCTTGGGACATTGCAAAAGACTTTTACTCATTCAAGCAGGTTTACAATTCCTAATAAATGAAGGGAGAGCGCTATCCAGCCTATGAAAAAATGAGCTAATAAACACTGGAATGCATTGTAAACTTAGGTAGCACATTCAATTTGAGTTGATTCAACTTGTGACTCATAATGGGAGTGAGGCCTGGCACATTAAGCTCTGTTCTCAATCCTATAAATGGGGAAGTTTTCAGTAAAAAGTTTAGAAAAAGTATTAGTCACACATACGCCAAGGCATGTAAATGAGTGGAAACCTTGAACGGAAAAGAATAGGAGGAGAACTCCTGGGCAGCATTGTTGATAGGAAACATTTTACTTTTTTGTAAATTCAGTTTATTACGGAGCCCCGCACAAAAAAATTAAATTGTGCGCACGATTTACTAATTCGTTCCCTCGATTTACTAAAACGTGCGCATGATTTACTATTTCGTTCCCTCGATTTTATAAATCGTGCAAAAATAGTAAATCGTGCACACGATTTAGCCTATTGTTTTTTCCCTGCTTGTCATGTCCGGGGCTCCGTAGTTTATAGCCTTCCAAACATTAAAAAAATGAGGACATGGGGCAAGGATTCATAAGGGTCAGAGATGTATATGCAAATAGTCTGCGTATATTATGGTCTCTTTCTCCTCTGATTATACCAGACACTGGGTCTGTTTAATTTTAATTTTTTTTTTTTCTGTACAACAAATACAGTTTGAGAAACCTGTTTGAAAATGGTCATTATTTTTGCAATTCTGTTTGGTGCAACATTCTTCTGCTTAAAAAAATGTAATTTTTGAAGGTGTAGGTGAATTAATAGCTCTTTCTTTTCTACTGTAAATCCACAAATCAGCCATTATACAATCTGATATATGTAGCCTATAATAGTGGTGCTTTAGCTGAGAGTGATCAATTTGTGTTCAGTGATTCACTAAATATATTTGCCCCTTTTTTTCAGCCATTAAAAAAGTTCAGCAGCATTTTCAGGTTAGTAATATATATATTTAAAGTTTGATATAAGATTTGATATTTATTTGATAATGAGATTATCTATGATATTTACAAATGACCTGCAATTAAAGGACAATTTACTTCATGTTTTTAACATGTCTTTTCCCGAACACAGAATCCAGCGAGCAGATCGCAGCAGAATCACTCTTCTCAGGTGAATATCTCATATGACGTTGTATTTATTTGAGATTTGTCACTAACCTGCATTATAAAAGTGCATCTGCACTTCTAGGTTCTTCAGACAAGCAGCTTTTAGTTTATAAGCAACAGATAAACAATGGACAAAATCAGTTTTTGTCTTGTTTTCCTTTACACATATCTAAACATTCTTAAATCAAGATACATTAACTTGAGAAGAAAAACGATTTAAGAATTCTTGTTTTCTGAAAAACAGATCAAAATTAAAACTGTTTAAAATAATATTTTAAGTGAGTGTGCTTAAAATAAGAATAAATATCTGTCAATGGGGTCAGAAAGATAAACTTAATTCAGAGGGAGAACAAGGGAACATTTTCTGGTGATTTTCTATTTTAGGGGGAATCACTTAATTTTGTCAGTTATTCAGAAATCAGCACTTGTTTTCTGAAGTAATTTTGCTTCTCAAGTAAATGTATCTTAATTTAAGGATGTTTAGATATTTGTACTGGAAAATAAGACAAAAATACTGAGGAAGAAAATAATTTTTGCAGTGTGAATTTGTCAGACATGTAGCAGGTTCTTGAATACATAATCTTAAACATATCACACATCATTTCTAAAGTCTGTGAAATGATGCATAAACACAGTTAAAAAATAAAAATACCCAGAAGACGTATGTTTTTACTCCTGCTCTGTCTCATTATTTAAATATATGTTATTATTAATTGGTCTTTGAATTATTATCATTTGTGTTAGACTGACTTTATTATTGAACTAATCTTGATGGAAAAGCCCAGCAAGCTGTTGGTTTTTAGCCTTGCAGTACTTTTAGTTACCTTTTCAGCTCTATTTTAATGATCTGGTAAACAAAAAATGCTTTTTCTGGGGTGCCAGATTAAAAGTGTCACAGTCAGCCATTTGTAATTTCATCTACAAACAAACAACTTTCTTTTTAATAAAATGGATATACTACAGCAGTGTCATGTGGAAATTGTTTAACTCGTGTGTCTCCTCCTGAACACAGAATGAGGCCGCGTCTGATGAAACTCCACATAACCAGAACGAGAATGCAGCAGAATCATTTGAGTTGAGACCGATGTTAGAGACTCAAGAACAGGAGGCTGAGAGACACAGAGATGGAGGAGACGCAGCCTGATTCAGTCCAACAATCATGGCACTGAGTCACCAGATTTATCCACTGTCCTCAAACATTCAGTGGTCAAGAAGAGAGAACAGCTTAAAATCTAAAATCGGTTATGATGATATGTAAAAATGGGCACTCGTGTGTTATGACATCAGATTTCTGATGTCAGAAATCCAAGAATGAGCCATTGTAGAAGTTTTCTTTCTGTAAATAATCTTTTTTTTTGTTTTAGACTAGAACAAAAGTTTTGGGTTGTGACATATTGTCTTTATAATACAGTGAAATCAAAGAGATCTCTTCTTTGTATATGTATATAGAGATGAGCCAGTATTTATTTATTTTTTTTACATAATAATAAATTGAATTTTTTAAATTTGTTGCAAATGTTAATGGTGCAAACCTTGTTGACAGTGTTTTGTCCCCCAAATAAATGACAGCAACAGTTTCATTGTTTAACTTGTATTAGTTCATCCTCACTCATGGTATCATTGTGTTCGTTTGGATCTGTTGAACTTTTACACTGATGACAGAACTGATGCTAAAGACGAGTGAGTTCATTTCTGTTATGAAGAGAGTCTATTTGCAAAGTCATTATGGTTCATAATAAATATGCTCTAATATTTCTATTTTAATTCCACTGTGAATGGCGAGCGTGTAGTTGGCTATCTGAGAATCATTCTCATATTTTATCTAAAAGCCTCATCACTTTGTCTTCACTGATTTGCACCTGGTGAGTATACAAGCTTTTTAGTACAATGCAATGTTGTTTTAGTATCGTTGATATATTAGTTTCTATATTTTTGTATTTTTTTTTTTTTTTTAATTTCTGTTTTTAATTTAACTTAAAGTTTTGGTAATTTAATAAATGAGAAATGTTGCATTTAACACTAGAAAACAAACTGAAATTACCTGTTAAACATGAAAGTACAATCATTTAAGACATTTCTACTTATATAGAACCTTTTTGGCATAAAGAGTTTTTTTTTTTTTTTTTAATTGAGTCAAGAACCTTAGAGTTCTAAATAGAATCCCACTAAGCCTTTTAATCTAAGAATGTGCTTTCATTTATTTATAGATATGCATCCAATTTAGATGTTCTAGAAAACTTAATTCTGAATAAATATTTAATGTAAACATACAGTATAGATTGTAATGTGTGACATGTCCACCTTTAATATTGTGCTAAACATTTTTTGTGTTTCAGAGAGAAACAAAGTCTTAGAGGTTTGAACAAAGCAGAGTCATTATGCAAATTTATGGTGCCATCTTTCTGTTAGAAGATATAATCTATAACAACATAATTATGCTCTCACACTAATTTGCCCCGTTTAGTAGCTAAATCAAGTCTCAGCCTCAGACGTCACGCCCACGAACCATTGGCTGAACGTCTGAAGCATATGGCACACTTATCTGGAGACGCTTCAGGAGTTTTGAAGTCGTCATCTGGTTGGTTGAATAGACTATATGTAGACACGGTTACTTCCTGGTTGTCGTTAAGCCAGCTCGGGCATTTCCGGTGAACTGTCCGGTCATTCTGTAGCCTATTCATATTTTAATGCAGTTATCACATTTACCTAATTTGCCAATAAACCAGTTTTATTGATTGCAATAAAGACAAAGCTATTAGGACCGTTTAAAACCCCATGTCTGTAATTAGACACACTTACATGCATTTTCCCCCCTGCACTTCAAATGTTATTTTTAATGTGATGACCACAAACATTATTTGTTCATATTTGCGCATATATCAGCCATTTCCTCTAATCATTTTTCACTTCGTATTTGACAAAATATTAAACATTTTAAAATAACTAGGTTTAAAAATACATTTTGTCAATGTGAAGTAGCCTATGAAATACTCAAAAAATCTTAAGAAAAACAATAACTTTTCTTGCAAGCACCGCACTTTCCCTTTGTAACCACAGCAGCTGTCAGTCAGTGCAGCACAAGATCAATGATTTCAGCACACTCAACACATTTTATTCAATTAATCTAACTAAAGTGCACAATAAATATTTAATTTTTGAAGATTTTTTTCCACATAAAAGTGTGAAATTGAATTGTCGAATTGAATTTAGCCGAGGAGGAACAATGAGGTACAATGAGGTAAGTATTACACTACTGATGCTCAACACACCAGCAAATGACATCTCACCGGAAGTGTTCGAGCTGGCTTATATTAAAGCGGAAGTTCTAAAGAATGTTCCGTGCATACAAGTCCATTCTACAAGATTTCTGGGAGACGCGTCACGTTCTTTAACGGTCCGCCTGGAAACAAATGCTGTGACTCCAAACACCCTCGTAGAAGAAGAACGCTGTCGTGTTTACAAGTGCGACAACGAGCACTTGCCAGGATCAACTAAACGCTGGATTTTCAAAAGTATGTGAAGTTCGCGGCTCCACTGTTGCAGTAAACAAAACAAACTGTGATTGGTTGCATTACATGTCAGTCAAATGTCATGGGGCCGTATTCTCAAAATATCTTAAAGCTAACAGTAGCTCCTAACTTGCCAATTTATGAGAAACTCTTAAAAATAATGGGCATGTCAGTCCTAATTTTAGGACTCATAAATTTTTGCTCTAAGAGTATTTCACAAAGCATTTTAGCGCTAAAACTAGCTCCTAAATCTGTGAAATGTTAGGAGTAGTCAAGAGGACTCCTAAGTCACTAAGACCAAATGACAAACAATCGTAATGGCCATTGCCACCAATCCGCCTCAGCAATCCACCCAAAGAAACTGTACATCATTGAGACAATAGTGATAGAGCCTTGAGTGCTGAACCTTTTCTTCATAAATTCAATACATATTTTGATGTATAGTTTTGAATATATGATAAAATGCCAAAAATAAATCTTTAATCAATAAATAAATAATGTCTGATTACCTGTGGCAGTTATTTTCACGAGTTCACACTTACAAATGATTGAATAGAGTAAAAATTATATATATATATATATATATATATATATATATATATATATATATATTATAATAATATTTGGTGTGCTGTCCAGGGGATAGAGGGCTCCAAGCTTGGAATTTAGTCCAAAGTTCTCCCCATATCCCCAGCTCAGAGTGAGGAACGGGTGGCAGAGGGATGCAGAAAACTGTTTAGGTAACTATGAGTTGGCTCTCATCTGTGTATAAACTCTTCTCGAGATTATTAGATCAGAGGTGTCCAATCCTGGTCCTGGAGGGCCACTGTCCTGCAGAGTTTAGCTCCAACCCTTATTAAACACACTAATCAAGGTCTTACTATAGGCTAGAAACCTCCAAGCAGGTGTGTTGAGGCAAGTTGGAGCTAAACTCTGCAGGACAGTGGCCCTCCAGGAGTTTGGACACCCCTGGATTAGATAGCTGAACATATACTAATGTAATTACTGACACTTAGCCTACGTTTTAAAACCTTTATTTGAATATGGCAACATGATACCTCGTTCTACAATATTTCGTTATATCTCGTTCTATATAATCCTCCCTCATCAGCCAATCACTGTGGGCATAGTTAGTAAGCATGTTGACATCATCCATAGCAATGAGGTCAACCCCACCCTTACTCTTAGCTTAAGACTTCTCTCTATTCCTTAGTAAAAGTTGGTCTCAGCAGCTTTGTGAATAGGTTTTAAGAGAAAACTCTTAACTGCCATTTAGGAGAACTCTTAGTGGTAAGATAAAATGTTTTGTGAATATGGCCCCAGACCTTCTGCCGTCAGTCTGAAGGTCTGGCTACACGAGACTAAGTAAATCTGGCTCCAAGACTTTAAGGGGTTGAGACCATGACAAGACCACAGGGGCCAGTTGCATAAACTTAGTCACTATATTAAGACTGTGTCTTAAGAAATAGTTTGACCAACTTGCAGTTAACCAAGGGGTAATCAATGTTATTTTTTCAATTCAAATTACACCAATCTACCTTTTTATGTAACGGACTTTAAAAAATTAGGATCACTCTTCAAGAAAAACATTAGTGTCTTAACTTTTAAGACTAGTCTAAGTGGTTTATGCAACCAGCCCCAGCACTCCTTAAATGCCCACTGAAGGGACTTGAAACACGCTGCACTTTTCAATGCCTTGATGTAATTTCAACTGAAACAAGAAGACAGGGCGGGACATTTCGAACAGCCCCTACGTTCCTCAAATTAGCCAATAGCGTTTTGTTTATACCACAGCTCAGCCAGAGCTGTTGAGCTTGGTAAAGCCTCTGTTTCCTTCTAATCTCTAACCATTTATCCTCCTAATCTCCTCCATATTACTTTAAAATACAGCATTCTGTGCAGAATTCAAATGGGTCCGACACGTTCTGTGGTCTGTGCCGACTCGCGCATATGATCCTCTCTCTGCTCTCGTGTCTCTGGAGCAGACTGCATGCGCTGCGGCGGTTCGCATGACACTAACATGAAACCAGACTTCGTTCGTTTCAATGGAAAGCATATTTACACTGTGTGAATCGTTCCCTATCCCCTATTTAGTGCACTATGTATATGTGCCATTCACCATGTAGAAAACTGTAATTCTGTGAACAAATGATTGATTTCAGCTGCAGTGTCTGTTTAGTGTAGGAGTTGGGACATTTTTTAAATTTGAATAAAATGAAAACTAAAAGACTTTCAAATAACATGAGCCGATATTTTATTCACAGTAGAACATAGATAACATAACAAATCTTTAAATGGAGACATTTTACACTTTTATCCACTAAATGAGCTCATTTCAAATTTGATGCCTGCTACAGGTCTCAAAAAAGTTGGCAAGGGGGCAACAAATGGCTGAAAAAGCAAGAAATTTTGAAAAGATTCAGCTGGGAGAACCTCTAGTTAAGTTAATTGATATCAGGTCTGTAACATGATTAGCTATAAAAGGGATGTCTTAGAGAGGCAGAGTCTCTCAGAAATAAACATGGGCAAAGGCTCTCCAATCTGTGAAAGAGTGCATAAAAAGATTGTGGAGTACACTGTCAGAAAAAATGTGCAAAATTTGTACCTTTAGGGGTCCAACGGCTTGTCACTGGGGCAGAGTCCTTTATAATGGGTACATATTGGTACCCTTACAGTTTGTACCTTTCAAAGGCAAATATGTACCTTTGGTGACAAAATTGTACCTTGTAGTGCTATGGTAACATAATGTACCCCTAAAAATGGTACAAATTTGTCCTTTTAAGGGTACTGCCCCAGTGACAAGCCCTTTGTACCTCATGATGGCACGTTTGTACCCCACACAACATAATAAAAAGGCCATAATGCTGTTTTACCACATTTATTAAATAACATTAAAAATATTACAGTCTCACAATTTCATGCACAGATTTCAAAGGAAAAACATTTTAAACATTGTATCACAACATGTCAAGTCAAGTCACCTTTATTTATATAGCGCTTTTTACAATGCAGATTGTGTCAAAGCAGCTTTACATTGATAACTGGTATATAATTCCAGCAGTTCTTAAAGAATAGTGTCAATGCAGGCAGATCAAAGCACCGTTGAATAACAAATGTCAAATGGCTAGATTTCATCAACACTAAAATGACGTTGTATCTATCACTTAATAAAAATACAAATAAAAAAATCAATTTCAAACAGATTATGTGACGTGTTAAAAGCACAACTCCTGTGTCAGTGTAATCTACGCGTGACGCAGCTCTCACGTATCGCATGAACACGGTCAGATTAGTTGAAATGTCTGGTTTTATAAGTCTGTTACACAAGTTTCGTTAATATAAGGGCCGGTTCGCACAAAATGCGCTGGTTTTCCCCTATGTAAATATATTATAGATGAACATCTTTCGTTCAGTCGAGTCTGACTGCCTTCTATACGGTCGAGCGGCGTGTTAAGAGACGGAAGTATAGGTAGAGTTAGGCCTATAAGTTAAAACTATAAGCTAACCCCAAACAATTCTGCTCTAATAACATTAACAATCTTAAATAGACAAACCATATGTTGGTTTTATTACCAAGTCATGTATTTTTTGGCGGGAGGACACGACAAAGTTGGGCACACAAAATATATTGCGGGGTGTTTCATACAAATATAAATAACAACTGATTTAACAAGAATTACATACCTCTCAATTTCTGTGTTTCTTCATCTTTGGTGAATTATATCCCAGCTTTTTTCATCTTTAGGAGAAGCTCTTCCGTCATCAGTGTCTGATCTGAGAAACCATCGGGCCGTCCAACCATTGTCTGTGCTGCTCGAGCGGGCTACATTTGAATTTGAGAGGCTACGTATTTAAAAAAAAAAAAAAAAAAAAAAAAAAAAATCGCCCACGTTGTTTCTTGCATAAAAAGATTGTAATATAAACATTTGTCTAGCTTGAAATAATGCTCAGGTGCACGAATTTAATGCACTTGCAGGGTTTGGCAGTCTTGAACCACCCACTGTCAACATTTCAGTTACACAAGTGATTGTACCTTTGATTGTACCTTTGTTTGTTGATAAAATGGTACAAACATGGACCCTTTGACAGTTAGAAACAAATGTGTACCTTATTTCCCCCAAAATGGTACATATTAGTTCCTTAAGGTGTAAATATGACCCATTGAGGGTACAACTAAAGCATTTGTACCCAGAGTGCTCACAATTGTACCCCAACCATACCCTTTTTTCTGACAGTGTACTTTAAAAACAATGTTCCTCAACATCAAATTGCAAAGTCTTTAAAAAAACCTTTATTAAATGCCCATGGTCTTCGGGCCCTCAGACGACACTGCATCACTCTTCGGCATGATTGTGTCAATGACATTACTAGATGGGCCAGGGAATACTTTCAGAAACCACTGTCGGTAAACACAATCCGCCGTGCCATCTGCAGATGCCAACTACAGCTCTATCATGCAAAAAGAACACTAGTAATAAGTGAGGCTGATAATGCTGTATGTGGAGTTGTTTAATTTTCCTCTGCTGAGATCTTCAGAGGTTAAATGTCTTTCATCTAAGGCTGTGGCTGAAGAAAGTTGTAGTTTGTGTTCTTATTTCTCTTTCTTTCAGTGCTTGTTCACAGCAGGTGTTTGAACGATTGAAAGAATATTCAAGAACATCATACTAACTTTTAAATAACATTCTATTAACATTAAGGAAACTGGACATTTTTCAAATCAGTGTTCTTCTAATGTTTAATTGTTAATCAAAATTAATTTTAAAGGACGTTTGAGGAACATCATACCTTTAAAACACGTTCCTCTAATGTCAAGAAAACTGGACATTTATTACGTTCCCAGAACCAACACTGAATATTTAGAGAATGTTCTTATAACAAAAATCTGTCAGCTGCGAGGCAGCAGAAATTAGTATAATTTATGTACAGAAATAAACAGAATTGATATGGGATTTTATTGAACTAATAGAAATGGAAAAGCTTATGAAAATTATTTATGAACATTTTTTATATAAAAGAAGTATTTTAAAAAAACTTGCTGAATTAAAAAAAAACTGCTGGAAAAGCAAAGCCATATGTCTAAACAAACTGTTCTAAATTTGAAGTTGATATCTCAAAAAATGAGCTTTCAGTAAGATTTAATTTGGGAACACAGCTTTTTTCATTAGATGCCAAAGCTCCACTGGTACATAGCGGTAGTATTAGTTATTTGCAGTACACTATAATTTCTCTCTCTCAAATATTACATACACGCACACAATTTTTTAGTACACATATAAACCACACTCTGACATCCATGCTAACACATCCACACAATTATAGCTGCATAATTGATTCAATTGCTCTATAATTCAGCAGAAGCAGAAAACAGGAAAAAGCAAGTATTTGCTTTATAGGCCAAACCTGTGAAAATGATGCCATCTTGTAATAGTAAAAATTTTAATTTTGAAGCCTTGCCAAAAGAATGAAAGCCTATTAACAAAGATTGCATCATTGTATATAGTTAAATGGTCCTTGATTAAAAATAGCCGTTTTATAGGTTTCAATGGGGACATTTTGTCCTGCTTGTAACTACTTTGTGTACCTACTGTGAAATAAGAAAATAAATAAAATATTAAAATTCCAATAAAAATACAAACCTTTGCCAAAATGTATGCAGTTAGCACTAACGCAGGCAAAATGATAAAAATAAATATAATGAAATGAAAATAAAAAGGGCAACAATTAAAAAAATATATATTCATTGGCTGCACCGATGTCAGCAAATGACGTCATGCGCGTGCACGCGGAGGGCTGTCGAATTCTGGCAGGCGGATTTCGGCACAACAGCTCTTCTTCCAGATGCAAAGGGAGTACGATGCACCAATTTTACTCAAAAATGAAATTACTTGCGTTCATTTATGTGGCGGTCACTCTGATGGTGTCTGATGGTATGTAGCCTATAGTATACTTTTTCCGTGTTAGGAAATATTGGGAAAAACATTGTTTTTGTGACAAATTTTCTAAAGCGGCTTTTAACATTTAATGGGCAGACGGACATTTCAGTCTCAACTCGTCACCAAGTAGCAGCTATTTTATTCTACTACACAAACACAATTACGTTATTTCTGTTTTGCCTGTGATTTATCTCTTACATATTTTACTGAACTTATCCTTCGGATCACTTTTTTTTTGATGCCCACTCATGCATAGGTATGTTTCAAACAGAGTTTTCAGACTACAGAATACTTGTTTTCTTTTAAAACTCAACATTTTTAACAGTATGCCTACTCAACTAGTAGTTCTTGTTTTGAATTCTGTATTTGTACACTTATGCCACCTTTACAGGAACTGATGTTTCCATTAAAACGCAAGTGAAAGCAGGTCTGCAACAACTTCCCAATTATAGTTAAAATTTGCATGTGTAAAGGTTAAGTTTGCAATGGAAATAACTGAAAAAAGGATCTGCCTGCTTTTGCCCAGAGGGAGAAATGCAGATCACTCAGCATGCATGGGAATAGGCTAAAGTACAATTTAATAGTGTTTCCTTTGTTTGGTCGGAAACTCACTGCTGCTCTACATATTGGGATATATCCGATTAAGAAATGTAGACTTTTTGTCATCTCTTTCTGCTTTTTTTTTAGTTTTTGTTTCAGGGTTCATTGTGAAAGGTCCCTCTATTCCTCTCATTGCTCCTTTGGGAGGTTCAGTGGTTTTGCCGTGTTATGTTGATGAACTCTTACCCATGAAGGATCTGAAGGTGGAATGGAGAAGAACAGGCTCAGAGACTCTGGTTCATCTGTATGAAGATGGTAAGAGTCGACCAGAGGAACAGCAGCAGGATTATCATGATAGAGCTCATTTCTTTACTGATCAGATTCAACATGGAAACTTCTCCCTCCGTCTGGACAATCTGAGAGCTGAAGATGAGGGGAAATACAGATGTAAAGTTTACAGTCAGCAGAATTCTGGTCAAACATTTGTTGAAATTAAAGAAGTTGGTAAATATGTTTCACTGAAGGGTGTTATGAATATACTTTATCTTTATAATCATTTTCTATTGTGATATTGTTGGTGTTTGTTCTTTTAGAGTATTTGATGGTATCAGGATCAGATCATCCCATATCAGTGTATGTGGGTGAGGACGTCACTCTGAACTGCTCTGTAGATTCTCACGTCCCACCTGAACACATTGAAGAGATTTCATGGAGGAAAACCGATGAAAATGTAAACATCCAGGTTCTACGTTTGCAGAGAAATAAAATTCAGCCAGATTCATCTGATGAACGATATAGTGACAGAGTTGAATTCTTCACGGATGAAATCTCCAAAGGAAACTGCTCTCTCAGACTGAAAAGAGTCAGACATGGGGACAAAGGAGTTTACATGTGTCAAGTAAAGACTGGACATTTGTCAGCAAATACAACTGCTCGACTGGAGCGACTCGGTGAGTCATCAAGAGAACACCTTTAAACTTTTTATTTAACCTCTATCACAGTCTGTGTGACCATATCCAAAGCCAATTAGTTTGTGTAATCAAATTTCCATGTGCATTATTCTCAATGTCAGGTCAGTGTTGATTCAGTTCTAATCATCAAGTGTTAAATTAGATCATTTCATCTTGTTGCATCTTACATTAGAAAACACAACAGTAATAAGCATGCAGTAGCTCAAAACTTTAATAGTGCCCTCTAGTGGGCAGAGCATTTTAACCCAGCATAACATTTTAAGCCAACACAACATTTTCCCCTCTTTTTAAAGAATTGTACCCAAAGGAAGGTATATTTAACAGCTTAATCATATCCTGAACAAGATCATAACCAAAGAACAACTGCTTTAAATGTACCTAATTCACCAATGTTATCACAGGGAAAGTACATTAAGGTCTCTTATTTCATAACACAAGGAATGCATATTTCTTCATATGCAGCAACAATTACGAACTCTAGCATATTTCAACACATATACAACCACAGAAGCAGCAGTACAGTGCAGATACACCAGAGTCATTAAAAAACAGAGTTGCAACATGCTTTGGTTTAGCCACCATGTGGTCACGTGGTTCATGGAGCTCTCAATAGTACCAAACAACTCTGCGCTGTCAATCTCTTTAATTGTGTTTAAGCAGAATAGGCAGCAGTTTCACTATATTTGCAGCAATTCCTGGTACCTGCCCCCTCAGACCAGAGCCAATTGTGATTTTGTGCTAAAATCTAAAAATTTTAAAATTCACATAAAAAATAATAGAATTAGTGTCTTATCTTATTATTTTAGCGGGTAGAATAAGTAAAGATGTTTGTTGGTATTAGGATGACAAATGTTTTAAAAGTTAAATTTTAGGCTGAAAATTATTTACTGAAATTTTTGAATTGAACATCATGATTCATGTAATTCAGAATGTGGCGAGACAAGAACCATTTTCCATTTTTGACAAATTAGATAGAATAAGAGTGAATGTGTGCATATTTTAAAATGAAATATAATTTGCAAATACTTTATATTGATTTCCTAATAACTACAATTAAACCTAGAAGGTCTTACTTTTTCTTTATCCCCCACCCCCCTCTGATGGTAGGTGAGTGCAAACAAATATCAAATTTTACCCAACACAGAAGTTTAAAATAGTGTTACATAAAACAAGGAAATCAATTGCATTCAACAAAAAACGTTATTATATAATATATCCAATGTGGCGCATTACATTGGGGCAGTCGTGGCCTAATGTTTAACGAGTCCGAATGGTGACCCAAAAATTTGATGGTTTAATTCCAGCACCGGCAGGAAATGACTGAGGTTTGAGCAAGGCACCTAACCCCCAGTCGCTCCCCGGGTGAAACAGCATAATGACTGCCCACTGCTCCAGGTGTATATCACGGTTTGTGTGTTCACTACTCACTACTCTTCTCCTAATGTGTGTGCACTAACTTGGATGGGTTAAATGCAGAAATGCAAATTCCGAGTATGGGTTACCATATTTACTTTCACTTTCACGTTATTCCTTGAATGGGCAGTCTTCATAGAAACTCATTCAAGAGAGAAAGATAACACAAAGACTAAAAAGTGTTAAAGGTGCCCTAGAATTTAAAATTGAATTTACCTTGTCATAGTTGAATAATTAGAGTTCTGTACATGGAAATGACATACAGTGAGTCTCAAACACCAGTGTAAATCTCGTTTGTGTAAAAGACCACTGAAAAACAGGCGAATCTCAACGTAACACCGACTGTGACGCAACAGTCTGGATTATTAATATGTACGCCCCCAACATATACCAGCCCATGTTCAAGGCAAGCCAATATTAACGTCTGGAGCTGCACAGCCAAATCATCAGAAGTTATGCAGGTATTATGGAGCAAGCAAGGACAATAGCGAAAATGGCAGATTGATTGATAATAACTGTTCATGATATTATGATATATTTAGAGATAATTGTAAATTGTCTTTCTAAAGTTGTGTTTCGTTAGCATGTTGCTAATGTACTGTTAAATGTGGTTAAAGTTACCATTGTTTCTTACTGTATTCACGGAGACCAGAGCCATGTCGTTATTTTCATTTTTAAACGCTTGCAGTCTGTATAATTCATAAACACATCTTCATTCTTTATAAATCTCTCCAACAGCGTAGCTTTAGCCCTGTTAGCCACACAGCATAGGCTACTATCAAACTCATTTAGAATCAAATGTAAACATCCACAAAATACATGCCATACTTACGTGATCTGATATGCTGTATTACAAACAGTTTGTAAAGATCCATTTTGAGAGTTATATTAACTGTGTGAACTTATTCTATTGTTTATGCCATGTTTAATGGAGTTGCGAGCTTGGGGGCGGGGAGCACGAGCATTTAAAGGTGTGCACGCACTGAATCGGCGCATTTTTAATCCCACCCCAAATCAGGCAATTAAAACATGGTATAATTAAAAAAATATATGGGGTATTTTGAGCTAAAACTTCACAGACACATTCTGGGGACACCTTAAACTTATATTACTTATATTACTTCTTGTGTTTAAAATATGATAACTAGCATCTGATTATGGTAGCTATTGAAGTGTTGCTCATGTTATCTAATTGCAATTATAGTCTAACTATCTATTATCTTAACATAAACATTGACTATAATGCGCTACATTCCTGAGAGGTCAACTAATGTGATAAAATGTTTTTTAAGTTCATCAACTTACCTGTGCATGTGCTTGAGAAACACTGAAATGAATGGGATTCAGTACAGTGTTTGCAATTATTGGTTGCTCCACAACACTCATTACTTCTGCATTCCTCAGTTCATATTGAAGTCTATGGGAGTGTCGTAACTCTGATTTTCAATGGCTCTGAGATACACCATTCAACATCTGAAAATTAACAACTTTATGGTAGTGGTGTACTATCGTGAATAGTGTGCACGTGTGACAAAGTCTTTGTTCTAGACTGGCGGGAATCTGATTCTGGGCTGTCTTTGAGCTACTGGTGCGACAACCAGCTTTGGAACCTCTGTAAGTTCATTATCCGAATAGCTTTGACCCAGACATTGTGACAGGTATATTCCGTTCCACATTGTCCCATCATCAAGGATATACTGTATATGTCCTGACCGTTTTGTCCCTGCACTCTACAAGGCAGACTGAATTTCACAGCTATCCTCACACGCACTCTGTCACCTGGTTGTAAAGCAGATGGTTTCGCTGCATGTTTGATGTCAGTGTAGGTTTTGACTTGAGACTGGCGAGCGTGAACTCATGGGTAGAATGTGTAAGGTCGTTCTCAGTTTGCATCCAAGCAAGAGTTCACTGGGAGCAACTCCTGTGGTGGCATGAGGTGTGGCACGGTAATGCAGCAACACAGTCCTTCAGGACACAGTTCATGTGCTCCTGATCAGCTAAATTAATTAGTATATTATAGTATATTAATTAGTGTAATAATACATGTCTTACATGTCTTAATATAATATAATACAAGTCTAATATAATAAGGTGATCAGACTTCTGAAGTATTGCACATACACTTACAGTAGGCTTGTGTCCTCCTCTTTAAATCATGAAATATGTGGCGGAATAACATGAAGCCATTTTTCTTTGTTTGATCATATCCGATTAATGATTGTAAACTGTGGTTGATGTGTTTTAATGAAGTATCTGTGATGAACTGTACATCAATAAATCCAGCACTTTTTGAATGTGGAAATGTGATAAAGGCCTATTGTTGGAGCCTAAATCCATTGTAAACATTCCATATGGTTTCATTTAAACACAAATTATTTGTTATTACACTGTTATGGAGTTGATCATCGAAATATTAATTGGTACAGTACCTAGTACCAAGTATCGCATCTGTATCACAGATAACAGTCACTCTGGTGTTCAGTTTAACTGATGCATGTTTCACAGGTTTCTCTGGTTTACACACAATGATCTTGGCTCTCTGTATTACTGCATCTGGATCTGCACTGCTTCTCTGGTGTCTCATCTATTGCAGATTACAAAATCACTGGATTGGTAATGACTGGAGAATATTATTTGCTGTAATAAGTTTATCAGTACATGGCTATACTTTAGATCTGAGTGAAATGCATTTTGTCTTTTCTCTCTAGCCCCATTTCTCTACATTTGTCTCAACTTTCTTCCAAACATTATGATGTTCGTGGTTCACATTCTCTGGGGTATTTTTGAGGGTGAGTATTTTGTTGTTTCTTTTTTTATCTCAGTTTTTTCTTACACTTCAATTCAGATTTAGTTGTGATTTCAGTTATTTCAAAAGGTCCTTACAGCCTACATATATAAATAAATAAATAAAATCTATCTAAATGAATAAACGGGTCTCTCTGGAGTGTTAACCTTCTCTAACATTATGAATGTGTTATCATCTTCCCCAAGTATGAAGGACATTTTCTCAGTAATACTAAGTTCAATGATTGATGGAATCAATGTTTCAGTCTGTGAAGAAATGTTTGTCTTACATTGTGATATTTAGGACAGTGTTCTCATCCCCTGTTTGCTGTAGATCACAGTGTCTACAGTTCCTCTGCTCTCTCTGCATGATTGGTTACATCTTCCTCTGTCTATTTCTAAATCATGGTCACTTAATCTGAATTTGGAGAGGATTTGTCCTTCTTTAAATTGTTTCATTAATAGATAATTTGCCGATATAATTTGGTTCTATTTAGGGTCGAGTAATATTGGATGGGTTTGTTTTCTTTTTTTTTTTTTGGAGGTCAAAAAGTGTTTTTAGTGATTCATCACGAGTATCTTTTAGATTTTTGTCAGTTTCGTAAATAGTTTTGGTATTGTAGCTGTAGCTGTAGTCAACCAGAAATGGAGTTTTATGGATTGAAGAACATTGTGCTGAGGTTTCATTAGGGAGGAGGACTTTATATTGGATTGAATCAGGATCAGACTGATGGAGGTGCTGGCAAGGCAAGGCAAGGCAAGGCAATTTATTTGTAAAGCACCATTAAAAACAACAGACAGTTGACCAACCTTTTAAACATGTACAAACAGCACAAAACAAAAAAACAAAAAAAAAACATTACACACTGATATTAAACAGCACAGAGACATCTGACCACACAACATTAAATGACAAAATATCACTAAATAAAAACCTTCAAAAAAGCCAGGGAAAAAAGATTAATTTTCAAAAGGGATTTTAAAAACCCCAATGTGGAAGCTGTTCTAATATTTAGCAGCAAACTGTTCCAGAGTCTTGGAACCATCAATGAAAATGCACAATCACCCCATAATTTACGTTTCGCCCTAGGAACAGTCAAAAGTTTCTGGTCAGCGGACCTCAGTGATCTGGATGGTGAGTAAGGTTGTAATAAATCTGAAAGATATGGTGGTGCAAGGCCATTTAAAGATTTAAAAACAAACAACAAAATCTTAAAATCAATCCTATAACAGACTGGCAGACAATGTAGAGAAGAAAGAATAGGGGTAATGTGGTCCCATTTCCGAGAGCCTGTCGGCACTCTTGCAGCAGCATTCTGGACAATTTACAATCTAGAAATACAGGTAATTACAATAGTCCAGACGTGAAGACACAAATGCATGCATCACTCTTTCGAAATCATAAAATGACAAAAATGGCTTGACCTTTGTCAGTGTTCTTGATTGAAAAAACCTGATCTGACAACAGCATTGATCTGTTTGTCAAATTTTAGCGACTCATCAAAAAGTACCCCTACATTTTTTTTTACCATGGATTTACCATGAATAGATAAAGGGCCTAATTCAAACTTTGGGGCCCCTTTTGTATTTGGAGGTGCAAACACAATAATCTCTGTTTTAGATTTATTCATATGCAAAAATTTCTCATCCAACCAAGTTTTCAGGTCATTCAAACAAGCAAGAAGAGGCCCTGAGCTACTTTCCTTCTAGTACTGAGCTACTTTCCTTCTTTACTGGCATATATATTTGTGTGTCATCAGCGTAACAGTAAAATGATATGCAGTATTTTTTTAAAAAATAGACCCAATTGGAAGCATATATAATGAAAACAAAATGGGACCCAAAATGGATCCTTGGGGAATCCCACATGTAAGAGGAGCCGAAGATGATGTAAATTCACCCAAAGCAACTGAAAAACTTCTATTTGTTAAATAAGACTTAAACCATTTTAAAACAATACCTTGAAACCCTACCAATCGCTCAAGCCGTGCAATAAGAATTTTATGGTCTGTGGTGTCAAATGCTGCACTAAGGTCAAGTAACACCAGAACTACAGCATTACCAGAGTCCACAGTTAACAAAACATCATTAAGAACCTTTAAAAGCGCAGATTCTGTACTGTGATGCTCCCTAAACCTACACTGAAATACTTCAAAGAGAGAATTTCTATTCAAGAAAGACTGCATCTGACTGTTTGATTAGTTTTGATGGAACATTATCAAGTGGGGAGTCTGATGGCTTTAACTGTTCTACTATTTTCGCCAAAGCCAGAGAGATGAAGAACCTCAAAATGATCAAACACCACAGGGCAATACGGATGTACAGATGGATTAACAACAGTGTAAAAAATAAATAGTTGAGAAAACGTAAACAAATTAGGCAACTTGATGCAGTAAGACTTTTGAGTTGACTCAACAATTATTTTTTAGTTCTTCTCAGTAAAGATACTTTGTTTAGCCAATGTAAATTTGTTCGTTCATGCAATGTTGATTGTCGTATTTTGCTAATACAATTATTCTTGTCACAGCAACTGAAACAACAATTACTGTTGTTGAGTTGATAAATTTTTTTCTGTTCACTGGACGAAAAAAATAGTCACCACACTATCCTTTTTACTATCCTTTTTTAGTGATTTTACATCTGTTTACAAATGACAAAGATGGATTTATCCCTTTGTCAGTTTATTTGAGTTGTAAACATATGCAAATTTTAACAATTGCATTAAGAATGTCGTGGAATGTTGTAGAGCTCCTAAAGGGATAGTTCACCCAAAAATGAAACATTTGTCAGAATTTACTAACCCTCAGGTTGTTCCAAACCTTTATGAGTTTCTTTCTTCTGTTGAACACAAATGAAGATATTTTAAAGACAGTTGACGGCACTCATTGACTTCAATAGTAGGAAATATATATATATATATATATATATATATATACTATGGATGTTATGTCAACCCACATTCTTTAAAATATCTTCTTTTGTATTCAACAGAAGAAAGAAACTCATACAGGTTTGGAACAACATGAGGGTGAGTAAATGATGACAAATTTTTCATTTTTAGGTGAACTATTCCTTTAATGAACAATTTAAACTAAAATGTAGACAACACTTGTCCACATTTGCTTCAAATGCCTTTAGAACAAAGCATAGACAAACAGGTCAGTCAATGACAGATCCATAAACATTCAAAACAATATCGAACTGCACTTGAGATCTTAGTTTGGAACTTGCTGACAAAAACAAAACAAGAAGAATATCATGCAGTCTGATTTTGTAAAATTCACTGGCAATTCCAACATTTTTTACATTGCAGCCAAACATAAATGCTTACTTTTTTAGATTCTAAACAGTTTTACTATTTAAATGACTATCAATAAGAGTGCGTTGTTTCATTTTAAAAGAGCTTGAAATCTGTTTTAACTGGAATTAAAACCAGCAAAAAAAAACTGTAAGGCACACTTTGTAAATATGAACGTCTTTTAAGTAGAACTGTTCATTTTAAATTCCGTATAAAACTTAAATACTTGTTTGTAACCAACAATAAAATGAGATGTTTTTAGGGTCTTGCCAAAATGTAAAATCTTAACCTTTTCAAAACATTTAAACAACTGAAAACACTGGTCCAATTATGGAAGGTGCATCCACACCTACTAAAAATGAAACTGTACATTTTTTCTTTTTAATTATGCCATACTTTGTGGGCTGTAAAGTGTTACCAAATGTTCCACTAACATCAAGAAAACTGGACATTTTAATGTTTCCATAACCAAAACTGACCTGAATAATTCTCTATAAAAACATCTTTAACTATTGGCTTTACATCATCAAGTCAGCTGTCACTTTACTTTTGCGCGAGCCACGAGGCCCTGTGCGGTCGCACACTTGGCACAGCCCTTGCAACGGTATATCTCTGTTTTGCATCATGGACACATTAATACCTCCGGTGTGCATTGTTTTCTAATATAATTCAACGACCCATTGTCAATTTTTTCTTGGACCACGGACCACTGCTTGAGAGACACTGCACTAGGATATGCAAAAATGATACATTATCTTCTTTTCATTAAAATTATATACATGTATGCAATGTGTAGGCTATACAAACACACACACACACACACACACACACACACACACACACACACAACCCAAATATTAATCACTGTTAGTACTAGAGAATTGACAAAATAATAGACCTATGATATGTGTGATGATCTCAGTTCTTAAATAGTAGTTTCTTATAGTGGTGAAATTCATTCTCTAATTCACTTTCCTTTCATGTATTTGCTTTAAAATATCATTTTGTTCCAGGTTTTCTGCATGAGACTGTTGCTTGCTCTGCTCTATATTTACTGAGGCCTACCATGCTGTTCAGAGCTGGACCACATATAAAAAGACCTCGTGGTATGTTTTATTTAATTATTGTCACCTTCTCAATAAGAATCAACTTTGACATATCACATAACTGTAGTTTTTCTGACTGTATATAATTTCAGTTGTGTATTTTATCAAATGATGGTCAAATTTCTTTGACTTATTAAGTTCTTTTCTGTATTTAATGACACTGAATTATATTTTGTCAACTGGTTTTAAATTGATTTAATTATTGATGTTTAATTTTTACAGTGATTTGTAATAAATTAATGAATTATGGATTATGGAGTTTTATTGAATACAGTGTTTTTACGGCTGTTGTTTATCCAGGTAAGCACATCAATGTTATATTTCATATATACTGTATATTCCTTCTGTGCATAAACGCTTTACTGTCGCACCTCTGAGAGTGAGACAGGCTGCATGTGATAAATATCTGTATATTTATAGGACTGAATACATTCAGAACATTTTTATAGTACTTTTAACACTTTCACATTTCTTTTATATCAGTAAATCTCTCAGCCTGACTTTCATTAACATTAGCAAACAATAATAATAATTTAAACATTAGCAACATTTATTTAATCACAGCGCTGCTCAGTGTCAGCACTTGTCTGAAGTGTTATTGAGGTTATTGTGTGACATCATAATTTAATCTAAAAAAGTATTTGAGTATTTAAATGAATTGTATAACTGTATAATTTTGCACACTTTAACTTTGTATTCAGTATTTTTATTTACTTTCTTTTTTCCTCTTCATAGTTATTTCACCATATATTCTGGATAGTCGGCATTCTACATTTTTTTTTAAAGGCTTAATATCAAGTGCTGCCTTTTTATTGCTGATTCTGTTTTTGTGTTGTAAGTATCAATATATTATTTATTTTGTAAGTTTTGCAATATTGACAAAATTTGACTCAAAATTGAAAAAAAAAAATACATATTTATAAAATGTACATGTTCCTGGTCTTATTGCAATCATTCATGCCAGATTTTCATTGACATTATCTAGATCAGTGGTTCTCAAACCTGTCCTGGAGGACCCCCAGCCCTGCTCATTTTGTATGTCTCCCTATATCTGACACACGCATTTTAGGTCTTGCAGTCTCTACTAATGAACTCATGAGTTGAATCAGGTGTGATAGATGACGGAGACATACAAAATGTGCAGGGCTGTTGGTACTCCAGGCAAGGTTTGAAAACCACTGATCTAGACTGCACTAACTCGAAAAAAACATTGGTCAAACAGAAGTTCCTGGTTTTTATTAAAAGGTCTAGATGTAGAATTCAGAAACCCTTGTTATTAGTGACACAGGTGGCCGTTAAGTGAACTGCAGCCAGCGACTTACTGCTCATGCTTGCACACACTCCATGACGAAAGTTATCCAAGGCTAAAACAGCCACGTTTCCACTGTTGGGCCAAAAGCAAATGCGTTTCCACTGTCCCTTCTGTGGCTTGATTGGGCCTCGTCTGGGCTTTCTCGGGGGCCAACATCAGGGGTTTTTGGCCTTGGTCCAAAGCAGGCCAATTGTGGTTTGAGGAGTGGTCACAAACAGAGGCGGAATTTATCCGAGTCAGGAGACGGTCAATACCGCTGCTTATTTCCCATGTTATTATATCAGGCTACCAGCTAACTTCAACATTTAAACGGCACATAACACACAGTTTCTACCAATCTCATGTTAATCTTGAGTACCTGTAGAGTAGTAGTGCATCCTTCATATCTCCGAAAAGTCTTTAGTTTTATCATATTTATAAAAGACAGATACGCCATACCGAGCCTTTCCGAAAAAAGCTGAGCTCCTGGGGACGTGTCTGCCGTCAGTGCCGTGGGCGGAGCTAAAGAGTCACGAGCGCACGCAGCTTTTGCGTAGAGATCGTCTGCTAGCTGCGACATCATTATAAATAAAAAGGGAACAAAAACGTTCATGTTGTTTACATTATATGCACTTGTGCTCTGATTGCCAACAAAACACAGACATCTGATGCAGCTTTACTCACCACCCGCGATCTGCAAGTCTAGCGCCAAACTGGGACTTGTTTACAAAGTATTCATCACCGAAATTCCGCGAACAAACAAACATATGTGCACCACTCCGTTGCTGCCCCGGAAAAAAACAAACTTCATCCACTGTTTCCTTAACGCTGGGTTCTTTGGGAAGCTGAAAAAGGTAATCTTTCCCTCACAACCAAAAACACACTCCTTTGTTTACAGGAGCTGCGTCTCATTTCGGAGGCTGCGTCCTCTGGGGGTCACATTTGAAGACTGAATACTTCATCAAGGATGTCATATTTAAAAAAAGTAACCGTAATAAAATTGACTGATATTCATTGTGAGGTGTAAAATACTGTAATTTCTTTCTTACGTTGCAATCTAACGGTTATATTTTTTTAAATGGGACTGCCTCGATGATGAATGCAGCCTTCAAAGGGTACAGCCCCTGAATTGGGACACAACCATTGTTGAAAAATCTCTCGGCTTCCTTATCCCGAACGAAGTGCGTTGATGGCTGTGCTCTTGCTCTTGCTCTTGCTCTGGGTGATGTGTGTGTGCACGCTTATAAGAGAAAAGTGCCTAATCCGCCCTTTATTACGTGATAAAGGCCTTACTCGAAAAAAAAAAAAAAACGGCGAAACCCGTTCCAAGTAGTGTATTTGGCACAGAAATACTCGGTCATATGTCCAACTCGTGTTTTGAAACTTTGGCCATGTTTAACATGAGAATGCAACTCTTTAACAGTGTAAATAAGTCAGAATGCATGAAATAGCATTAGACCTAGCATAGAAATGCTCACTCTTTGTAAAGAAATGTGAGGTAATTATATTTTATCAGTATTTTTGTAAACGTGTAAGCCTTTGGACTTAAAAGCCTTGGAGTTGTTTTGTGCATTCTTGTGATCATAAATAAATGGAAGCAGGTGCAACTGAATAGTTATGTGTTCTCTGGGGTTGTGTGAAGATGTTCTATGGAGGCGTGTTAAGGGTGGATTTTAGAGCAGTGCTGCGGGGCTACTGGCCCGTTGGTGGAAACGCAAGTGACATCATGTCGACAGATTAGTATTAAAATATCAACAGGTTAATTAACATTACACTGTTATGATAGTTTTCTTTAGATAAACCATCCTGAGTCCTTCACATAAAAATCAGTCTAAAGGTTTTCATAGGCAACCTACAGTAGGAAGTCGGGGAAGGTCTTGTTTTTATCAGTTACATTTTTGTGCTAGGTCAATTAATTAAAATGTGCAATGCCAGACAAAGTAATTATTCCACAAATACAAATACATACCTTATTTTACAAATAAATAGGCTTCCAGCACTTCATGCTTGGACCCCTAATAATGATCATCATTTTTGCAATATTGCAATATTGGATATTGTTGGAGTGTATGTTGGATGGTCATGTGCTCATTGTCCTTTCTTTTCTGATATAGTGAAGTTTTGTGCTGGCTGGAAAAACATACTGGAGGCACCTTTTTTGACTTTTTTGGGTATCGTGGGTTTTTTACTTTATATATTTGTGGCTTCTGGCTTTCTGAGTGCAGGTAACATTTATTTTCTATTTGGATTAAATTATTAGGAGTATGGAGACAAATGTTTTAAGTTTAACGAATTTTGAGTTGAAGTTTGAGTTGAATATAGTATAAACTGCATCAATTGTTTAGAACATATAAACAGGTTTATGTTTATTAATCAAGATCAGTTAATTGTGTACATCCAATTTAGTCTGTAACTGAATTGAATTTTTCAGTGTATTTTCACTATATGTGGTACTATTTTTATAACCTTGATGTACTTCTGAAGAAAATCATTTTAACTCTCTCTTTACCGATTTTTGAATAATGTGTCTGACAGTAAAGTCAGCTTGAACTCTTATTATTTTTTCCATATTTAGTGATTTTTACTACTGGATTTATACCACTGTTAGCAAGTATGGCTTTTCATGTGGAAGATACAGACAGGCTAAGTGGTAAGTTGCACAGTAGTTTATAATAATTTCTCTTCTGCTTGTTGGGGTAAATGAAGTCAAATACAGTGTCTTCATGCACCATGTTAGTGAAGATAGTCTTAAGTTACAATAAAAAAAAATAAATAACAACACCAAGTCGGACTGATACATAAAAATACATTTCAATATATTTTCAAAATGTCATCATCAATGTTGTTAAATTGTAAATACAACTGAAAATGTTGAGATCACATAGTTGACTTCATAAACTGATTATTCCCTAAAATGTTTTGTTTTAAGTCAACATTTGTGTTCCCTATGGTTAGGCACTTGGAACGCCTTTGACTTTACTATAATTCTCTTTATCAGTGAAAGAGATGGTGTTATAAGAAATCACATGTATTTGTGCTTTCAGAGGAAGAGAAGTTATACAAATTGGTTTCTTTTAGATGTGGCAATGTAAAGTTATGATCTATTTAAATTAAACGACTAAACTGAATCATGGAATCTTGCTTCTGCCACGTAAAAAAAAGGTAATTTTGACTTCTCACAATATTTTGACAATCTCTCAGTTTTGACACTTTTGTAAGTTTATGTCTCGTAGTTTTCATTTCCTCTCAGAATTGAGAGACATAAACTCGCAATTTCTAGAAAAAAGTCAGAATAACAAGTTTATCTCTCGCAAGTTTATTTTTCAGAATTGCAAGTTTCTAACAATTCATACTTTATATCTTGCATTTGCCAGTTTATATCTCAATTCTCACAGTTGTGAGAAATAAAGTCAGAATTGCGGGATAAATAGTTGCTTTTACCTTTTTACATTTTTATTCAGTGGTAGAAACAAGCTTTTATATAAACATCATACTACTGTGAAACATCAAACTATTAATGGGGTTGGTTTAACCTCTAATTGTGACAATATCTTGCAAGTGATCCTTTCTTTCTTTTTTTCTTAATAATCTTCTAGTCAGGTTTGATTTTGGCTGTGAGTGTCTTTTTATATTCCAGTTGTTTTGATGAGCAAAACTCTCTATCTGTCTTAAGGAGTCATAAATACACTGATTGAATACATCTTTCTCAGGTTCATGTTTGGCACAGAAAGAGAAATGGTTTGGTGTGATTATACCAGTAAATATCTGTATGATCAGTCTTTACATTGGGCTACTGAAAAATTATAAAGGTATGATTTTTTTAAATTAAAACAAATAAAAAATATACGGAGCCCCGTACGACACGCAAGAAAAAAAATTTAATTGTGCGCACGATTTACTATTTCGTTCCCTCGATTTATAAATCACGCACGCTTTAGTAAATCGAGGGAACGAATTAGTAAATCGTGCGACGATTTAGCCTACTATTTTTTTCCAGCATGTCATGTCCGGGGCTCCGTAAAAATATATATTGTATTTATGCAAAAATGGCATGTACATCTTACTTGTTTATTAAACTTATACTTTAATAAAATGTGGCACCCAGGTGCTATCTTGCCTTTTCCACAGACAGATCATCTCGGATGGGCCTGTGTGATTGGGTTTCTGCAGATACAATGGACACTTATGGATTTAACATGGACGTATAATAAATCAGGTACAAAATTGATCATCTTTTCTATGATGTTTTTCTTATGATATTTGATGTTTTCCCATCTCTGTTTCTTCTGTCCTTTTTGAATTACATGTGCTTATTAAGAATTTAACAACTAAGTTGTTTTTTGTTCTTGAGCGTGCATTTGAATAGAATTCAAACCTACAACCTTTCAATCACCAGCCAAGGTCTTTAACCACTAAGTTACACTGACCTTAGGTCAGTAACCCTATGAGGATTTACTGCCAAATCACTTATTGAATGATTACATTTTTTCACCAACAGTATAATTACTGGGAAAAAGTATTTACCTCCTAAAACATTTTTATTGCACAGTATAAACCTATAATGCTGAAAAATCACACAAAGCTTATAGTTCACCTTGTCATCATTAACTCAGATGACCATGATTGGTCTGGTCACATGATTAGTTATGCATTTCCCCTCATGTCAGTTCTTTTGCTTTTTAGGAATAATTGTGTGTCTGTTTCTCTTATTAACTCAGTGTGATGGTCAGATTTCTGAGTCATTACTTTTGATACTTTGATAAATGCTCCTTTATGACTGGAGAGGAAGTTTTGAGTTTCAATATGTTTTCATTGATGAACTCTTGTCTCAAAAGGAAGAAAAAAAAAAAAGTTTATTTTTCATGATATGGGCCCTAATAAAAGTAGGAGATCAAGCTTATAAAAATGTTAATTTGTTTATATTATTATCATTATTATTATTATTATTATTATTATTATTATTATTATGGCAAATTGTGTTGTATTAATGCATTATTAAAAAATGAATGGTGAACAATTTAACATTTTTAGACTCCCAAACTATTTGATTGTTTTAACATGTATTGCAGATTGTCGTCAAAATACCTTTGTTTATTGGTTTGGATCAGTTGGTGTTGTTTTACTGAGCTCTTCTACACTGATGGCAGAACTGATGTTAAAGATATGTAAGTTTAAATCTGTTTTAAAGAGTCTTTGCAGATATTAATTTGGATTACATAGTATTAGTTGTAATAATATACTATAAATGTAAATATTGTCTCTGATATCTTTATTTTGATTCCTCAGGGAACGGTGAGCGTAACATTGATCTGAGAATTGTTCTCTTTCCAGTTGAAAGTCTCTTTGCTTTGTCTCTGCTGATTTTACAAGTATTAACACCTGGTGAGTATAAATAGATGGTGTTTTTCTTACAAAAACAAGACAAGTTTTATTTAGTGTCAGTGACTGATCTTCAATATTTTTCTGTATATTATGATGACATAAAAAGTCCTTGATTGGAGAATACGGCCACGTTTTACAGGGTCAGGGCTTCACTTAAAATGAAAAAATTCTGTCATTATGTATTCACCCTCAAACCCGCCCAATCATATGCTGTTATTTTCTTCTACTGAATTCAAAAGGAAAGTTTTTAAGAATATGTATGCTTTTCTTTTCCATACAACAACATTAATGTCAAGTAGCATAAAAGTATCCTATAGTCCATATGATATATGCAGTGTATTAAGACTTGTGTGATGAACAGACTGAAATTATTCATAGAATAAATGTTCACCTCCACAAAAGGTCTGAAATCTCATTAACGCCGGCATTATGTTTAAGAAGGACCAGGGGCCTGATGTATATAATTGATGATGTTTTGGGTCATGTTTTTGCAGAAATATAGAAAATTCGAAAGGGTTCAAAAACATTCAAGCAGCACTGTATGTTTACCTTATAGGCAAAACTGCATAAATTTTATTTGTTTAAAGCAAATAAAATTACTATTTGGCCAGTGGAAAATATTGAGAATAACTCTTTCCTGAAAACTTTATCTGAAATGTATTTTATACAATTTTGATTTATTTATTCTAAAACAAGGCAAGGATAGTGAATGACGTGTCTCATATTTTATTGTCTTGTACCGTTAAACATGTTATCACATGGATGGGAATATGTGGAGACACATGTACGCACAATCTTCCTCTGCCTGGGTTTTATAAATGGAATATTACGCAGGTTCTGGCATACGCATGGTTTTATAAATCTGAAAACTTTTGTGCGTACACACACTTTTAGGATGAAATCTATGTAAAGTTTTATACACGAGGCCCCAAGTTTGATGATGGTAAACACCAGTGGTTCTCGTATGTTGTAGGCGAATGTGACAAGCCATTTTGAATATGTCTGGTGAGAATTTACTTTGACTTTTGAGTGAAGGTGAACATTTTACATAAATAATGGCTTAGATTTAGATCTGTTTTTCACACAAAGCTGTCATATGGGGAAAAAAGCTATCTGAAAATCCTCCTTTTGTATTCAATGAAAGACAATCACAGCATACAAGGTGAATATGATGAAAGAATTTTCATTTTTGATCAATTTGATCAATCATATTTTTTCACTCTTTAGAAAAAATAATGAATATATTTGTTACCATTCTAACAAGATCTATAACTAATTTATATGATTTACACATCACACACGCATACACATATACACACATTACATTTACAAAAATTTAGCATTCATAAATAACAGATTACTGAATTCAATAAATAATCTAAACATCAAGTCTAATGTATTGCACATCTTTGCCTTAGGTGAGGCTCATGCGTTTAAGGGATGTGACAGATTTGTGGTGATGATTTCATTCTTCGTGATCCTTATGGCATCCCTTTTGTTCATTAATTATCTACAGTAGTTGGTACAGGTAATTAGGACATGGACCATTCTGGACCCCCTCTGGCACCCCTAAATTTGTAATTGTATCGGACCAAACAATTTTCTGAAACTGGGTACAATGTACTGTTTGTCCTGTGGTGGCAGTGATGTCAATAGCAATTTATTTTGCCATCTTTTTAACTCTGCATAGAAGAAATTACTCAATTACCAATGCAGAGAAGCAAAACGGCATGAGACTGTGCAGGTTTTTTTTTTTTTTTTCAAAAGAACTACAGACATTACAAAGTCACATTATTTACAACATTTCTGCTGCCAAACAAAGGGACAAAATTTACACTTCACTGCTTATGTTTTTATTTATTCCAAAAGATTTATGTATAATTTAATGTTATTTATAAGTTGTAAGAAATTTAGTTTGCAAAGAGTCCTAATAAAAATGACTGTGCTGATTAAAACACAAGTAGCAAACTTACGCACTCAACTGTATTATGCTATAAGATCCTGTGTCTATACTTTTCTCTTTATAATCTAGGGAAAATGGGTTGTAGATTAAAACATTTTTTTTTTTTAATTTAAATTAATAATTAAATGTTAAAATTAAATTAAAATTGCTGTCTATATATGTCTCTAGAAAATTACTTATTTTAAATGTAATATCAGCCAAATATTTTCTCGTATTTATGAATTTCATGATCCAGTTTTCAGTGGATTGTAAGACTGAATGACAATACAATACAATACAACTGTATGTGTGTGTCATATTCTTATGATTGAAATTATTTACTAATCAAATTCAGGTTACATATTTAATTTTAAATACACAACTACCAGCCTAGTATATAATGACTCTAAAAAAAAATTTATCAAACATTGTAATGTACAACAGAACCACCTTCTTGCATACATAAAACCATTACATGATAAGAAAAAATATTAAGAACACACATGCTCAATAAAAAGATTGTTTATATTCAAGTCAAGTCACCTTTATTTATATAGCACTTTTTACAATGCAGATTGTGTCAAAGCAGCTTTACAGTATAACTGGCATATAAATTTCGCTGTGTAACCGGTCCCATGTGATGGGATGTCGACTCTGCGTTGTGTGTGTGTGAATAAAATGGACACCAAACTTCTTTGACTGGTCTCTGGCTGGCTCTTTATTTTCTAGACAGACGAAATAACTGGACAAATGAAGAATTGATATTAGAAAGCATTTATTGTGTGGCTTCTCAAAAACGTCATCATCTTTGGCTCCATGAGCCACCAGACATCCTCATCTCAGTGTAGCTTAGCATTAACTAAGAATGTGCCCAAAGTTAAGTGTTTTTTAGGGGGCAGTACACTTCATTACAAATCATATATAAAACTCCAAAAATATACATACCAGCATAATTAAATCAAAAGACAATACAATGAAATCAAACAATATATTCAAAATAAGAGAATCAGAGTTTTTAATTAGAAAGAAATGAGTTTTGAGTAAAAATAATAATGTTGATTTTACACTCATTACAGCTGCACAGCAGCTCTTAAAGAAAATGGTGTCATTGTCCATCTTAAGTAAATTCAGTATTGATTTATTCCGTTGTAAGAATCAATAGTTATTAATTTAGTTAATTTATCTATATATCAGCACTCGACATTTGACTCTCGAGTTTTTTTTTTTTTTTGCAGGTACAAAACGTTTTTTGAACCTGCATCAGCAAATTATTAGCAGAAATTTTAAGCAAACAAGTTTAAGTTTGCTTGTTGTTTATTTACTCATTTATTTAATAATTCACTTAATTTTATTATCACGGGAAATGATGTGGACGATATGTGAATGAGTGTCCATCATTCTGCGAGCAACTGGTGATAAAGGAAAATGCCACGTCACAATATTGAAAATATTTCCATTTTAAACCATGAAGGTGGGCCAGCTGATATCACACAAACAATGTGCAAACGGGTGAAGAAGTCTCAAACTCCAGTCAATTAGCCCTATTCACTACAGAAAATTTAATAGCCCTGCGTGTACTTCTGCTATACGCCACTGTGACAGGATAAACGGCATTCAGGCACGGCATCAAAGTAGGGATGTTCATTTCGGTTCATTTTCATGACCGACAACCGACACTCGTTAACCGACCATAAACAGTTAACTGATAAGATTTGAATGTTGAATTAGGATTAATTAAAAATAGAATTGACAAGTGTCTGTGACAAACAATACAATTTTTTTTTTTTTTTTTTTCATTTTTGCTTGGGCAAACAGCAGAACAAGAGAACATGAGGATTCACACATTGTCAAATGATCGCGGATAAAGTCGCGATTAGGATTAGCGCGCTTTACTACAAGACATGGAGGTGCCGGTGCTGATCTGTGCTCTCGTTTGGCTGAATTGAGCAGATGCGTTCACTTTTTAATTGTGATATACAGTTGTGCTCAAAATTATTCATACCCTTTGTAAATATGACCAAAGAAGGCTGTGAAAATAAATCTGCATTGTTTATCCTTTTGATCTTTTATTTTAAAAATTTACGAAAATCCAACCTTTCATTGGAGAATAAGAATTTTAAATGGGGGGAAAATCTCATTATGAAATAAATGTTTTTCTCTAATACACATTGCTCACAATTAATCATACCCTTTTATTCAATACTTTTTGCAACGTCCCTTTCCCAAGATAACAGCTCTGAGTCTTCACCTATAATGCCTGATGAGTTTGGATTTTTGGATCATTGTCCTGATGGAAGATCCAACCACGGCCCATTATAAGAGTTCTAACAGGGACAGTCAGGTTTTGATTTTTTATCTGTTGGTATTTGATAGAATCCATGATATCATGTATCTGAACAAGATGTCCAGGACCTCCAGCAGAAAAATAGGCCCTCAATATTAAAGATCCAGCAGTATATTTCATTGTACACATGGGGTACTTTTTTATTCCTGTGTGTGCACCAAACCCATCTTAAATGTTTGCTGCCAAAAAGCTCGTTTTTTGTTGTTGTTTCATCTGACCATAGAATGTTTAAAAAGTAACTGACACTACTGGAACTTCAAACAGGATGGGTTCTATGGTCAGATGAAAAAAAAAAATTTTGGCAGCAAACACACAGAAAAACAGTTGCTTTAATAGTGGTTCAAGCAATCGTTTTTCCTGTAGTTTCATGACTGAATTGATAAATAAAAAACAAATAAATTCAGCTGCTGTGATAGAAAAATCACTTACACTCAAAAAAAATGATACTTTAAACTAACTCAAGTCAATTATGGACACTGGTTCCACACAACCAACTTAGTTTTTATTAACATTAAAGGTTTATTTTTAATCTATGCAAAATCATTGTGACTAAGGAAGAATCTATGTAAAATAGTTATGTCCAACCAACTCAATTCAGTTATGGACAGTGGTTCCACATGATTGAAACAAGTAAAATCCAATAAAATCAACCATGTTGAACTAACTAGAATCAATTGTGTTCATTTAACTTGAATGAATGGTTTTAGTTTAAATAAAATAAAAAGTTTTTATATAAATTGATTTTTTACAAATAATCCTACAATTAATGCTTCTTGTTTAGTCTTATGATTTACATAACTTTTGTGATTTGATGTTCTGTGTTGGCAGTCTAGAAGTAATACTAGTTTCATCCAAGGTTTCCCTAAAACATTGTCAGCCTAAGTTGATTGTACCTCCATTGGTGGCAATGGCTCTACAATCAACTTAGGCTTACAATGCTTTTGGGAAACGCAGCCCAGAGCACTACCACAGTGAATACTTTATTATTAAAGTAATTTAAAATTTTGTTAGCAGGTCCTCAACCCAAGCACAAGTGCAACACTTCACCACAATGGTAACCCCAAAACTATTAACATAACAGTAAACATTAAAAAGCATGTTTGTTTTTTGCATGTTTGCGTGTTTTTACTCCTGCTCTGTCATTATTTAAATATATGTTATTATTAATTGGTCTGTGAATTATTATCATTTGTGTCAGACTGACTTTATTATTGAACTAATCTTGATGGAAAAGCCCAGCAAGCTGTTGGAAACAGGGTGTTTCAGCCTCACAAAGTACTTTTAGTTACCTTTTTTTCAGTTCATTTTAGTGAACTGGTAATCTAAAACCACTTTTTTTTCTGGGGTGCCAGAAGAACTGAAAAGTGTCACAGTCAGACATACTATAGCAGAAAAGTGTCATGTGGATATTGTTTAACTCGTGTGTCTCCTGAACACAGAAAAAGGCCACGTCTGATGAAACTCCACAGAACCAGAACCAGAATGCATCAGAATCATTTGAGTTGAGACCGATGTTAGAGACTGAAGAACAGGAGGTTGGGAGAGATAGAGATGGAGGAGACGCAGCCTGAATGGGTCCAACAATCATTGCAATGTGTGAATCTACAAGATTTATCCACTGTTTACTCAAACATTCACAAGTCCGTTCAGTGTTCTGCTTAAAAATGGAAGTGTTATGCTTAAGTATTGTATTTGTTTGTTGGTCATGTTGATAATGAATGTGAATAGCTGCAAATGAATCGGAAGTCTTGCACATTCACAGACAATAGCCTTGCAAAATAAGGTGGATACATGCAGTTTTACTAATGTGGTCCATAGACTGAAGCATGCCTGCACAGACTTGAGCTTGTGCTTCAGTAACTTGTAGATCTGCATCTCCTCATTGGACACCCTACAACATCTTCAGATAAGCAGCTGGTGGTGTCAGATGCTTCTCTTGCTTATATGAACACTATCAGATACACTACATCAGTCAGTGCTAAAATACAGTGCTCATGTTCAGAGGAACCACAAATATAGGAGGAATATTTGAATTTAATTAAAACTTTAAAGAATGGATTTAAACAACCTTTTAATTTTAAAAGATCATTTTTAAGATTGTGCTTTGAAATAAATTTAAAACAAAACATTCACTATGGAAAGGAGTTAGCGGCCTTAACATATGCTGTGACAGAGGCTCAACTGTCTGACTCCACCCTCCCATCTCTCATTCACACTAGAGTTTAGGAGGATCTGGGAGTGTTTTGTTTATAATACAACTTAAACTATTTACTTTTTATTTTTTTATCATCAAGAACTACTTCTTCAACTCTCTGAAAATGTAAGGTGTTTTCATATTTATATGTTTATATTAATTAAGCTAAAACTATAACTAAACTATGTTTAAATTGTTTATATATATATATATATATATATATATATATTTAGTAGCCTGTTTGATGTGTTACATATTTCATTTAAAATAGAGATAAGTTCCTTTATAGAACCAGCCTGAGGCATCACAGGTTCTCTTTCTGAAAATGATTGGTGATTTTTCTTAAGGAATTATTGAAAATGTTACACAATGTGTGAGACCCCAACATTTTTACACATACACTGATAAATTATATAGTCAGATAATGAGTCTTCTAGGAAGATTTGACTAAAGACTTAAGTTTAAAATGTCTTAAATTAAGACTTTAAAACTGTCATTTAAACATTTTACTTTAATTTTTTACTTTAAGATGTAATTTAAACTTTTAAATTTATGATTTGAAATAAAAGTTAGCACGGACAAAACAATGTTTCATCCACCCTCTCTGTCTCAGATTTCACAGCATGGTTGCATGAAGTTACTTGGAGAGAGATTTTTTTTATTTCTAAACTATACATTCTGCTATTCATTCATGTTAAGAACATCAAAAGAGTAAGGGTTGCTTTCCCTGCTCTTTGAAAAATGTGAGTTGTTTTATAAATAAACATTTAACAGTGTTTTAGTAGCACATTTAAATTTATAACACGTGTTATATGATTTTACATCTTATTTATAAATTATTTTATAATCATTTAAAAGAAGAGAATGATTTTTCAATGAAATTTTTTTTTAAATTGTGTGTGTGTGTGTGAGAGAGAGAGAGAGAGAGAGATTTTTAGATTTCAACTTTATTGCATTCTGCTATTCATGTTAAGGATATCAAAAGTAAGGAGTGCTTTCCCTGCTCTCTGAAAAATGTGAGTTGTTTTATAAATAAACGTTTAATAGTATTTTAGTAGCACGCTTAATTTTATACCAGATGTTTTATGATTAGGAATTATTCTATAAACTTAAAAAGAAGAGAATGATTTTTTTCAACAAACTTTTGGAATTGTGTGTGTGTGTACGTGATTCATGCCTCCGATTATGTTGTCTAGTAATAGATTAAATGTTTGACCTAAGCATAATTTATCCCCATGAGCAAAACAACTTTTTAAATTATAAAATATAAAAAAAAAATGCGGGAAGTTTAGGGGGATAGAAAATTGTCATGTCTGCGGAAGACCTCCACAAAACCTGCCTGGACATGTCCACAAAAACTATTATGCTTTGACAATGTTAAAATGAATATTCATCTACTTGATGAAACTAATTTTCTGTGTTTTATATTTCAGCATAAACTAAAAGCATTTGTAAACCAATTTCATTCGCACATCATTGCACGAGGAAATCTTTTTCCTGGCTTTATTGGTTTCTATATTTTTATTTAGCTAAAACTATAATTAAACGGTCTGAGTAAATTTAGTAACTGTTACTATTCAGTGTGTTATAATTTTATCTTCCATCTTCCTTAAAAGAACAGAATGATAGAAATGTATACATCTGTATATAAATGTGTGTAATCTATTTCTAATATACCATGTTTATTCTTTTGTTATTTTGATCCGACTGTTTCTAGACTCTTGTTGTTTCTCATTTGTCCAGAGAGATGAAAGCGTCATAAAATGACCATGAGCCAGCCGGAATGTGGATGCTGTCACACATGTGACCCTCAACCCTTTAAAATCATCCGTCTGCAATTTGATCGCCCAGAATACACCCAGAGGTTCATAGGGTAACACCGGTATTCAAAAATGCTGTCAAGGGTCATATCGGTCCCCGGAGGATAACCGCCAATGTCAAAGGTCATTGGGGTGATACAACGGTCAACCATGGGGGGAGGGGGAAACTTTGTGGGTGGCCCATGGGGGAGGGGTACGTCGTGGGTGGTCCCATAGAGGTCACGGGGTCAAAGGGGTCAGAGATCATCATCAATCGTTTTGACACAAGGTCCCTGGTATGACTACTAACATTGTATAAATATGTATAATAATAAGTGAATACATAATTAATTAGGATGAGTGTGTCAGATTTGTAATAGTTCAATGAGGCCTGATCTGGAGTGTTGTGGTTCTGATATACAGTTGTAATGAGGTGAAAAATATTCTAGGAAGATGTAGTCTGTGAGCAAATTTTTCCAATGCATTATGTGAATAGTGTTTCGGAATTTCCAGTTCAAGAAGATGTGATACCCATTTTAGACAGCCTTTCCCCAGTGTAGTGTGTTCTATGAAGAGTCTTATACTGTATGAGCTGAAGGTTGGCGTTTTTAGTCATGGAATAAATATTTTTACAAATTTGAGTCATATTTTTCTGATTATTTGCATATATGTATATAGCTGACTCACCTGTATTCCTTGACAGCATTCTGCATCCCTCCACCACCACCCCCATCTCATGTGGGGGAAGTTCTTCTTTGGGATCAGGCCAAATTCCAAGCTCCGAGCCCTCCCCTTGGATAGCACGCCAAATATGCATACTTTTTACTCTAATTATTTGTAATTGTGAACTACAGTTCAGTCTGATAGATTTATGTTGACAGTTTTTGTCAACATGAGCAAATATGAAATTTTTATTATACCAACACTGACAGTGATCAAAAGAACAATGTCTGATGTGTTTGATCAAAAGGACAAGTGTCATAATTCATAATAATCTGTGTACGGTTCACTCTTAATCATTATATGAACATCAGAATAAAAGCAGCTGTTGATTGTGTCTCATCAGCTCCTGTGATTCTGGATCCAAACACTGCAAATCCACATCTCATCGTGTCTGGTGATCTGACCAGTGTGAGTTGAAGCTGGAACAGACAACCTTCTCCTGATAATCCAGAGAGATTTGACATCTATTCCTGTGTTCTGGGTTCAGAGGGTTTTAACTCAGGAACACACTGCTGGGATGTGGAGGTTAAAGAGAGTTGATGCTGGAGTTTTGGAGTAACTACAGCATCAAACCAGAGGAAAGGAGATCATTTCTTTAACACTGATGTCTGGAGTGTGCGGTGTGATCAGTATGGACTGTATGAACGGCCTGGTTTTCGTGTTAAACAGGATCTTGATCTGGACTATGACAGAGGAGTGGTGTCATTCTCTGATCCTGTAACTAACACACATTCACAACCACCTTCACCGATACCATTTTTTTGCAGTTGTTCTTGGGGATCCTATCGTTCAATAGTCAGTAAACATTACACCTGTACGTCTGGATCAAACTGCTTTCATCCTTTATGGTCATCATGTATCCAAAATTTAATATACATATTTAATTCATATCACACAAGTAAGAGAGCTGATTTGAATATCAGTACGGCTGTGATTGGGTCGTAGACACAAAAGAAACAAACCTTCAGAATGAAGTGAGATGATCTGCTGATGATCCTGAATGGCTTGTTGAAGGAGTGTTGATAGTCAGAGGCTCATCAATATTAACCCATTCAAGCCCACCGGCAACTAGCCTATAGTTGCCACAGTGTATAGTTGTCGTTTTCCTTTTGTAAGTATTTTTCTAGATGTTATCCATGTTTTATGTCTCAATGACATGCAAGCAAACAACCAAATAAAGGATTTCAAGAACAAAAATAAGGTATTCACTTCTTTCCTGTCACATGATGCTACCCCTACTTCCAGGAAGCTTGGCGAAGGCAAACCCTCTCAAAGAAAAATCATTTTCATGTTACTAATAAATATTTTTTGTTTACATATATATATCTACATAGGTCTCTAGAATCATCCAAACAAAACAAATCTTAGAAGAGATCTATAGGTTTTGGTATAGTTAGTCAAAAGTCCAAGCGACGGTGAGCAAATGACTTGTAAGTACAAATATCATGGGGAAATGGGGTATACTGTGATAATAGCTTAATAAGTCAAGGTTATTGGTCTTGTTTAGTGCTTTTTGCTTTCATAATATCCCACCTAAAACAACGTAACCCTTTAACTGACAGCTTTACTGTAGGGTAGACCTTAATTTGACAGTGATGGACGCACTTCCTTTGCATATGAGAAATGCGGTGTTGCCTTGTATGTTGAGTGCTTCAAGAAATTTCATGCAAACCACTAAAACTCTACACAGGAGAGAGAGGAGTGAAGGGAGAAGAGAGATAGAAAAGGGGAGTGGGGAGGACACGTATGACACGAACTTCCCATTCCAAATGTCTTTTGAAAGAAACTGTATGCATTGTTAGGGTGTTTTCACACTTGGGTCCTCTTTAAAAGAACCAAACTCAGACCCCTTTAAGTGGACCAAGAGGTGAACCCAGTGAAGAAGGACACAGTTCTCTTTACGTTCACACTGTCCTTGTCCCTGAAAGAGGACTCAGATCCTTTTTTGGTCCACTTAAGTAGGAATGTGGTCTCAGACCTCTTTGTGTTCATACTGGTGCTTTTTGGATCTAGTCCAGTTCAGTGTTTGATTGCTTGACCAAAATGTGATCCCATTCAGTTACATTGTATGTATTTCACTAAACAAGAAATTTGTTTGTAAAGATTATTATTATTACTGAGCCCCCGCACATGACATGCAGGAAAAAAAATCGTAGTCTAAATTCAATTTGCTAAATCATGCGCACAATTTACTTTTTTTTCCCTGCATGCAATGTGCGGGGCTCCGTGTATAATTATTAATTATTATTTTGTAAAACGACACTGCTACAAATGCTCTTGAATGAGCTTAAAGGGTTAGTTCACCCAAAAATGAAATTTCTGTCATTAATTACTCACCCTCATGTTGTTCTACACCCATAAGACCTTCGTTCATCTTCAGAACACAAATTAAGATATTTTGATGAAATCCGAGAGGTTTTTTTTAATACTGAGCCGGCGTTCTGATGTAGAACCTGGCGGAAGCCCTGCAACATCAATAGCGTAGAAGAATGACAGGGGAGAGACGAGTTTGTGGGATAAAGTTATTTTTATTTTTGCGCACAAAAAGTATTCTCGTCACTTCATAACATTAAAGTTGAACCACTGTAGTCACATGAACTATTTTAATGATGTTTTTACTGCTTTTCTGGACACTGAATGTGGTAATTTTGTTGCTTTCAATAGAGGATAAAAACCTCTTGTATTTCATCAAAAATATCTTAATTTGTGTTCCAAAGATGAACGAAGGTCTTACGGGTTTGGAACCACATGAGGGTGAGTAATTTTTTTTTTCATTTTTGGGTGAACTAACCCTTTGTTTATCTTTTGAACAAAAATTGTCGCAATGTTACAACATTAATTACAATGTATTCTTGCACTATATCACACGTCCATCTTTGTAAAAAACATTTATTTTGAATTGTTTTCCTTGAATCATGTTTTTTTTATTATTATTAATGCAGAAGGCAAAGATTACATCAGCATAGAAAAAAACACGGGCAAATACAATAAATGAAAGATGCAAATGAAACTGCTTTAAATTTTCAGGTGAAATAGGTACAGCAGCATTCAAGTAAGAAACTGAATAATCAAATGAAAAAATAAAACTGCGTATTCTTCACTGTATGAATAAAACGTATACTGATTCTACTGATTGTTTTATTAGGATGTACTTTAAGAACTACAATAGCCTAATGCATGGATTGAATATACTGATAAACATACACGATTTCTTTCCCAGATACATGCACTTAAGACAAAGCCTGTTTATGTGAACCTAGAGTGTTTTGACACTTTAAACGCAATAAGACTCTAAAGATAATTCAGTTTAGCACACGCTCTGTGACGGCTGGTTTTCTGTGCATGCGCTAGGTGTGTGCGCTCATAAAACCGTATATAAAAAAAAAAAAATTAAACTGGCAAGTCATGCAGGTATGGGGCGCCATTTGTAAAATAAATTGTGTAAGAAAAACTGGTCAAATTCTGTTGGATTTAGCTACAAAACAGATAAATTTTGCAATATTTACCTAAATAAGCTTAATGCAATTAAATTACTTAAATAAAGTATATAAATAAATAAAATATCAAAGTTAAATCTAAATGTTTCATGTAAATCTAAACCTTCTATTTAAATCTAAATGTGTCATGTAAATATTAAATGTAAATGTTTGAAAAAAAATTAGTTTTAATATTCATTTAATGTATATCACTAGAAATAAAATAAAATAAAAACCACAAACCTGTAACCTTGTAAAAAGTTTTAGGATTTTTGCAAAATTTTCAAACCTTTTAAAATAAATAGAAAACAGCCGACAGTATTATTTTTGAATAATTTATTCATAGATTCCATAGTTTATTCATGTAATTAAAATACAACTATTCCATTTCCATTACACAACTTTAGAGAGTTATATAAGAAAATTAGCAAGAAAACAAATAAGTTTTGGTAAAAACAGAAAATTACTACTTTTTGCCTAGAAGTGTTGTCTTCCCGAAAACAGAAATAAGTGATTACAACCCTTGCAGCAGCTAAAAAGCTTCATTGATTATATAATTAAAACTTAAAACAAAATTATTCAAGCCATCAAATGTTATAATTATATTGGAAGCAACTTTCAATTTTAAGAATAACAATAAATAAAGATTTAAAGTTTGGCCTAGTGTGCCACTGCACATTTCAGGTTGCTTGTTTTTCCAGAGGTTTCCAAGGTGAACACAGTTTCACACCAGAGATTTTTGTCAGTGTTTTTTGTCTTGACAGCAGTGACTTTAAAGTTCTCATATGGAGGAATCAGCACCTCTTTCTGGTCAGGATGCTTAGAATATTTCATCACATCAGCACCTTCACCAGTTTTGATTTCAAAACAAGATTTACTTCCAAACTTTTGTGCTACGTCACGATCAGTTGAGGAGGACGTAAATGACCCGAAACGAATCACTTTGCCCACTTCAACCATTTCAAAATCTACTGTGGTACCACGAAATGTGGTATGCTTTTTATTTTGTTTCTTTTTCAATCTCTGTACTGCATCTGTTAACAAAAAGTGAAGTGAATACCAATTGTATTTTTTCTGTTCGTAATCGGTTTTACCACTGCGATCAGCTTTATTTAAATTTGCATATACTCCCGTTTCAAAGTCAGTGTACACATAAATGGCGATTAAATGATCTCTCGTCATTGTATCTTCTGCTGTCTTGTATTTTTCTTCACCTTCTTTCCAAGATGCTTGAAATTGATTGATTTCTTTCGGTAGATATATATCCTTCACCAGCTGTCTCATTTTTTCTATACAGCCATCATAATCGTCATCAACAGAATTCTCTGCCATATTTAATGGATATTTTGCAGCAGCTCTGTGATCCTGCAGCAACAGGAATTATAATGATCAATCTTCAGCATTCATGTCTGTGATTATTCATACTAGAACACACAACACAGTCTTACCTGTACTACAGCAGCTGAAATGAAAAGAAGAGCTTCAATCATCAGCAGCATCTTGATTCAGTCGAATCTCTCAGATGATTCAGTAGATCTAGTGAAGCACAGACGCTGAAAGACAATTTGTGGTTCTTTATGCCAGATTGAAACAAAAAAAATCATGTCAAATAAGCAATTAAACCTGTCGTGTTTTCTGATGGTAGTGCTATAATGACCCTTAACTTTAATCTCAGTTACCTCAGGATATTGTCTTTTTCCCCAGGTTCTATTTTTGATATTTTTCAGGAGTTCAGGAGCAGTCAGAAGAGTCAGTTGCTCACAGCCGGACGACAACAGTCTTTTTATAGCCCATCGGTTATAATGCGTGTGCGTATGTTCTGAGATATCATGTGTTTGATAAGAAATGACACCTCCTTACAGGAGGTGGTACAATTTCTCATTGTTTTCATTCTGCAAACAGTTAACTGTAAGAATTGAAGAAAATGATGAGAGATGTATAGAAATTAAAATAAATCAATAAAAACTCACAATTGCCCCATTACCACATAGTTCTTTTGTGTTCTACATACTACTATATCACAATATCACAATATGTTAATAAAAACAAATTCTAGTTGGTGGGTCACACACTCCAATGCTTTTGCGATTATCTAGACTGAATGTTCACATTCACACTTTCCCCCATCCCTTATTCTCTGAACCTGTAACCTGTGTAAGTTTTAGCATAATGTCATGTAATTTAAGTTAGTAAGTATTTTGGGAAATTAAGCAAATTACCTTTTTTTTCCCATCTAATGTTGTTATAGGTTGTAATTAGAAAGATATGATTGATTCTGATCTTCACATTTGCTTAAAGTTCATTTGTATCCTTCCCTTTTATCTGACACAATAAAAGTCACCTGTGTAGTGGCATATGATGAGCCACAGATGTGCAGTTATATTAAGAGTATAATATAATTTGAATACAGACATGGGTTAAACTTTATGCTGTAAAAAAAAAAATGGTACAGATTCTTAAGTAAATAATGGGTGCAAGTCATTTTATTGCGTCTCGTCTGGTAGAATAAATTAAAGGGAAAACACTAAGACCATACAGATTTTGTAAATGCTGCAGCTGACGAACTTTAGTTCTTTGCATTTCTTGGTAACACTTTAGTATGGGGAACAACTGTTAACTATGACTTTTACCTCAATGAACTCCTAATTTACTGCTTATTAATAGTTAGTAAGGTAGTTGTCAGGGATGGGCAGTATTTATGATACATGTGTTTCAAATACTAAAATAGTATTTTATAATTTGTATTTGATAGGGTTGATGAAAATGGCTTAGTATTTTGTATCAAAATACTTTAGTGTTTTGTATTTTTGTAGTTTTAAAATACTGTAAAATACTTTGTAAGAAGTCTACATGATGACATCATAAAAATGCGACCTCTGATTGGTGCGTACTCAGTAGTTTGCAGAGACTTGTTGAGATCAGAGCAGAAAAATGATCCATATGGAAGAAGGTGGTCAAGGTACAAAATAATTTTTTGGCATAAATTGCTATAACTTTTAACAGTTCATGTTAAGTTTTGATGTTTGTTTTAGAAGCTTAGGCTAAACAGTTTACCAATTTACATAATGTTCTTGAAAACTATTATACAGAGCAGCAGCTCCCTATATTTATGATTAACAATCAAGTGATTAATTAGTTAGAAACTAGTTGCTATGAATACAGGTGCCATCAGTTGTCTTCTTATGAATGACTTGTTTGTCATTGAGTCAGTGTTGCTGATGCAAAGTAGGCCCTTCATTACCAAACACCAAGTAACTAAATTAGGATACAATTATGAGTCATTCGCAAACTGTTAAACATTAAACTGTTAGTTACTTTAAAACTAACCTTCATCTGGGAGATCACAGGGATATGTGAACATTTGATCTGTTAACTGGTTGCATATGTCAGAGTTATTGCATGACTCGTGCAGAGAAAAGCTGGTGCTATCAAACATTGTTTACTTAAAGGGTTAGTTCACCCAAAAATGAAAATGATCCCATGATTTACTCACCCTCAAGCCATCTTAGGTGTATATGACGTAATATGATCTTAATTCAGACGAACACAATCCAAGATATATTTAAAAATATCCTTAGTCCTCCAAGGTTTACAAATGTTGTGAATGGCTGCCCAAATTTTGAAGACAAAATTATGCATCCATTCATAAAAAAAAAGAAAAAAAAAAAAAAGAAAAGAATCTATAACGCATAGTACGTCATGTCATTGTGTACTACGTCACGGAGGTTAACGCTTTTTGGACGTACGTCCGATGCGTATGGCTGTCGCGACGGAAGCTCATTATTTTACTTTATAAAGTTTTAAATAAGGATATTTGTTGTACACAAATGCATCGATTGGCTTCAGAAGGCCTTTATTAACCCCTGGAGTCGTATGGATTCATTTTTTATGGATGGATGCACTTTTTTTGTCTTCAAAATTTGGGCAGTCATTCACAACGATTATAAACCTTGGAGGACAAATGATATTTTTAAATATATCTCCGATTGTGTTCGTCTGAAAGAAGATAGTCATATACACCTAGGATGGCTTGAAGGTGAGTAAATCATGGAATAAACTTCATTTCTGGGTGAACTATCCCTTTAATCAACTGAGTCAGTGTAATGGTGAAGGGACAGATCAAATAGGCCAGTTGATGGAAGGTTTGTGAAGAAATGTCATGCTCCCTTGTAAAAGTATTTTTTAGTATTTTTAAAATACAAAAATACAGTAGTTTATTTTGATACATGGTGTGGCTGCTGTATTTTGTAGTTTAGTTTGATACACTTTCCTCAGAGACAATACTGAAGGAATCTGCGGGTTGCAGCCCATGATCAGCGACACACGCTGCCCTGCCAAGGCCAAGCCTCGCACCCAAGTCATCGGAACACGAGCCGAGATTGAGGGTAATCGATGGCTCGTCAGCACCCCCACTCGCACTGCCACCCTGACCTACGATCAACGCGACACTGCCACACGTGTCAGCCTGCCCAACCAAAGTATGTGGATTCAGGTAGTACCCACAGGTGCCATCCTCCACCTCGACGATCGTGCATTGCACCATCTCCCAAGTGAAGAGTATCAGTCGGAACTGGAAATCCCATTCTCCTTCAAGAATCACAATTTCCCCTCAGACCCAGAACCGGAACTGAGGATTGAGAAAGGGGGGTCCCAGCTAATCGACATTACTCCCATCGACACAGCCCTCCAAGCACTGTCCCGACTGCCCATCCTAACCAGCTCACCTATAGTTCAGGCTTGGACTGCTACCAACACGTCCCTTTGCCTCTCCTCGGCAATTGGGTACACACTGACACTGGGCCTGGCCTTCATCCTATTCAAAAGGATCAAAGGGATGCAAGAGTCCATAGACAGGTGCCTGCCTGCCCCTCCTCGAGGCTTCAAAAGGAGACAGAGGAGAGGTGTCAAGCCGGAGAATATGCCAAGCCTCACCGAGATGGACCGAGGACAAGTAGGAACCACCTGCTGCTTGACCATCATGATCCATTTGCCATCCGACTTTTGTTACCGTCCAACGAGGTCCACACAGGAACCTTGTTGGCCGAAGTGGGGAATGTAAGGTCTGTACAAGATCAGTGTAGCAAACCAACTTTAGAATTTTCAGAATGCTTTTAGCCTCCTGAACTGTGCATGTAAATCACAAATCGGCTCCGGCAAGTCTGGGACCAAATTGATCCATTGGCATCTTTGTTACTTAATTGAAACAAAACAGAAAATACCCTCACCAGCTCCAGGGACTTCAAAGAGTCACCCTGGTGGGGCTAAGGGCCATGTGGTTACAGACACCAGCCAAAACCCCAATACACATCTCTCAAACACAGACACACACAGTCACGCATTTATCCTCAAAATATGACTAATGTCAAAGTGTACCCGTTGTTGTATTCAAGCTGCATGCATGGATGTATATAAGCTTAACTATGACTGTAGTTGTGTTAGTTTTATTCTAAATGATAAATTCAAGTATAAACTGTATCTTCCCCTTTTTGTCTTTGTTTGTTTAGTCTCGTTTCAAATCTCTCTGAATGTTCAAATTAACAATGTATGTTACATTACTGTAAAATGCATTTTCCTATTTTTAATAGTTCTTAGAAGAAAATGTACTCAGATCTGACACTTCATAAACTATGCAAATTAGGGTCATAAATGGAGACAAAGAAAAAGTTTGCCCGCCAAACCTTCACCCTTTGCCATTGGCTGGCGCATCCAAGGAGGCATTTTTGGCTTGTTTGTCCTTAAAAAGACAACCACACGCACATTTCTTTTGTCTCTCGATTGTCTTTCGCTTGTCCCTCGCCATCTCACGCACGTCTCTCCCGGACGTCTCGGCGACCGCGCTCCCATCACACGTTCCTCTGCTTCTTCGGGACGACCATCTTTTTGGCTTCAAGTTCTTCTTTTTGTCAAGCCTTCGTCTTCCTCCATCACCTAGGAGACGGACTCTCTCTTCTTTATTTTCCGGTTATCTTACTCTTAAGTTAAAACCTTGTTTGAAAATCCCGCCGAAGAACCCTGCCTCGGAAAAGGACCAATTGCTTCAGATTGCACGCACCTGAAACTCCTGCAGAAAGACGAAGCAACCGCAGCACCTAAACCTATGCAAGTATAGAACCATTCTTTTCTAAGCGTTTTAAGCTCCATGCATAAGCTGAGTTTCCTTGCTAGCTCTCAAAGGTTTAACTGTTTGTAATTTGCCATTTTCTTTGATCACCTCTGTTCTCCTGTCTTTACTTTCGCTTTTGTATATATGTGTATTCTTTGTGCATATTTAGCCGTATAGACCATGTATTCGTAGTTTCGTATTAAATGCATTATATTCATGCTCGATTGCCTCTGTTGCTCATTCAACAAACCAAGTCACTTCTACGTTTGATTCTGCAAAACTGCTTTACGCTTTAATGCTATAATAGGAAGTTATTCTTGTGTCCAGAGAACTTCCTTTTATAATAGTCTATGAGAAAACTGATGGTTTGCTGGACAAACTAGGATAGTCTTTCTTAAACCACTATTGTAAATCTAGATATATTTCACCCATGATTTGAGCTAACTGATTAAATACCTGTAAATTCGTTACACTTTTTTTAAATTTGATTTGTTTAAGCCGAGGACACACTTAACGACTGTAAGGTCGATTATGAATGTAATTTGATACTTACGACTGATTGTGCCCAAACGCGCCAAGTCAGAGCCAGTTGCGTTAAGTCTGTGTTTACAGTCAGCATTTAAAATCATATAGTGTGTTCAGTTCAGTCTTAGAATGTTTCAGCTAGTCATTAAGTGTGTCCCCGGCTTTAGAAAACAAAAAGATTCTATCTACAAAGTCGAACTCTAACTAACTGCACACACGAGGACCAATCAGCATCAGCTTTCTTTGTCATGTCGCCGCCTGCTCCGGAAAAGAGAGCAGAAAATGCTAAATCAGTGAAGAGAAGACTAAATTCCACACAATGCGATGTTTATTAGAAACCTCATGATCGACTATTTTATTTATGATCTTGTCAATGACAGCAGCCCAAATTCCAGGGAATTACAGTCTTTTTGTGTGTTTTGCTGTATATATTGCTGAGGAGTTATTTTCATAGTTAGACTAGACACCACGCTAGCCAGCAGCGCTAAGAGGAAAGGATTGGGTTTTGTAGTCTATTTGCTTTATTCCAGTCACGTCATTGTCATACTAGGGAAGTTATGTATATATTAGGTTATGTTTTAACCTTGATCCATCCTGTGTACTTGTACTGAGCTGTGCTTCCATTGTTAACGAGTGCACACAATTAGATTTATGGCAACAATAATAATATGAAGGTATGTAGAATTATTGCTACTGTTATATACTAGTGGTGAATAATTTTATATTATTTTTTGAAAAAAATAATTTGACTTTGGGACCCATTGTGTTTGGGGAGGACTGCGGGTCAACATTTGTTGATGCTGCTGCTTTGTCTGCGCTGTCGTTCTGCCAATAAACTTGCTCGTTGACGCGTTGTTTACTTGGCTTCCTTGTTAAATCTGCTCTTCAGCACATATTTGTTCTATTGTTTTGTTTATTTTGTTTTGTTAAACTTGTTTATTTATTTGTTCGTATTTGTAATGGCTGCTTTGCTTTTGTTTTCTTTTGTATAAAGTTGTGCTTGAGCTTGTTCTTTAGAGCATTAGCTTGTTTGTTTTGCTATGTGTAAATTTGTTCTTTAGTCTGTATGTTTGCTTGTGTATTTTGTTTTGTTTAAACTTGTTTACAGTGTGTTTTTGTCCTATTTGTATCTGTTTTGCATGTTATATTTGCTGTTTAGCCCGCTTTGTTGCCTTTATTTGCTTGTTCTCTGTTTTTTTAGATTGTGTTGGTTGTTGTTATTTGTTCTGGTGTATCTACTTTGATCATATGAAGGTGGTGTGAGTATCTACCTTCATTTTGATGTTTTGTGTTTCTTTTTTTTTTTTTTTTTTACATATTCATATTTTTGATCTTTTGTACTTTTGGTTTAATTTGTACATATTAATACTATTATTATTATTACTTTTTTGGGGGTTACTTCAAGATTATTTTTGTTAACTTTTTTTCTTGTTGCAGGTTTCTAGTTTTGTATTTGGTGTTCTTGTTTCAGCCCTTCTCTTCTTGAAACCACGTACGTGTGTGACTTTTTGTTGGGGATTAATCAATAAGTACTAATATTTCCCTGTTTAACGGTGGCATCAGCTACAACTTAGTTTGTTTCCCTTTCTGAACATACCACTCTCTACAAGAAACAAGACGCACTAAACTGTGGACGTTCACTTACAGATAAAACACTACACACAATTATATATTGCTATTATAGTTTCATCCTTTAAGGTTTTGTGTGATTAGCATGTTCAGCCAACCGTTCAAAATTTGGTTTGATAACAAAGATCACTCACCGTTGCATTAAGAGAACTTTGCACTGCTAACAGAAGATACTCAAAGAAGATGATAAGAAACACAGTTTACACAGTTCATACAGTCTTAGTTCATCATACAAGAAACACTCATACAGTTGTGAGATCACAGGCCTTATTCTACAGCAAAATCTAAGAAAGAAAAATGTTCAGGCTGACGGCACTAATCTCACATAACCTTGATAATTTAATTTAGTTTTAGAAAAACTATGATCTTTTGATAGTAAACGTTTTTGCATCTTTGACACAATTATTTTTGAAGTAGTTGTGTTTCAGAGGAACCTGTTCTACAGGGGGAAATTTTATTGTCCAGAGGTTGCTCTCTCATAGGAAAGCTGATGAAGTTATGTGTCATGCTTCTGATTTGACATAATCTTAAAATTAATATTGTATGCTGAGATGCAAGACAATGAATTAAGGGCAATAAAAGGCTAGTAGATCATTTTTATTGCGGTTCTTGGCACAGACAGTAACAATTTATTTTTCCCCTCATACTCACCCCTTATAAAAATAAAGTATACTTCAAAAAGTTAATTTTATTAAGTATACTAAAGTACTGTACTGTAAAAAGTAATAATAATAATTCACTCAACTTAACTTTTTGAGTTATCTTTTTTTGCACTGACTCAGTTAAGTTGTATTTATGTAGAATATTAATTATGTTGACAAATTTAATGTTTGAACTTATACCCCCGGTTTCACAGACAAGGCTTAAGCTAGTCTAGTTTTAACTGAAAGCAACTTGCACTGACAGATCTCAACACATGTCTCAAGATGCACACCAATGTTTTTCTAAGACACATTTATAAAAGCTTACTTAAATATCCTAATTGAACTAAGGCCTAATCTAGGATCTAAACCCTGTCTGTGAAACCAGGCCATAAAGTTTAGTTTAGTAAGGTGAACTTATGTTTTCAACCAAATTAATAATTATTTTATTTCAATTATTCTTTCTTGTCAATTGTAAATAATTAATTTATTTCAAGTGTTTCAGCCATGTTTTGGTTGAGAACTTCATTCCCATTTAAATTCATTTCTACTGCAAATAATAACTGATCTGATTTCAGCTACTGAAACATCAGCTGTAAATTAAATCAATTACATTTCTCAAGATCTGAGCAAAGGCTCTTTCTTCTGAGATAACAACTGGCCGGATGTACATGATCCCTTACTTAACAAAAACAACTTTTGATTTTAATAATGTATTAGTAAATGTTGAAATTAACATTAAGTATGATTAATAAATACTGTAGAAGTATTGTTCATAAAGTGTGTGTTACCGGGTTAAACAGAGCTAAGGTAAGCAGACTAAATTGCTTTTCTTTATGCGATTTCTTAACTGTAAAATGTTTTATGTTGTGAAGAGAAGTCATAATATATTAGAAAATACAGACATAACAAATGATCAAACAATACTCAAGATATAATGTGACTTTTCAATAGAGAATAGTGCCATAAAAAGACTAAAAGAGATCATGGCATTACAGAAATTCACAAATACAGAAACAAGCCAAAGCATTTTTAGACTAGTGATTATATGGCTTAGATCGAGCCAACCTTGGATATTCTGTTCTGGACATTCATAATCAAAGACTTCACCCCAAACTTGCTCAGGGAAAATTATGTTCAGGTTAACAAGTTGTATAGCGATATTGGACATATCAGCCGTGAGTAAAGTGACATAATCAAATTCAACTGCTCTAGTAATTTCTGGTATCTTCAAACTATAAGAATAGCACCTCACAGTCAAAACAGTTTCAGAGTTAGTCAAAACTTTGGGTAACACTTTACAATAACTTTTTATTAGTTAACTACTTTAGTTAACATTAACTAAGAATGAAAAATACTTTAAAGCATTTATAAATCCTAGTTAATATTAATTTTAACATTTACTTATGCATTATTAAAATCAAAAGTTGCATATGTTAATAGACAATGCACTGTAAACTAACATGAACAATGACTATACATTTTATTAACTAACTTGAAAAACTATATTTTTTATTACCTAATGTTAACAAAGATTAATAAATACATGCACATAGTTAGATCATGTTGTCTAATATATTAATTGATGTTAACAAATGAGACCTTATTGTAAAGTGTTACCGAACCTTGTTACTTATAAGCTCTGAAACCTTTACTAGCACAAACATTAAACAGGACCAAAAGGTTTCTTCTAAAATCTTACTCCAGCATTACAGTGAATGTAATTTTGAAAAGAAAAAACAAAGCAAAACAAAAAAAACTTGACGAATTCCAAAGGCACAAAAACAAGAAAACCAAAATTGTCTGTTACCAACTTTTTTGAAGTTGTAGGAAAAAGTGCTGTTTATGTCAATGTCCCAGAAGCTCTCCATCGGCAGAAAACCTCAAATGTCTATGAAGCTGCGCACCATCTCTACACAGTATGTGTAAATGGACATGGAGGCAGGAAAGTAAAAAAAAATACCTTGAGGAAAAAAACAGAAAAAAACAGAAGGAAAACAATTGTTTGTAAACAAAGTCAGTCCATTATTATAATTGGCTCAATTGAATGAAAGCATAGATATAGATCGTCTCGGTTATGTATATAACCTTAGTTCCCTGAATAGGGAACGAGACGCTGCGTAATCGCTATGGGAACGCCTCTGCGTGATGTCGCCGTGAAGCACAAGTGAAATCTGTCCAATCGGGAGACAGTACGTCATAGGCGGGTGACTTCACTGACCAGGAACTATAAAACTAGCCCAAAAACACTCTCATTCAGCTTCTGAATACTGAAGCAAGACGCTTACGGGCATGCCGGGAGTATGGCAAGGCGACGCAGCGTCTCGTTCCCTATTCAGGGAACTAAGATTATATACATAACCGAGACGTTCCCTTTCAAGGGAACTCGCTGCATAATCGCTATGGGAACGAAATCCCAACGTCGCCATACGAGCAAGTGACCGTTCGTGTGAGGCCTCAGCGCTCAACTCACAGTAACACCTGTGCCCCTGGAGTGGAGCCGAGGTCCAATTCATAAAACCTCACGAATGTATGCGGTGAGGACCAGCCTGCCACATCACAAACGTCATTGAGGGAAACCCCTGAGATTAAAGCCTTAGAGGCAGCCATACTCCTAGTTGAGTGAGCCCAGACGGCCAAAGGTGAAGGTTGTCCAACTGACTCATAAGCAAGTGAGATAGCCTCAACCACCCACTTGCTCATTCTCTGCTTGGATGCAGGAAGACCTTTCCTAGGTGCTCCGAAACATACAAATAGCTGATCAGCTTTTCTCCACATGGCAGCTCTGTGGACATATGCATCCAACGCCCTAACCGGGCACAGCAGATTAAGCTTTTCCTGGTCCGATGACGTAAAAGGAGGAGGACAGAAGGCCTGCAGCACAATAGGTCTCACAGGATTAGTGAGGATCTTAGGTATGTATCCCGGTCTGGGATGAAGGAAAGCCTTAACATTACCAGGCGAAAATTCGAGGCACGATGGAGATACCGACAGGGCCTGAATGTCTCCGATTCTCTTGAGAGACGTAATAGCGAGCAGAAACACTGTCTTAAGTGTAAGAAACTTTTCTGGCACCTCTTCAATGGGCTCGAAGGGGGCCATAGAAAGGCCTTGTAATACAACGGCCAAATCCCAAGCCGGTACTCTCGTGCGGACCGCAGGTCTAAGCCTCAAACTGCCACGGAGGAAACGAGTGATAAGTGGGTGTCTCCCCAAAGATACCCCACTTAAAGGAGCGTGGTAAGCAGCTAGGGCCGCCACGTACACCTTCAGTGTGGAGGGGGATAACCCTGAAGAAAATCTTTCCTTCAGGAACTCCAGTACTGCATTAACCGGGCAGTTAACAGGATCCCACTGGTGATTTTCACACCAAGCAGTGAACAATGTCCACTTCAAGGAGTAGAGTTTCCTCGTGGAGGGAGCTCTGGATTGGAGAATGGTCTCAACAACCTCAGTTGAGAGACCGGAACCTGTGAGCTGTGCCCCTCAGAGGCCATGCCCACAGTTTCCATAACTCCGGGCAAGGGTGCAGTATCAGACCGCCCGCCTGAGAGAGAAGGTCCCTCCTGATCGGAATCTCCAATGGAGACCCGTCGAGAAGAGATACCAGGTCCGAGAACCACACTCGGGCCGGCCAGAACAGGGCTACTAAAAGCAGATGGGCCCCGCCCCGGCGTACTCTCTCCAGAACTCCCGGGAGCAGCGCAATCGGGGGAAAAGCGTACAGCGGTAGCCTCGGCCACGGCTGCACCATAGCATCCAGCCCAAGAGGTGCTGGGTTTGCCATCGAGAACCACGGTGGACAGTGAGTCGTCTCTCGAGACGCAAACAGATCCACCTGAGCTTCGCCGTAGTTCTCCCATAGAAGCTTCACTATCTCTGGGTGAAGTCTCCATTCCCCGGACCTCGGCCCCTGCCTCGACAGGATGTCTGCTCCCACATTCAGGTACCCCGGGATGTATACTGCTCTGAGGGAGAGCAGTTTCCCTTGGGACCACAGGAGGATCTGATTCACCAGCTTGTAAAGTGGGCGTGATCTCAGACCCCCCTGGTGATTTAAATAGGAGACCACCGATGTGTTGTCTGATCGAACTAACACATGATGATTCCTGAGGTCTGGAAGGAAATATTTCAGAGCTAGAAATACCGCCAACATCTCCAGGCAATTTATGTGCCATGAACGATGATGGTCCTGCCAGAGACCTCGAGTCGAGCGACCACTCATGATCGCCCCCCAGCCCGTGAGGGATGCATCCGTCGTTAGCGTGACGCGACGACTGAGAGCCCCCAGCACAGGTCCCTGGGACAGAAACCAAGGTTGCTTCCATATGACTAGAGCACGTAAGCATCGCTGCGTGACTCTGATCATACGAAAAAGATTCCCTCTCGGTGAGAACCCCTTGGTTTTGAGCCACCACTGCAGTGGTCTCATGTTCAGCAGGCCAAAAGGTATCACGTTGGACGCTGCTGCCATAAGACCTAACAGTCTTTGGAACTGTTTGACAGTGAGTGACTGGCCTAGCTTTATGTCTGAGACTGTTGAGAGAATCGATGTTATGCGAGCCGGAGATAGACGGGCGCGCATAATCACCGAATCCCACACCACGCCTAGATAAGTGGTCCTCTGAGCTGGAGAAAGCACACTTTTCTTTGCATTCAATCTCAACCCCAACCTTCTCATGTGAGCGAGAACAACATCTCGATGTTGAACCGCCATCTGCTCTGTGTGAGCCAGAATCAACCAGTCATCTATGTAGTTTAGAATGCGGATGCCCTGCATACGCAAGGGCGTCAGAGCCGCATCTACACATTTGGTGAAGGTGCGAGGTGGCAATGCTAGACCGAAAGGAAGAACCCTGTATTGGAATGCTTCGCCCAAAGTAAACCTCAGGAACTTCCTGTGTTGCGGGAGGATTGATACATGGAAGTATGCGTCCTTCAGATCTATCGTGACAAACCAGTCCTCGGATCTGATTTGTGACACGATATGTTTGACTGTCAGCATTTTGAACTTGAGCTTTGCTACTGTTCGATTCAAGTCTAGGTCTAAAATTGGACGCAGTCTTTCTTTGGCACAATGAAATAGCGGCTGTAAAACCCTGACTCCCTGCTGGGAGGAGGAACCCTTTCTATAGCCTCCTTTCACAAGAGAGTCTCTACTTCTTGTGCCATCACCAGAGCCTGCTTGGGGCCCACCACGGTGGGCAGGACCCCGTTGAATCGGGGTGGGCGTGTTCTGAACTGAATCGCATACCCCTTTTCTATCGTATGCAGGACCCATTGAGATACTTTTGACAGATTTTTCCACTCTGACAAAAAAATCTACTAAGGGAACCAGTCTCTCGAGACTGGCCTCTGGTGGAATATGGGCAGCCAGCACAGTGCCCTGAAGCGGAGCCCCGGCAGGGAACAACTGGACTGGCTGCAGAGAGAACGCGCCACCCTCGGGTGACGTGCGAGGAACTACTGCGCCCCGGCATACCGGCGGGGTTGGCAGAGCTCCCCCCTGAGGGCACCGAAGACAAACAGGCACCATAGAGAGAGGTGAACGCTGTTTGCCTCCGGAGGGGACCACCCTCAGGATCCTGATTTCTTTGCCGAAGCCCTCTTAGCTGCAATGACAGCCCTCAGATCTGTCTTGCTCTTAGAGGGCTTCAGCTGAGAGCGTTGCCCCGACTTCCAGCTCCTCGGAGAGGGAGTACGGGTAGCAACGCTCTGCTTCTGGTGTTGCCTGTGTTGGTGCGAGGAGCTCGTCCTCGGCTTCGGCTGCTCCTGCCCAGCAGCCGAAGGGATTTGGGCACAAAGAGGAAGGAACTGCTGCATAGCAGCAGCCTGCTTCCTCGTCTCCTGAAACCTCTCGGTGACAGTGGAAACAGCGTCACCAAAGAGGCCAGATGGATTCAGTGGGGCATCCAAGAGAAACGTCTTATCACGTTCCTTAATGTCAGACAGATTTAGCCAGAGATGGTGCTCCGTAGCCACCAGGGCTGCCATAGACCGGCCGATTGACTTGGCCGTCTCCTTGGTGGCACGGAGCGCTAAATCTGCTGACTGACGCAACTCCTGGATGAAGTCAGCCCCACTTCCTCACTATCGCCCAAATCCTTCAGCAGGTCAGCTTGGTATGCTTGCAAGATGGCCATAGTATGCAAGCACGCCGCAGCTTGACCTGCTGCCGAGTACGCTTTGCCCACCAGCGCTGAAGTGGTCTTCAACGGCTTAGTGGGCAACGTCGGGGCTTTGAGGGACGATGCCGCCTACGGAGAGAGATGGCTCGCAATAGACTCTTCCGCTCTTGGCATCGCCCCATAACCGTGTCTTCTCATACCAGCCACATTGCTGTAAGTGGAGGTATGAGGGTTGAAGACACGGTAGGAAACTGGTTTCTTCCACAATCTCGACACCTCAGTGTGGAGATCGGGAAAAAACTGCAGCGCCCGACGTGGAGGTAGAGCAGACCTAGATGGTAAAAAGCGTTCATCAAGTTTACTTCTAGTCTGCTGCTCTTGCTTCTTGGCTGGCCAGTCGATGTTGAGCCTGGCAACAGCGCGAGTAAGCACCTCCATGAGCTCCTCGCTCGCAGGAGAGTGAAGTGGCGAGTCTTCAGTCTGTCCTGTTGTCACGCTAACAACATCCAGTTCCTCAGAACTGGAAGCCATTAACGTGACTATGTTGGCCGGAGCGGAAGAAACCGCAACGTGTGCTTCCTGCCTCCGAATCAACACGCTGGATGCAGCAGGTGAGGGCAGAGAAAGGGCTGGGCCCGTCTCCAACCCTGCTGCTACATCCATTTGCGAACCCCAGGACATAAGACGCCGCTCTGCCTCAGCAGAAGCGGGACCCGAGCCCTGGGGAGCACGAACCGAGCCACTGTCCTCGAACAGGGCTCGGCGGGAGCGCAGCGTCCTCAGCGGCAGCTGTTCACAATGCACACAGGCAGCCCCCTCGAGAGCTGCCTGGGCATGCTGCGCTCCCAAACAAACAACACAAAGATCGTGTGTATCCTTGTATTGAAACGAGGGCAGGGATGAACACACTTTCTAAAATGCTGCTGTTCGCTCGCCATAACCGATACCAAAACTCAAAATGAAAGATGGTAGACAGACAACAATAAATAAAACAGACAAGGTACACGTAGCGCTTGCTGAAGACACAGAAGCTGAATGAGAGTGTTTTTGGGCTAGTTTTATAGTTCCTGGTCAGTGACATCACCCGCCTATGACGTACTGTCTCCCGATTGGACAGATTTCACTCGTGCTTCACGACGACATCACGCAGAGGCGCTCCCATAGCGATTACGCAGAGCGAGTTCCCTTGAAAGGGAAATATAGTTGCACTCCAAAGTTTATATACACCTTTGTAGGTTTGAAAATAATCAAAAATGAACACAGACATTTGCTGTCCTTTTCCACCACCCTCCTAGACCCATTTGGTATTCCTAAAGGCAAAGAGTTGCTGATAGTGATCGAAGCCTGCGGCCAAGATGTGTATTGTGTACTGATCCTCTCCTCAACTTTAATACCAGTTACAGTGTGAACTAAATATGAATGAACATCTGAAGGTATGTTATAAGATACAGTACAACTGATCCATAACATGTCACATTTAATCGCTCAATCAGTGTTTCAACCGCGGAAAGACGTCAGTAAAACAGCTTGTAAACAATGATGTCACGTAATGTCACATTTACCTCAGAAAAACCATATTCAGCATAAACTCATTAGTCAGCTATAGAGAGGAGCATTCTGATAAATATATGTACCACATTACATATTCATTATAATTTTATCTTAAATATTTATTTTATTTATAATTCATTTATGTATTTAATGCATGTTTGAATAAATAATTTATGACAGCCACGATTTAAATGTTTATATTTCAAAAAACTAATAGGAGTAGAAATATGATTATGTAATTCTAAAGTTAGTATTATAACTTTATTATAAAAACATAATTGAGTGTAATTTAAGTGTTGGTATGTAAATAAGTTAATTTTAACCTTCAATATTATAGTAATATAGTACCAAGTGACTCCTCGTATAGTTTACAGCATTATTTGAGAGATTTTTTTTCCTCAAGAAAATTTGCCATTAACTGTATCTGATATACATCCAAAATAATCAATATTGAATCGAAATCGAATCGTAAGCTTGTGAATAGAAATCGAATCGTGAAAATTGTGTCAATACCAAGCCCAACTGAATACTGTTAGACTTAGCTGAAAAATATAAAGCACTATTTATTTCATTTGTATCTTTGTTCTGTATTTATCTATGCTTATCATTTGTTCATTATTTTCTATATGCATTCACTCACCTACAAAATCAACCCTGTTGATGGAACGGCAACGGCGACCAGAAGTAAACTGTCAACTGCCGTTGCCGCTAAAGAATGCAAAAATCGCTAAGCAACAACAAAGAGGACGGCGTGGATCATTTAATCATTTGACATAGTAAACAATACATTACATGTAAATAAAAGCAAGAGAATGGTTGCTTTTGGCATTAAATGACATACAGATACAACTAAAATACCACATAACCATAGAACATAACATTTACTTATCTACTGTCACGTATTATCGACTACGGCAAATCGGCTATTCTCCGTAGTAGACAGTTACAGTAGAACTTCAAGAAGTAGCAGTTAACTTTGCGCATGCGCATCAGAACGCCAGAATGCCGTTGCCGTTGTATCAGCAGCTGCTGCTTAAAGTCCCTAATAGCAAGATGGTAGAAAACTATACGTTTCTTGTCTGATAATGTTTTTGTAGTCATCCGGCCATCCTGCAGCCTGAACCACTGTAGGCAAATCACCCTAACACCTTGCAGTATCTGCAAAATGTTACTAATTTTAACAATAAGAGGGATCAGAAAAATTAGCATGTTGTCTTTTATTTAGTACTTCCCTGATGAAGCAGTTCATTCTGTAAGGTGTAAGTAAACTTTTGACTGCAACTGCATCACCTAAGATGAATTAGCTCAGTCATCAGGACAACACTGTAGTAGAATCCTGGGAGAGGCTCCTTCACATTTCCCACAAACACCAGGATTCCAGTGACCACACCATCTTCACTGACACTGGCCTTTAAACATGGAGAACATTTTATAAATGTTTTTATTCCTACTTTACAGGGAATTAAACATAACTTAATCAATTACACAAATAGATAAATAACCCAAGACCCAGTGATTCCCACAGCAGTGCAGATCCTCACAGAGCCGACAGAACTCCTACAGGACACAACACAGACATGAATGACAAGAGTCACTACAGAAACCATATCATAGACAAGTCTTATAAAGGTAAAGGACAGTGTTAAACACCATGTTTGGACATTAAAATATGAAACAGACTGGAGTTTTAGCAGATGGTTTACAGTACCTTCCTGAATGTCTGCACAGCAGCAGCCAGAATACCACCAGCAGCAGTCCACAACATTTCCTAAGAGTCAAGATTTAACTCACGATTTTTTTTATCTTTGGGTGAATTATTCTTGCACAAACGCTCTACTGGATGAATGGGGAAAAATTCCCAAAGAAAACACTCCAAAATCTAGTGGAAAGCCTTCTCAGAACAGTGGAAGCTCCTTAATAATGTCTGTTTATTTAGAATGCAATGTCAGAGTCCCTAGTCAGGTGTCCCAATATATTTGTCCATGCATTTGAGGCCACAAGCACATGCAGATCAGCGATTCTGAAAAAAAACGTAACGGACGTAACAGAAAGAGAGTCTTAATCACTTGCAGCACCTTTAATTATGTTTTCAATCACCGAAAATCTCACATTCAACCTGTTGTTCACAAGAACATTTGCCGGAATTGGCGCACGAGACAGCACAGTGTCACACCATATTAATAATCACCATATAAATCAAATGTGTTTCAGGTGACTTGAGATAAAATTTTTGGACTAATGAAATGTATTTCTGCTTCACTGCACTAGAGGGCAGCATCGTGTGATGCCCACTAAAGTGTTATCACATTTGTGGTAGTTTCTGTAATTTTATAATTAATGTTTTTGAATATTTGTTCAGGGGTAATGAACCTGGTTCCACCATCCTTTCACTAAAATATTTTATATAGAGGTCAGGAGTAATTGTGGAGTTCGCCAGCAGGTGGTAGAGTGGCGCTTATTGTGCTCCAGGGGGCTTTACGTCAGTTTGGTCCGCTTTGCCGTTGTCCTCTTTCTGCTGAGCGAGATGAAAAACGGACGCAGAGTTTGCCCTGTCTCATTTATTTCTCCTGTTTCCAGGTTGGTGGAATAGTAAATTAAGCTAAGTACCTGAAGTGTAATATGTTGACATGTTGCTGAATGTTTTAATGTCCGCTAATAAGGTTTTTTTAATGAATATGTGGAAATATATGTACATAAAGCAGTAGCCGCATTTTCGCGCCTGTTAACGTCACCTGTTGCTACCAAAGTCACGTCGGACAGAGTTTTATTTTTAGCTCCTTGAACATTTTGTAAAGTCTTAATACTTTTGAAATGTATGATGTTGTGTAAAATGTTAAAAGCTAATGTTAAAAACTGAGTTTATGTAATGGTTAAAAGCTAATGTTAAAAACAAATGTGATATATTTTAAAAGTGGTTAAAAATTAGAAAAAAATCTGTCAGCTCATGCATTTTGGGAAGAGTAAAAAGAAATGACTTTAGCTGGAAATGGAAATTACAGGAACCATATATAAGTGATAACATAAGCTATGTTTTATTTTGAGTTGGAAAGAGACAACTTGCATGGTAACAGTGGTTATTGTCATTTTGATTTATTTAATCACACAAAGCTTATAACTCAGTATTTGCTGAAAGATGAAAAAAAAAAAGACAAATTGTATTTTATTTTAAAGTCATGTTTATTTCATAGTGAACATTGAGTGTTTGTAACAGAGGAGGATTTAAATTGTGAGTGTCTAATAAATCCTCTCGTCCTCTTTCTGCTGAGCGAGATGAAAAACGGACGCAGAGTTTGCCCTGTCTCATTTATTTCTCCTGTTTCCAGAGAGAGCATATAAGTTGTTTCAACCCAGTCTCCTGCTACTGCGTATCTATACTACGAGATTGCATTTTCATTCGGCGTAGTATTTACACGCCAAAGTCACATTTGGCGTATATATGGTACGCAAAACCCTCCCGTTAAACTTCCATTGATAGAAAATGCGTATGTATTGCACGCAGAAATTTATTATAGTCAACGTCATCATCATCGTCCCGCCCCTTCAATCGAACGAAGATTCACGATGTAATCTCGTGCAGGTGCCGAAGCAGCATATGCAGAAATATTGATTTAGACTCACTTTTTACTCATCATCTCTAGTGGGGACGAATGTTGCTACTACATCTATTACGCACTGAGGATCATAATAGGGGATTGTTTTTATAGTTTAATTCAAAACAATCCCCGACGGGGAAAGAAAAATGCTTGCAGAAGCTTCATTAATTCAATGTGAATTAGTTATATGTGTGCTTTATTTAATCTGCTCTCTGCTTTTCTTTTTTCTTTTTCTTTTTTTTTTTTTTTGCTTGTTTAATGTTACACGAATTTTTGTTTCTTTGTTTGTGATTGTATTTGTAATAGTAAAAGTATTAATAATAAATAAATAAATATATATATAAATAAATAAATATAAAAAGTGCATTGCCCTGATTTTTAGTCCTTCGCTGTTTCAGGAACCACCCACTCCCGCTTGGAAACCAATCAAATGTTTAAACATTTTTAGCGCCATCATCAATATCCCGCCCCTCATCAAAGTGGACCTCGTGCATCATCAAAGTCGTCAATCATCAGAATACGTAAGTAATTAGCAAAAACATATATATATATATATATATATATATATATATATATATATATATTAGCAAAAAGTATCAGTTCTTGATAACTCAAATTATTGTAATTACAATTAATCAAACTTTATTTTCTTAAGTGAGCATGCACATGTCGGCCTACAGTTGTCAGGCGGTTAATATCAGTTTAAAATCATTTCTCATTAAAAGTTTTTAGATATAAAATTTAGTGAGGGTCAGCTGTTGCGCAACGATTACTTTTGATTACTATTGATGCATCATATGTTTTTGGTTACGTTATGATGAGATCACACTACTTTATGTCCATGCCAGGCATTACGTGTAGATCACAGATGTGTGGATTAATCAATTCACTGTAAACCTGACTTAACCCAACTTGTTTTTTATTTTGTTATTTTTCCCCTATTTTACATTTGTTCAAGCAGAATGTCCACAGGCTCTTAAGAAGCAGCACTTGTTCTTGGAGATGTGTTTCTTGATCAGATACAGGTAACTTTAGAAATTGTATCTTAAATAATTTTTTATTTTGACTTCTTTTTCTCTGTCAAATAATTTTAAAGAAAACTACAAATGAATAGTTATATAGGCTAATATATTATTCATGTAAGGTAAGTATAAACTACTTTAAAACCTGTTAAATATACTATTTGCAATTTAGAAAGAAGAAAAAAAGCAAGCCAAGAGGTCTAAGCCAGATCCTACGACTGTGAAGTGGAGGCAAAGGGACAGAAATGGGAATGTTGTAAGGCCGCTTCGAAAAAAAACCCTCAATAAAACAAAAACTGAAAAGAAAGGCTCCAAACCACGGTGAGACAGTTGTAAATTTACAGTTATTGTTTAAATTTACTGTTATTTTCAGTTGTGATTTATATTTCCCATATGAAAAAATACTATTTATAGTAAATACTATAGTGTTTTTGAACCATACTATAGTAAAATACTTGAATTAATTTGTTGTGGTAATTCTATAGTTGCTGTGGTAATATAACAACTATAGTAATATAAACAAATTACTTTACCCAATACTGTACTAAGTTTTCTACAACTATAGGGTATATTATACTACAATATACATTACGGTTTACTCTTTTAAAAACTAAAGTATACTACAGTATTTATTAGTTTATTAGTTCACTATAGTTAATACTACAGTATACTGTAGCAGCATAGCAGCACAAGCTGTAGCACAAGTGTTGTAAATACTATAATATATACATTATACTACAATTTATTATAGTATGGTTCAAAAACACTATAGTATTTTTTTCCTGTGGGTTTCTCCATATTCAATAAATGTTTAGATTTATGTAGTCTGTTTTAATCTTTAAGTGCACTTAATTACATATAGAACCAGATATATAGAACCCCAAAGCATAATGTATTAATTTTATTTTGTTTAAAGGTCCCACCAGTGTGCCCATCCAAGAGGAATTTGTTTATCGAGCAGAAACTGGTAACTGTACACTATGGTTATATGGAATGGCATCTGGTTAATAGAGTTTAAGTAATATTCTGCCAGCTGCAACCTACATAATTGCATATTTTTTTATAAATGAGATCCTGGTAACGCTTTAGAAAACTGATCCTTCATTAATGAATAACTACACAGGAACAAATGAGTAATGCATTCTAAAGTATTCTAAAGTGAAGGTCATGGTAACCCACTAGTAATTGCTTAAGTGTTACCAAATACATCAGAAGGAATTACTGTACAAAACTGTACAAAAACCTCAAAAGTTTACAATGACTCCAGTAGTTACTAGTGGGTTACCATGATCTTCACTTTAGAATACTGATCCAAATAATTAGTAATTCCTTCTGAAGGATTTGGTAATACTTCAGTCATTACTAGTGGGTTACCGTGACCTTTACTTTAGAATTAATTATACATTATGCATTATTCACGTTAATTATGAACTTGTATATATAGTTCTTAGTAGTTCTCTGGGAGGTGTGAAAAAAACAGTAGTTAGTGATTAGTTATTAGTGAACTACCACCTTCAACTGAGCACTGTTACTTACTAATTCATTAATCAGAGTTTCTTGATAGTTAATAGTAGTTATAGAGTGTTAATAATGCTTTACTCATCTGTTCCTGTGTAGTTTCATTCATTATTCATTAATGAAGGATCAGTATTCTAAAGTGTTACCGAGATCCTTGTACTATATCTCTATAAAAACTGATTGTATTGTGTATTGACTAATAACACTGTTTTTTGTTTCTCCTTCAATGAAGCCTCACTCATTGAAGAATTGGAGCATATCCTTAATGACGAATGTGTTCAGCCTGAAGAGGTGTCTTTGGCCACAACCTGGCAAAAGAGGCAATCCCTAAGCCATGAAAGATGGCACATTGCAAGGGAGGCCATGGTTAAGAATCTTTTGGCAGCTGAATATGTTCAGGAACGCATCTGCCAACACTGTCTTACTGCAGAGGCCATTGTACGGTGCAGGGACTGTCTACCTAGGCAGTTTCTATGCACCGTGTGTGATGGAGATGTTCATCAGCACCTACCTCTCCATAACAGAGACTCTATGGCCCAGGGGTTCTTCAAGCCATTGTGTCCAACCACTGCAGTGAAGAGACATTCCGAGGCCATTGAGTTCTCTGAACAGGGTATGCTTTTCATGTGTCCCATCATACTTTTCAGTCTGTACATTTTAAATGGCTGTTCATTAGTGTATAATTATAATATCTATTTAAAATAGTTATGATATATTATCATATATTTAATAAATATATTAGATTATATTTCTTTTTATCTTGTTTATGAATCCTTTGCTGAAGAGTTTATTATCATTGTTTTGCTTTTGAATTTTTAGTCCGATATCTTCCACTACTTTTGCCAGAGAAAATTTGTGCCTGTTCAGAAAGTTCCTGCAGGTTGATCAGTGGCAAGCCCATTATTGTAATAAATTTTAATGGTAAGATGTAGTTTTTTCTCTTTATGAAAACAACACAAATTAAGGTTAATATAAGAACTCAATGCTTGCATGTAATATCTGTGATTAGGAATTTTTAAAGCTGTTGTGATGCATGTGAACTTTTTTATTATAGGACGGTACAATCTCACCCTTCCATCACTGGAGACCTCATGCTGCAGGAAAACATGGGCAGTAGGGCTCAGTGATCTCCTCAAGTCTGGGTACTGGCCAGCCTCTATACATTTTGAGACCGTGTATGAGGCTGGCCTTTTTAGGTCTTTTCTGGATTTAAAACTTTTTGCTCCAGGTCTTTCACGTCAAGCGTTCCTCGGAATGCTTGACCGGAGAACAGAGTACAATGGCAGGGTAAATATTGTTATTCAGTGTATATTGTTAACATGATGTTTGTTCTTTAAAGTGATTGATTGGTTTGGTTATTTCAACAGAGTGGTAAAATATGTGGAGACACCTTCCAGAGAGCCTTGCTGGAGTGGACCTTTGCCCAGCATGAGGTTGAGAGGCTTTGTGGTGTACAGCCATTTAAATGTCCTGCTTGCAGTCCTTCCATGCATGCCATCTCAGTGGATGGTAACAGGAAGCTGTACAGGTTCCATAATGCACATGGGTATGTTTTTTTCTTTATTTTTTTATTGTACTACTTAACTGTCTATATCATGTTTCTCTTTCCCAATAAAATTAAGCACAGAGAAGGGCTACTTCGATGGGACATTTATAATGAAGGATGAAGATGTTTCGTCCTTTGTGGGATATGTTCATGAAAAGACCAAGCATGTAATAACCCTTAATATTGTCATATTGTTTATTCCAGTCCAGCTACCATTATTAAAATATTAATAATAATTTTATTGTAATGTCTTGTAGGCCACAGGTAAAGGGGTGTGTGGCTCTTCTCAATGGACAGCAGCCAAGGAGTCTGCAAAAAAGTTGACATCAAAGATTGACGAGGAAGGCCTTGAGATTGCTGTGTGCCGACATGGAGGACTTTTAAAAGGCCTAAATATGTTCAGAGGGGAAATATTTGCTTATCCCCTGTTCCTTCAAAACACCCTCTCAAAAGAAAATGTGTCATTCTTCTGCTCAGATGTCGCCTGCAAGTACTGGCCATACTTAAAGAGAGTGGTGGGACACTGTCCAGAGCTAAGGCCTTTATTAAATATGCGCCCACTATTATCAGTTATGCATGCCAAAGCACATGAGAGGAGTTGTGAGGTAAGATTCTTTCTTTACATTAAATTATATTAATGATATTTTTGTGGTATGGACATGTACTTTTATTTGAACAGCCATTGTTTGTTTTGTTTTTGTTTTTGTTTTTTGTAGATAAAATGGTCTGGAAGAAACCAAGAGGGAGCTGGTCTTACAATTGGAGAAGAGGTGGAGCAAGTCAACTCCTTCTTGTCGAGAGCTGCAATTTGCACTAAATACATGTCCAAAGCTGGTGAATATATTAGATAAACACTACTTTTAACATATAGTTATTTCTAAGTATCAATGAATCATAACTAACTTTTTTTAATATATTTTCTTTGACCAACTATCTAATAATAGCACGTTCAGACATGCTCACTGTTCTTGCTTCTGCATGGAACAAACAGAAGTCTGAAAATCTGGCCAAATGTTTGTCTCAAAGATACATTAAGATATTTTACTGATGCAAAAGTCAACCTTGTTCTTATCGTACAAAAAGTACATTTAAAGGGTTAGTTCACCCAAAAATGAAAACTCTATCATTTATTACTTACCCTCATGCCGTTCCACACCTGTAAGCCCTTCATTCATCTTCAGAACACAAATTAAGATATTTTTGATGACAGAATGGTGTCATATTTCCTTCCATAGACTGCCTTTGTTATTGAAACGTTGATGCTTCAAAAACTCCATAAAGAGATTGGAAAACTAATCCATATGAATTGAGTAGTTTATTCCAAATTTTCTGAAGAAAATCGATTGGTTGTTATGACAAACAGATTTAATTTAGGCTTTTACTCGCATGTAAACATTGATCAGCAAACATAAGCAGAAGCTCAACCAAACTTGAATAATGCACAAGAGCAAACCTCTCTTGGAGGCTCAAACGTGCTGCATAACCAGAGGTTCATTCTTCATCTGTTCATCATAACAAGTGATCGATTCTCTTCAGAAAATGTGGACTAAACCGCTTGATTCATATGGATTAATTTTACGATGTCTTTATGAACTTTTCAAAGCGTCAAAGTGGTAGTTGCAAAATTCAGTCTGTGGAAGGAAATCTGACATCATTCTGTCATCAAAAATATCTTAATTTGTGTTCTGAAGATGAACGAAGGTCTTACGGGTGTAGAACGAAATGAGGGTGAGTAATAAATGACAGAATTTTCATTTTTGGGTGAACTAACCCTTTAACATAATTTGAGCAATTACATCTATTGCATACATTGTTGAACTATAAACCTTTATGATCAAATTAATTTTATAGTGTTTTGATATGTATTTAGACAACCGAAAAGCTGAAAGTGGAAAGAGAGAGCTTTGAAAGTCTGCAGGCTGAGCTTAATGTCAGTGATGATGACATTCAGCAGTGGGTCAGTGATGTCCAGCAGTGGGCCACAGGTAATACATTTTGAAGGGCCTGTTTTATTTTTTCATTATAAATGTTGTGCACAGAAGGCAGAATATATCAAATTTGTAAGGCTAATTCATTTGTTTGGGATGTAGTATCAAGTGCAAAGGATGACACTGGACTTGAGGGCAGAATTCGAGGCCTTTATGTCAGCATAAAGCTGAGAAAGATTAATCTGTACCATCAGACAGGTCAGATAAGATGATGATGATGATAAAAAATGATTCATATAGCTAAGGAATGAACTTGAGTGCTGTTATAATAAAATATGTTGTTGATTTATTAGATAGCAACAAGAGAAGGCACAAAATAAGGAGGAAAATTAATGAAGACAAGTCAACCTTGGCAGCTGCCATTAAGGACTTCAATGAACAGTCAGTCCACCAGCTTCCTTCCGTGGATGAACTGCTCACAGCTGATAATTTCCAATGGCCATGGGAATGCCCTGACACTAGTAATTAACTTTAAAAAAATATTCAGTGTATTTGATAAACATTGTTTGATGTTAATACAGTCCTCCTCAGTGTTTAAAAGATGGTAATTTAGGACCTTCATTAATTGCAGGTAATTACCTCTCAACTAAGAAGATGCTTTCCCGACTGAAGGAGGAGGAGCAGATCATAGTGATGGAGGTGAAGCAACACTGGCAATCATTGAAGGAAGCTGAATGTTCCCTGAGGGATCTCTCAGTTCAAATACAAACTAACAGTGAGTATCCATAACTAATTCAATAACCAATGCTTTGCTGGAATTAAAACATTAGGGATTGGTTTTATTTATCCTCTTCAATTTTTTTATTCCTTTTTTGTGTAGACAGTGACTTTGAGCTTTCAGAGGAGAGCGCCAATGGACTACTTTGCCTTCTCAAGAGAAAACTGGAAGACCTTCAGTTTCTGCAAAATAATGCTAGGATGTTATACCGACAATGTGTTCTGGGACAGGCTTCGGACAGCATTCTATTTGATAACATTTCCGATGAAGAAACTGAGGCAGTAAACTACAGCTCTGATGAAACAGACAGTGATGAGGGCTAAACCTGAGTATATAGAATAGACAGATACTGAAGAACTATTTTAATAAGCTGTATTTCTTTTTTTTGTTGTTTTTTTTTCACTGTGAGAAACATTTTAGCATATTAACAGAATCTATTTAATATTTTCCCATCCTAATGGAAATGAGATTAAGATTCAGCAGTACAAGTTTTGACTATTATTTTTGAATCTTTAAATGTGTTTGTGTATGTAAGACAGGTGTTTCACTCCATGCATTTTTATAGTCTTATAAACAGCCATACAACCTCCATCCCTATTAATTATATTCTATTATTTCCATTTTCCTTCTCTCTTTCCTTCGCTCTCATGGGACCATGCAGTGTATATCTGTGAGGGGTGTTTTGCAGTGTGTACATATCTTACATTGATAGAAAGTATATAAGGATGCATAACGTTTTCACCTAATAATTTTTTTTCCTTACTGTAAGCAAAATAAAATACTTGTACAGTGATCTACAAAAACAGTCTTGTCTTTTTATCTCCTCTCTGTTCAGGCAGGTTTTGCATGTGATGTGCAGATAATTCTGCAGTATATTCTCTTTTGACTAATACATACTGTTCTGATAAATACTATGACATAGCCAGTGCAGTTCTTACAAATTGTAGTCTGTTACTAATTCCAAATTACATGACAAATTGTATCCATTACATTACACATTTAAGGTAATAGACTGTGATTTGTATTTGATATGTTTATCTGCATGTCATGTTACCATTAATGGACATCAGAGAATAAAACTATTATTATTATTATTATTTAATTGTTGACCTAACTTAACTGAAAATCTCAGGGCTTACTTCAAGTAAAATTATTAGTAGGTCAAAGAGGTTCATCTGTCAAAAATTGTGGAGAAACACTGCATTGCATGTTAATATGAAATGATGTGAATTTGTACATTTTAGTGTGTTTAAAAGACAAAAGCCTTCCAAGGACAGTGATACATGGTTAAATGACTCAGTCAGTGTTATTCAATTAATAATGTTTACATCAGAAGTCAATTAGATATGCAATGTTGAGCACTTAAAACACTTAAAATTAAAATGATTTCTGTAAATCCAGTGATCAAATGCTGTGTTTGGCCTGAGTTTTTTAGAGATAGACATATGACTAGTGGCTAAACTGTGAGTGCTATTCCACAAATTTATTTTTTTAGAAAGGAATTTTAAAAGATAAAAAAGAAGTAGGGAGAATGTTTTATATATATATTTACTGCCATTGTGAGATTAACATGTAATCGTGTAATCAATAAAACAAAAACAAAAAACCTATAGTCTGATTATGAGTATTTAAAATGTAACTAATTACAAGTACTTAATTTTTGGAATCTGATTACATAATCCAGATTACATGTAATTAGTTACTACCCAACAATCAACAATGATTATATAATGTAGAATTGCATTTTAGGTAATAGTCTGAATACAGTTGTCTTATGCCACAATTCAGAATCTTGAATTAGCATTTTATTAATAATGTCTTGGGTTAGGGTTAGGGTTAGAGCTGTCCTAATGCAAGTAACCAAGAAAATGTAAAAATTCACCCAGAATGTGGACTATTTTATCAGTGTTTTTAAATACATCAACCCACCTGATTTTCATGTTGTATGCTATAATGTATAATGTATGCTAAATTTAGTACTAAATCAGCCTGTCAAGACCAGTTGTGTTCATTTGAAGTATTACTGATTATATTACAGTGATTGGTTATTAAATTATAAAGTACAATGACACTCTTTTGTTGGTCCTTTTGACGTGAAAAATGAGTTAAGTATTACAAGCAAGGCCCAACACTGGATAAGGATGTGTAATAGTGCAATGAAGTGTCACAATATGTATTGGTTGTTTAAACTGGTGTCTTTGTTTACTGTCAACACTGTATTCTTGTTCTTGGTCTAATTAAATAAACGGAAGCCCATTCCAAATGGGCATTTATGATGATTTTTGGGGGTCTGTTCTTGTTCTGTTAACTATGACTGGATGAACTTGCAACAATTTACATAATGGCAAGTTGTTGAAAAGACAATGTAATTGTGATTCAACACACTTTGTTGTCCATGATGAGAATAATGTTGGACACAGTTTTCAAATAGGCTATATATGAAAAGGTGGCACAAATGTGTTTTAAAAAGTGTTCATAGTAAAATACCAAATTTCATCCTGCCTTTCAAATATGTCATAGAGGTTTGCACAATAAACATGATTAAATATCCCTTTGTTTATTAAAGATAGTACTTTTTTCCAGTTTGTTATTAAACGTTACATTACCCATAAGCAATACCCATACATTGTTATTAAACAACTACATTACCCATAAGCCTCTGTCATTATATCGAAGGAACGCAAAAAATATGGCGCTGTTATTTGTAGTTCAGTGAAGATATGCTAGGGTTAGGGTTAGGATATCGTTAACGGGGTAATACCTCACAACACAGCAACACCGCATTGTTAACTAAATGTATTACTGACGTAATAATAACAGCAAAACATACTTTGCAACATTAAACGTTTTTTAGATGGGTAAAAAAGATTATCCAATCACAGCGAATCCGCGTGTTCCAAGGGAAGATCAGAGCCAATGACAACCCATTTGAGCAGAAGTGTCACACGTACTTGTCCATATATGGTCATTTTTGACAGCTCTTCCAGGTTCTTGTGGTGAATGGACAGATTATGATTTAAACATTTATTTGCCCCACATTATATCAAACTAAAACGACAGATTGGATTGTGGGGTTAACCCGATGCAGCAATAGATTTGTTGATTACAGTGAAACTTTTTTTTTTTTCAAGCAAGGGCCTAATGGTTCCCATTGTATGCATTCATATACACACATGTATATACATATATATGTATGTGTGTGTGTGTGTATATATATATATATATATATATATATATATATATAAATAAAGATTTTTACAAATGTTTTTTCCTCCCACAATTTCTTTCTCATCGGTAACTTTTTGTAACCCAATTTATTTTGCTCAGAAGGGATGTGTAAGCACTATTATCTGTACTATTGTACTATATTTTGTACTATTAAAAGCACTGTTTGACTATACAAGGATAAATTTGTAATAATTCTACTGTGGTATTTACTAAATATCTTATGCATTAATGCAGTAGTGGTACGTCACTTTCTCTAGACTCAACTCACTGGTCCCATTTGGAGCAATCTGTGTTTATGTGCTAATATATGACACTATAATATACCTCGTACATCTAGCCTCTAGTCTAGTGAGAATATGGTTGTTCATATCCATATATTAACTGAATAGACAAGTATATATGATACTGCACACACACACACACACACACACACACACACACACACACACACACAATGGGCTTATACTCAAAAACGACTATGTAAGACTACAAATGACTTCATATTTCCATGAGCCCTTCCTGATTGATAGTTTTCCCAGTGTTGCTGTGGGTTTCCTCTGGGCGCACCAGTGTCCTCCGCACTCCAAAAACATGCAGGTATAGTTAATCAGGAACTAGAGGCTATATTGTGTGTGTCAAGTCAAGTCAAGTCACCTTTATTTATATAGTGCTTTTTACAATGCAGATTGTGTCAAAGCAGCTTTACAGTGATAACTGGTATATAATTTTGGCTGCACAGCAGCTCTTAAAGAAAATGGTGTCATTATCCATTTTAAGTAAATTCAGTATTGATTCATTCCGATGTAAGAAACAATAGTTATTAATTCAGTTAATTTATCTATATATCAGCACTGGAGTAAACAGCGATGTCATCATCCAGCTCAGTTCAGTTCGCATACAATGGTGTCAATGCAGGCAGATCAAAACACTGCTGAATATCAAATGTCATCTCTGTGACAGACTGGACAGGGTGATTTTCAACCTTTGGCCTGTAGTAGCTTGAATAAGCTCCAGCCCCTGGATATTTCAGATATATATATATATTATTTTTTTTTATAAAAGGTAAAAAGATATATAGACGTAATGAAAACACAAACCTTTATTTGTCCACTATAACAGTGGCTCAAAAACAAACAAACAAACAAAAATGTACATAATGTCATAATGTACCAGTAATGTAATTAGCATTGAGTAAGTGTAATTTGAACATGATCTTCAGGCTGCCAGGTGGGTGGCCATGTCTTCCTACTGGAAAAAAGTCAAAACAACAACTAATAAATGAGAAAATTACAGTGGTGAATTAAGTTGCCATGTAGGTTTACTTACCAGGATGGACATGGCAACCAATGCACCAGCACTTCTTTACGTCCCTGTGAATTAAGTAAGAAAAAAGAGCCAATTACAAAACAAATCATTACATTTCCATCTTTACACATCATTACATCACTTACTATATTTTTAAAGCATTTAATGTAACTCAAAAACTTTAAACAAAGCACCATTGAAAGCCACCATCCCACCATCCTCATCTGGTATTACTGTGGTACAGCAACACACCAGCACAAAAACAGAGACAGGGGTAGCTGCAGGTCGGAGTAATGGGTGTACCGAAAGGTGGCGTGCTGAAAGGTGAATGCTACAACAGAAATTAACCCTTAACCCTATCCCTAACCTTAACAGACAGCTTTCACTACCGATTATAAAGACCTTTCTCCAACTTTTAACAAGCCCCAACCTTTCTCCACACCCAGTGCTCCAACATGGCATGACCCACACCTGCAAAAACACACTAAAGCAGGTTTTGTCATCAAAGCATGCAATCTGAAATTTGAATTCCAATTCATAATTTAAGATTCTTATCATCTTAACCAAAACTGACCCATAAATGCGACCCAAACAAAGCCCAACAGACTGAAGAGCAACTTCAACAACTGCTGTTAACATATTCAAAAGCAATGGAAAAACACATCTGAACTGTACATGCTATATAGTTAGATTATAAGTTATATTCATATTACACTGTAGAAGCCAACACTGTAGTACTGTACAGAACATTTTATATTAATATATAATTCACAGTTCTTCACCTTATTTATTGTTTGTGTACTGATGTGTAATATTCTACACTGCCTGTACTCATACTATAGTCAGAAAGCAAGTAAGAATTCCATTCCAGATGTTTATTTTTTGCAATAAAGTACCCTTCACATTAGCATACATTCAGTGTGAAGTTATTAACATTACAACAGAGCTAAATATTTTGGGATACTGATCCATTCATAGTTTGAACAAAAACATACATTAATTACTTAATTTAATACATTTTAATAAATTATTTAAATTAATTTACTGTACATGAAAAGGTCACGGTATTATAGAACACAACATTGACAGATTGTAGATACAGATTAATACCAACCTTTCTGAGACGTGTCTTAGATACAAATTCCACTGGAAATACATCCAGAGACGCATGGAATGGACATTCTGTACAAATGTAATTTGGTTAGAAATGTATTAATTACTTAATAACTAGAACAGAGAATGTCTAAAAGTTAAAAAGCAAAACAATTTTTAAACATCTAAAAATCTAAACAGCACTGAAACAACAAATATAAACATCAATATTTTGAGAACTTTCCAAATGGATGACAATGTGTAATAGACTAGCTATGCAAAGAGCTAAAACACTGGTCTGAAACTCAGTTCCTAGAGGGCCACAGCTCTGAACAGTTTTGCTCCAACCCTAATCAAACACACCTGATCCAGCTAATCAAGGGGCACGTTCAAGCTTAAACCGGTGCGCAACGTTTTGCTACGGTTTCTGGGTTGAACACCATATTAAACAAAATAGACATGTTTCCTGGAAATGGTGTGCAACGAGGTTTGAGATACGTTTTCTCTTGTTTGGTCGGTGTGTCAAAATGCCCAATCAGCAGCAACATGTATATAAACCAAGCGGTATTAAAGAGACAGCTCGCACAATGGGTCCAAGTAAAGTCGTTTACAAATGTGTCCGCTGTAGCTCGGTATACGCAACAATTGAAGATATTAGAAGACATGTTTGTCATAAGAGTTTTATAGTAAAAATATAGCATATCTATTCTTCAAAAAGAACACAAAGAATGGCCTTCTCAGCTACCATAGTTGCAACTCTTGTGTCATCAGAACAGGGTGTTCAGCGCACCACCGTTTCCATTTAAAAAACGTTTTTCAACGTTTTGTCGGGGCTGAACGCAGCCCAGGTCTTCAGCGTTACTAGCAGGTGTGAGTTGGAACTGGTTGTAGCTAAACTGTGCAAGGCTGTGGTCCTTTCAGTTTAAGACCACTGAAAACTGAATTGTATAACATTTCATACCTGTGTCTGTATTTTTTTGGCGCTTTCTTTTGGCTGCCATGTTGACAGCTGATTTGCTGTAAAGTAAAAAAAAAAAGTTTTAGCTTTGTTCAAGTACATGTCAAAGAACAGTTTTCATTGAGCCTGAGTTCACATTGTTCCTTGCTCATTGTATAGGCTTTACCCAAAGTCCCTTTAAGACAAGTAATTTCACACTGCGATCATCTTTGAAATGCCTCTTGGGCATCCAAATGCAGCTCCTATCTCTCTGAATGGGGAAACATCAAATTCTCCAAATGATTACGATTAAATTTCCAATTTTAAAATCACCAATAAAATGTTCATAAAGCATTTTCAAAAAACTTTTCAGACTGCAGTAGCCAATGCGCATGTGAGTCATACACGCGTATCTCAGAATTAACTATAGCAACCGGAGCTTCTAAAGGCAGCTGGGATGAAGTGGTGACTTTTCTAGTTGTGACTGGTTCTATTATTTAGAACGTGGGATTAATTTGCCATGTTGTGCATAACACTTTCTCCCATTAATGAATAATAGGAATGTAATGTTTTCCTATATCTAGAGTCTTTGTTTCACCCTATCTTCTTCTACTCACCAATCTGGTTTTAATACGACTCCCTCTATCTCTTTTCTCTCATCCATTTCATCCATCTTAAGTGCACTAATCTTTCGTTTCTCTGCCTGTTTCTTCATCTCCTTTGCCTGTTTAGTCTTTTTTGTCACTTTCATTTCCCCTTCTTCATTAACAGGCCTCTCTGGTTCTTCCCCCCCACTTTCTGTCTGTTGTTCTTCGATCTGCTCTTCATCCTCCAATCTTTCCTTCATTCTCACTTCTACATTGTTCTCTGATAAAATGTTCTCTTCATCTTCTACAGCCTCGTTTATGTCCTGACTCTCTGTCCTATCACCCTCTGTGTCCTCTTGTTCTTTTTCTGGACTTTTGAAACTCTGTTCCTCAACAGGCCTCTCTGGTTCTTCCTCCCCACTTTCTATCTGTTGTTCTTCGATCTGCTCTTCATCCTCCAGTCTTTCCACTTCTACATTGTTCTCCAGTGTAATGTCCTCTTCATCTTCTACAGTCTCTTTCAAGTCCTGCCTTTCTGCTTCATTACCTTCTGTGATCTCTTGTTCTTTTTCTGGACCAAAACCTTAAAAAGTACAATTAAAGTCATTAAAATACATTAAAAAAAAAGAAAGAAAAAAACCCTTTAAAATAAACTGCAGTTTAACATAGAAACTTGTATAGCTACAGAACTTACTGTACACATAAAATATTAGACAAACATTTAAGTATCAGTGCTTGCAAATATGATTTACCTTGTAAAATATGCTCAAAGAGTATGAGCATTTTTTCCATCACCTTATGTCCCTCAGGTGGGAACTCAAAGGGACACTGGACCTCCGCTGTCCACCTATGGGCCTTTGAACGCTTCCCCAGTAGCAGAAGAGGAACGTATCCCAGCACTTTAAGTTTTTCCATCTAAAATAGAATGTCAAACAGTACAGCTTTCAAAAATGGTTCATAATTCTGAGAAAAAAAAAAAAAAAAAGTTTAAAAAATCTGCTTAGCCTGATGTCACTCTAAGCCAACATGTGTTTTTTCTTGCTTGAACACAAAAACAGATTTTTTAAAAAATGTCCAAGCTTACTATCTATATTTTACCATACATACATTTTGAAAGGCTATTCAGACTGTCAACTTTCAACAATATCCAAAAACAGATGTGATCTATAAATGCATGCAAGTCTTATTTCAGAAAACAACAACTACCAACAACAAAAACAAATCATGGCTTCTGCTAAAGTTCCTTTTAAGGAGCGTCAGTTCACTTGGTGGCCATATTTGCAACGCCTCCAGGCAGCTTTTTTTTTTTTTTATTACTTATTTACTTGAGTGGGGAACTCCTGAAATCTCAAAACATATTGTAAAATTAGCAATAAATCAGACATGAACGGTGTCATAAGATCAAATAGAGTTAAACCTGTAGATTTTGTTTTGATTTAGTCATTGTGCATGTGCAGTAGTTCTACTTTCTCTGGGAACCAGAGCTTCTAATGGCAGCTGCATTGATGTTTGACTTTACCAACTGCTTATTAGTTCTTTTATTTATAAGAGTTCTGCCCATTAGTGAAAATAATATGAATTACTTTTTATTTGAACTGTCAGTTAACAGGAATTACAATTTATTCATGTACGTGTATTAATGTATTATGTATGCATGTAATGTATTATGTACTTGTATGTAAAACATCTTTATATTATATAGTCTCTTACATAAATGTTTTAGTTTAGAACAAAGTGTGAGGTAATGAAATTAGGATGCTGAACTTTGCTTACCATGATGGCTAAAATGTCAAGGACTTTTGATTGATTCCGTGACTTAACTGTTGTTTTAGCCCACTGATGGGCCTGGTCACGAAATTTTCCCAAACGCACTGATTGCTTATATTTAAAATCAAGCAATTTTCCACACTACAAAAAGAGAAACAGAATTACATTGAGTATTAAAACAAATGCAATGCCATATAAATAAACAGTGTTAGTTATGCACAATCACCTTAACACAGGACCGGTGTCGGCAGTTCATCTTGATCCGGCAGTGTGAACACTGGCGTAAAGTTGAACCTGGCATTTGGACTATACAAAAACAAAACAAAATGTGTAAATTTGACATAGCATAACAGACAGACATCACATACAAAACTTAAAGATAAATTAATCTTTGATAAGTATATAGTTTTTGAGAATATATATATATATATATATATATATATATATATATATATATATACACACACACCACCATTCAAAAGTTTGGAAACGGTAAGATTTTTAATGTTTTTAAAAGAAGTTTCGTCTGCTCACCAAGGCTGCATTTATTTAATTAAAAATACAGTAAAAACAGTAATATTGTGAAATATTATTGCAATTTAAAATATCTGTTTTCTATTTGAATATATTTTAAAATGTAATTTATTCCTGTGATCAAAGCTGAATTTTCAGCATCATTACTCCAGTCTTCAGTGTCACATGATCCTTCAGAAATCATTCTAATATGATGATCTGCTGCTCAAGAAACATTCATGATTATTATCAATGTTGAAAACAGTTGTGTACTTTCAAAAGTTCAAAACAACAACTAATAAATGAGAAAAATGAGAAAAAGTGTAAGTTCAAAAGAACAGCAATTATCTGAAATACAAAGCTTTTGTAACATTATACACTACCCTTCAAAAGTTTGGGGTCAGTAAGAATTTTTATTTTTTTGAAAAGAAATGAAAGAAAATAATACTTTTATTCAGCAAGGATGCATTAAATCGATCAAAAGTGACAGAAAAGACATTTATAATGTTACAAAAGATTATATTTCAAAAAATGCTGTTCTTTTGAATGTTCTAATTATCAAAGAATCCTGAGAAAAAAATATTGTACACAAATATTTTGCCCAACTGTACACAATAAATGTTTCTTAAGCATCAAATCATCATGTTAGAATATCTGAAGGATCATGTGACACTGAAGACTGGAGTAATGATGCTGAAAATTCAGCTTTGATCACAAAGTATAAATTACTTTGTAAAATATATTCAAATAGAAAACCGTTATTTTAAATTGTAATAATATTTCACAATATTACTGTTTTTACTGTATTTTTAATTAAATAAATGCAGCCTTGGTTAGCAGAAGAAACTTCTTTTAAAAACCTTAAAAGTCTACCTCTCAAAAACGACATACTTATTAAAGAATAATAAAGACTAATTTATTTTCATTATCATGAAAAGTATTTCAGGGATGGCCAAGATATACACCCTAAAAAGTATGTGATGATTGTGCAGAGTTGTTAATCCACACATCTGTGATCTACACGTAATGCCTGCATGGACATAAAGTAGTGTGATCTCATCATAACGTAACCAAAACACATGATGCACACAGCTGACCCTCACTAAATTTTATTTTATTTTTAATGAGAAATGATTTTAAACTGATATTAACCGCCTGACAACTGTAGGCCGACATGTGCATGCTCACTTAAGAAAATAAAGTTTGATTAATTGTAATTACAATAATTTGAGTTATCAAGAACTGATACTTTTTTGCTAATATATATATATATATATATATATATATATATATATATATATATATATATATATGTATGTGTGTTTTTGCTAATTACTTACTTGGGTATTCTGATGATTGACGACTTCTCAGCTACCATAGATTATGATTGATGATTGATGATGATGATGCACGAGGTCGCACGATGAGGGGGCGGGATATTGATGATGGCGCTAAAAAATGTTTAAACATTTGATTGGTTTCCAAGCGGGAGTGGGTGGTTCCTGAAACAGCGAAGGACTAAAAATCAGGGCAATGCACTTTTTATATTTATTTATTTACATATATATTTATTTATTTATTATTAATACTTTTACTATTACAAATACAATCACAAACAAAGAAACAAAAATTCGTGTAACATTAAACAAGCAAAAAAAAAAAAAAAAAAAAAAGCAGAGAGCAGATTAAATAAAGCACACATATAACTAATTCACATTGAATTAATGAAGCTTCTGCAAGCATTTTCTTTCCCCGTCGGGGATTGTTTTGAATTAAACTATAAAAACAATCCCTATTATGATCCTCAGTGCGTAATAGATGTAGTAGCAACATTCGTCCCCACTAGAGATGATGAGTAAAAAGTGAGTCTAAATCAATATTTCTGCATATGCTGCTTCGGCACCTGCACGAGATTACATCGTGAATCTTCGTTCGATTGAAGGGGCGGGACGATGATGATGACGTTGACTATAATAAATTTCTGCGTGCAATACATACGCATTTTCTATCAATGGAAGTTTAACGGGAGGGTTTTGCGTACCATATATACGCCAAATGTGACTTTGGCGTGTAAATACTACGCCGAATGAAAATGCAATCTCGTAGTATAGATACGCAGTAGCAGGAGACTGGGTTGGCTGTTTACGTGGTGCCAGCCGGTACTTGTAACAATCGCGTCTTATTGTGATCCCCTAAGCAAAGTTATGTCCAGAAGACGTCTTTTCAACGTCTTCGTGTGTTAGCTTTTCTTTGGTTGCTGTAATTGTGTGTTCATAAAATATATTTGTTGTGGCAAAGAAAACCAAGATAAAGCAGGATCATGTGTTATCAGCTCAGAAAACAAGCATCTAATGTTCTGTTTTTAAATCTGTGTTTATATTCAGCGTTTATAGCACTAGCCTTGTGTAACTGCAGTATTGGCACCAATAGCATTAAAATCGTCTGTCGTTAATGTCATGCATGTGATGTATTTTGAAGTGAAAACCAAGTAAGCAGATTGCAGTATTGTCAAACAAGTTATTGTTCCTACTAAAAATATACATATATATATATTTAAGATATTTATAAAATATTTTAATAGGGGATCTTCGAAGAGAGCATGTTTTTTCAGAATTGTTCTACTTTTTTGATGATAGTCATTTCTGATAGCACATATATTACAGCTGTAACAATCACTAAAGAGCAAGGCTCTCTTTATCATTTTTTATTTTTATTTTTTGAGTTTGCTCAACTCAACTCAATCCTGGGTAACCACTTAAACCTGCTCTCTGAGACAGGCCTCTGCATAAATAATGTTAAGATGTTTTAGATTATTTAGAAGAGAAAATGCTTAACGATTTACACGTAAAGGAATGGCCGAACGTTATTAGCAGCAAACCTCCTCCTGTGCTTCAGAAAGGCTTTTGAGTTGGGTGGGAGTTTTCTCCAGTAAGGACATATGGGATTTCCGTTTCCCTGTCAACCTCCAGTGGGTTTTTGTGTTTTTTTCCTTCCCTCATTGAATGTCCTCGTAAAATATTTCGCTTCAGTGCAAACAAATCTGCCTTAAGTTGACAATTACCAACAAACTGTTGTATAAAGTCCAATAAGAGATGCTTCACACCTATATATTACCTGGATAGCACTGAAATAACCAACCATAGCTTACACAACAATCATTTCCATTCCAGGAGTCAAACAAGAGACTTAAACTTTGATATATTTAGAAAATGCTAAGATAATAATAAAGTCATAATGTTCTACAAAAGGTATAGCCTATATGTGAAGTGCATTTACATGGTTTACCCTCCACTACATCCCTGCTTATATCAATTTGGTCTTCTTGAGATTCAAGACAATAAGAGACATGTTTAATGCTATAGAGAATTTTATTGAGGGTCTCATCACAGAAGGCACAACATTCACTTTATTCTTCACTCATCTTCTATCTTCATCTTTCTTCCCTTGTCTGTTTTTGTACATTCACTACTCTCTAAAACGAAGAAACTTTTCTTTGCTCATCAGGTGTTAACAACTTCCAAGCTTTTTGCCACACTGGCTGACACCAACACCCAAACCTAACCTTTGTAACCTTAACTTGTTAACTATTTTTTTTTTTTTTTTTGCTGCTTATAAATTATACTGTAATCAATCATGTGAAAAGTGAAAGAAGAGAAGTTTGCACTAAAACAACCTGGAAAAAAAAGACAGAAAAGAAGAACCACATGAATAGGGAAATAAATTGAAGCTGATGCTACATTCAGCCAGCTCTAGTTGAAGCACCATAATGTACTGGGAGACCATTTTCACATGTCAAAGTAATTTGAATTTTTGTTGGTGTAACGTTATCCTTATATTTACAACCGTTGTTCTCTTTTTTGTCAAAAGTACAATCAATCACATCAAATTCAGTATTGCTTATATAGGTCTTTCCATCCTTTTGTATCTTTCCATCCTTACAAACGGCTTTAATTTCATCTTCAGTTGCCATTATGAAGGTGTTTATTTGTTTGCATTCGCGGTTTTCATTGATGCGTCTATTTTCGATCGCAGCGGTACAATCCTTTCCAGTCATCTTGTCTTGAGTCACATGTTTTTTTTTGAAAGCGTTATAATCCTGACTGTAAGTGGACAATGGTGCACATATAACCAGCAGCAGAATCACGGTAGACTGGTGGATCTTCATGACCTGCTGAACAAAACATATCAAAGCACTGTCTGATATTTGGCCTAATAAAGCAGTTTGTGCGCATTCAGTTAAACAAATATTAAGTGAAAATAAATGAGAGTTGACATACCTCAGCGTTCTTCTTTTGTCTGTAGGCTGTGAAACATTTAAAAGCAAAGTCAATCACAAACCCCAGAAAATACAGCAAATTTTCTCCAGGAAAAGACATATTATCAAAGTGTTGCTTTTTTATACCTATTACTCAATGCTTTGAAGATTACTGATAGACCACCTTTTTACAAACTTTTTTCACTTCCAAAAAAATAAAAATAAAAATAAATCAGCACTGTACATGTTACACAAATATAAAATGAGCTCGTGTAAACTGATACTCACAGGTTGTAGTCTGTAGTCTGGGGAAGTAAACCCGTGGCCTGTATTGAGATGCACAGTGTCGAAGTTGAAGAAAATTCAGTCAGAATTAATCTTGGTATCACAGCACTGGCTTTAAAATGTCCCGGACAACTCAGGCTTTGATCCTCAGGCTATAAATTCTTGAGCGCTTGCAAATAAAAATGTGACGTTTGCAGTGAGGAGCCAATCATGTGACGCGTGAAGAGTTTCAGAGTGAAATATACTTCTCCGCTGAAGATTAAGAGATAATAACCAAATGATAGAAATAATTTAAACACATTTTCTCAGCAACAGGCAACACTATTGCTGCAGTGAAAGCTTCAGAGAACCGCTGGAAGAAAATAACAGAATGAATTAATATTGGCCCATAACAAAGTTAAAAGAGAATAAATCTGATGAATTAAAACTACAAATGACTGTAATAAACTATGACTCTCATATAAGCATCAGTGACAGCTGGGGATTTTGACTATCTCTGAAACTGTTTTGACTGTGAGGTGCTACTCTTATAGTTTGAAGATACCAGAAATACTAGAGCAGCTGAATTTGATTATGTCACTTTACTCACGGCTGATATGTCCAATATCTCTATACAACTTGTTAACCTGAACATAATCTTCCCTTGAGCAAGTTTGGGGTGAAGCCTTTGATTATGAATGTCCAGAACAGAATATCCAAGGTTGACTCGATCTAAGCCATATAATCACTAAATCCTGCTTTTTACCGCAGGCCACTGTTGTCTAAAAATGCTTTGGCTTGTTTCAGTATTTGTGAATTTCTGTAATGCCATGATCTCTTTTAGTCTTTTTATGGCACTATTCTCTATTGAAAAATCACATTATATCTTGAGTATTGTTTGATCATTTGTTATGCCTGTATTTTCTAATATATTATAACTTCCCCTCACAACATAAAACATATTACAGTTAAGAAATCGCATAAAAGAAAAACAATTTAGTCTGCTTACCTTAGCTCTGTTTAACCTGGTAACACACTTTACAATACGGTTTCCTTAGTTAACATTAGTTAACTCCTTTAGTTAACATGGACTAAGAATTAACAATACTTCTACAGTATTTATTAATCATACTTAATGTTAATTTCAACATTTACTCATACATTATTAAAATCAAAAGTTGTTTTTGTTAAGTAAGGGATCATGTACATCCGGCCGGTTGTTATCTCAGAAGAAACCCCGACAGGGTGATCAGGATCTTGCATCAGCCTGAAGGGGTTAATATTGATCTGAGTCGAAATGTTTTATTAGCTCTTTAAACACGAAGCTTCCATGGAGTATGGAAGCCCGTTTCCGCCACTAAATAAAAAGAGTAATTGCGACTTTTTATCTCAGAATTCTGACTTTTTATCTCGCAATTGCGAGTTTATGTCTCAAAATTGCGAGTTATAAAGTCAGAATTCTGAGATATAAACTCGCAATTGCGTGATATAAAGTCAGAATTCTGAAATATAAACTCGCAATTGCGAGAAAAAAAGTCAGAATTGCGAGTTTTTATCTCAGAATTCTGACTTTTTTTCTTGAAATTAACTGACGGACAGTTTCTCTGTCTAACAAATACGGACATCCAACATCTGGTGCATCCAACGATAGCCGTCCTGATGTCTGAAGCTGTTGGTGTATAAAATGTGCCACTTCAGCTGCGTCTTTTATTGTGCCTCCGCCACAGCTGATTCTTCTTACTATTATTACTATTACTATTATATTGGTATTATTGTGTAATCACAACACATTTGCTCAAAACTTGTCAAATTCATTAGTGTATCCAATTCTGTTAAAAACAACTTTTATTCACCAAATACTTCCACTGTAATTTTGTAATTGTAATTCTACCCTTGAATGCCCCCTTTTATGGAGCCACCAGACTTGAGTTGCAGTTACAAAAGTTGATGAAATATGATAGGTATTGGCTTTTTAGTATTAAGCTCACTAGATGGCAGTAAAAGCTGTTTTTTCTCCTGGAAACGCTGTACAAGGTTACCATGGAAACATGCTATACTATGCATATTCCTGCATAATGTTCTCTCTAATGTCCGGAGACTAATCTTCATGTTATGTGCCTCCTCCAATAATATCAAAATTTCTTTATTGGTAAATCCGCGCTAAAAAATAATCCTTTATGATGTCTTTTATTTTATGTATAATAATAACGAAGCAGCAATCCTGATGGTCACTCGCAATGAAAGGAAACGCAAGCAAAGTAAGAACTGTGAGAAATAAAGTTTCACACAATTGCGAGAAAAAAAGTCAGAATTCTGACTTTATATCAAGCAATTGCGACTTTATATCTCAGAATTCTGACTTTATATCAAAAAGTGAGAATTGAGAAAAGTCAGAATTCTGACTTTATATCACGCAATTGTGAGATAAAAAGTCAGAATTCTGAGATAAAAAGTCGCAATTACTCTTTTTATTTTTTTATTTAGTGGCGGAAACGGGCTTCCATAATGAAGAGAGCAGTTGCTAGCGCGGCAAGTTTAAACTAGATGGACATTTAAGGGATACGGTACAGTCACACCACTTATTAAACGGCATTTCGCCACATAAATAATTATGAGGATAAGAGATATTGATCTGGGATGAAACTGTTTTAAACGTACCTGTTTGTTATCTTATAATCCAACAGTGTACAAAACAAAAGTCGGAAAATGGCAGCAGCTGTGTTTGTATGAAAGAAGAGAGAGCAAGTCCATGATACTGGACGATTTTTCCCCTTTCCGTCTCACAGGTATGTGTTGTTTTGCTAACTAGCAGCATCGAGATGTGTGGCTTGAGGTAATCAGTTTTATTTGGATTGTAGTTTATACGAACGATCATTGTTGGTTGGCGGCTGCCTTCCTCCATCTTTTTCTCTTTCAACATTCTCCCTCTGTAGTCTTGCGCCTGGGTGGTGTTTTAGTGTCCTTTTGTGTTTATGATGGAAGCATATAGGTAGCAATTTTCAATTTGAAATGTAATATGCAAAATGGCAATGCAATATTAAAATGGCAATGCATTTCTGTATTTACATTTTCCATGTGCAACGTTAGGAGTAAAATGATCATTCAAATTCAATAATATAATTTACATTTGCTATTTCTTAAACTACTTTTAACATATAATTTACACATATCGTCCCCTTTGGAATTATAAGGTTCTATCTGAAATTTTTTCAAAATTGAGTTATTCACATTTTTTTTATTCTGTGACAACTTACAACCCGAATTCTGGAAAAGTTGGGATGTTTTTTAAATTTGAATAAATTGAAAACTAAAAGACTTTCAAGTCACATGAGCCAATATTTTATTCACAGTAGAACACAGATAACATAACACATGTTTAAACTGAGAAATTTTACAATTTTATGCACAAAATGAGCTCATTTCAAATTTGATGCCTGCTACAGGTCTCAAAATAGTTGGGATAGGGGCATGTTTACCATGGTGTAGCATCTCCTCTTCTCAAAACAGTTTGAAGACTTCTGGGCATCGCGGTTATGAGTTACTGGAGTTTTGGTGTTGGAATTTGGTCCCATTCTTGCCTGATATAGGTTTCCAGCTGCTGAGGAGTTTGTGATTGTCTTTGACATATTTTTCATGTAATGTTGCTCTAAAACCTTTATATACCTTTCAGCATTCATAGTGTCTTCCAAAACATGCAAGCTGCCCATACCATATGCACATATGCACCCCCATACCATCAGAGATGCTGGTTTTTGAACTGAACGCTGATAACACGCTGGAAGGTCTCCCTCCTCTTTAGCCCGGAGGACACGGCGTCTGTGATTTCCAACAAGAATGTCAAATTTGGACTCGTCTGACCATAGAACACTTTTCCCCGACAGCACTTCTGGACCAGGTTCACATATGGCTTCCTTTTTTGCATGATAGAGCTTTAGTTGGCATCTGCAGATGGCACGGCGGATTGTGTTTACTGACAGTGGTTTCTGGAAGTATTCCTGGGCCCATTTAGTAATGTCATTGACACAATCATGCCAATGAGTGATGCAGTGTCGTCTGAGGGTCCGAAGACCACGGGTCACAGATTGGAGAGCCTTTGCCCATCTTTACTTCTGAGAGACTCTGCCTCTCTAAGACATCCCTTATATATATATATATATATACATGTTACAGACCAGACCTGATATCAATTAACTTAATTAGTTGCTAGATGTTCTCCCAACTAAATCTTTTCAAAATTTCTTGCTTCTTCAGCCATTTGTTGCCCCCGTCCCAACTATTTTGAGACCTGTAGCACGCATTAAATTTGAAATGAGCTCATTTTGTGCATAAAATTGTAAAAATTTCTCAGTTTAAACATTTGTTATGTTATCTGAGTTCTATTGTGAATAAAATATTTGCTCTTGTGATTTTAAAGTCTTTTAGTTTTCATTTTATTCAAATTTAAAAAACGTCCTAACTTTTCTGGAATTCGGGTTGTACTTACATTGTGATGTTTCTTTTTTTAAGTTGTGTACATTTTGGGACTTTTTTTTTTTATTTTGATTTGTTTAAGCCGAGGACACACTTAACGACTGTAAGGCCGATTATGAATGTAATTTGATACTTACGACTGCTCGTGCCTAAATGCGCCGAGTCAGAGCCAGTTGCGTTAAGTCTGTGTTTACAGTCAGCATCTAAAATCATATAGTGTGTTCAGTTCAGTCTTAGAATGTTTCAGCTAGTCGTTAAGTGTGTCCCCGGCTTTAGAAAACAAAAAGATTCTATCTACAAAGTCGAACTCTAACTAACTGCACACTCGAGGACCAATCAGAATCAGCTTTCTTTGTCATGTCGCCGCCTGCTCCGGAAAAGAGAGCAGAAAATGCTAAATCAGTGAAGAGAAGACTAAATTCCACACAATGCGATGCTTATTAGAAACCTCATGATCGACTATTTTATTTATGATCTTGTCAATGACAGCAGCCCAAATTCCAGGAAATTACAGTCTTTTTGTGTGTTTTGCTGTATATATTGCTGAGGAGTTATTTTCATAGTTAGACTAGACACCACACTAGCCAGCAGCGCTAAGAGGAAAGGATTGGGTTTTGCAGTCTATTTGCTTTATTCCAGTCACGTCATGGTACTTCAAGATTATTTTTGTTAACTTTTTTTCTTGTTGCAGGTTTCTAGTTTTGTATTTGGTGTTCTTGTTTCAGCCCTTCTCTTCTTGAAACCACATACGTGTGTGACTTTTTGTTGGGGATTAATCAATAAGTACTAATATTTCCCTGTTTAACAGGGTGGCATCAGCTACAACTTAGTTTGTTTGTTTCCCTTTCTGAACATACCACTCTCTACAAGAAACAAGACGCACTAAACTGTGGACGTTCACTTACAGATAAAACACTCCACACGATTATATATCGGTATTATAGTTTTATCCTTTGAGGTTTTGTGTGATTAGCATGTTCAGTCAACCAGAAAATCTCACAGTTAGACATTGTTCATAATTTGGTTTGATAACAAAGACCACTCACCGTTGCATTAAGAGAACTTTGCATTGCTAACAGTAGATACTCAAAGAAGATGATAAGAAACACAATATACAGTCTTAGTTCATCATACAAGAAACACTCATACAGTTGTGAGATCACAGGCCGTATTCTACAGCAAAATCTAAGAAGGAAACTGTGAGCTGTTCAGGCTGACGGCACTAATCTCAATACTTAATTTAGTTTTAGAAAGACTATGATCTTTTGATAGTAAACGTTTTTGCATCTTTGACACAATTATTTTTGAAGTAGTTGTGTTTCAGAGGAACCTGTTCAACAGGGGGAAATTTTATTGTCCAGAGGTTGCTCTCTCATAGGAAAGCTGATGAAGTTATGTGTCATGCTTCTGATTTGACATAATCTTAAAATTAATATTGTCTGTTGAGATGCAAGACAATGAATTAAGGCCAATAAAAGGCTAGTAGATCATTTTTATTGCGGTTCTTGGCACAGACAGTAACAATTTATTTTTCCCCTCATACTCACCCCTTACAAAAATAAGTATACTTCAAAAAGTTAATTTTATTAAGTATACTAAAGTACTGTACTGTAAAAAATAAATATAATAATAATTCACTCAACTTAACGTTTTGAGTTTTCTTTTTTGCACTGACTCAGTTAAGTTGTATTTATGTAGAATATTAATTATGTTGACAAATTTAATGTTTGAACTTATACCCCTGGTTTCACAGACAAGGCTTAAGCTAGTCTAGTTTTAACTGAAAGCAACTTGCACTGACAGATCTCAACACATGTCTCAAGATGCACACCAATGTTTTTTTCTAAGACACATTTATAAAAGCTTACTTAAATATCCTAATTGAACTAAGGCCTAATCTAGGATCTAAACCCTGTCTGTGAAACCAGGCCATAAAGTTTAGTTTAGTAAGGTGAACTTATGTTTTCAACCAAATTAATAATTATTTTATTTCAATTATTCTTTCTTGTCAGTTGTAAATAATTAATTTATTTCAAGTGTTTCAGCCATGTTTTTGGTTGAGAACTTCATTCCCATTTAAATTCATTTCTACTGCAAATAATAACTGATCTGATTTCAGCTACTGAAACATCAGCTGTAAATTAAATCAATTACATTTCTCAAGATCTGAGCAAAGGCTCTTTCTTCTGAGATAACAACTGGCGGATGTACATGATCCCTTACTTAACAAAAACAACTTTTGATTTTAATAATGTATTAGTAAATGTTGAAATTAACATTAAGTATGATTAATAAATACTGTAGAAGTATTGTTCATAAAGTGTGTGTTACCGGGTTAAACAGAGCTAAGGTAAGCAGACTAAATTGCTTTTCTTTATGCGATTTCTTAACTGTAAAATGTTTTATGTTGTGAAGAGAAGTCATAATATATTAGAAAATACAGACATAACAAATGATCAAACAATACTCAAGATATAATGTGACTTTTCAATAGAGAATAGTGCCATAAAAGACTAAAAGAGATCATGGCATTACAGAAATTCACAAATACAGAAACAAGCCAAAGCATTTTTAGACAACAGTGGCCTGCGTTAAAAAAGCAGGATTTAGTGATTATATGGCTTAGATCGAGCCAACCTTGGATATTCTGTTCTGGACATTTCATAATCAAAGACTTCACCCCAAACTTGCTCAGGGAAAATTATGTTCAGGTTAACAAGTTGTATAGCGATATTGGACATATCAGCCGTGAGTAAAGTGACATAATCAAATTCAACTGCTCTAGTAATTTCTGGTATCTTCAAACTATAAGAATAGCACCTCACAGTCAAAACAGTTTCAGAGTTAGTCAAAACTTTGGGTAACACTTTACAATAACTTTTATTAGTTAACTACTTTAGTTAACATTAACTAAGAATAAAAAATACTTTAAAGCATTTATAAATCCTAGTTAATATTAATTTTAACATTTACTTATGCATTAGTAAAATCAAAAGTTGCATATGTTAATAGACAATGCACTGTAAACTAACATGAACAATGATTATACATTTTATTAACTAACTTAAAAAACGTATATTTTTTATTACCTAATGTTAACAAAGATTAATAAATACAAGCACATAGTTAGATCATGTTGTCTAATATATTAATTGATGTTAACAAATGAGACCTTATTGTAAAGTGTTACTGAACCATGTTACTTATAAGCTCTGAAACCTTTACTAGCACAAACATTAAACAGGACCAAAAGGTTTCTTCTAAAATCTTACTCCAGCATTACAGTGAATGTAATTTTGAAAGAAAAACAAAGCAAAACAAAAAAACTTGGCCAATTCTAAAGGCACAAAAACAAGAAAACCAAAATTGTCTGTTACCAACTTTTTTGAAGTTGTAGGAAAAAGTGCTGTTTATGTCAATGTCCCAGAAGCTCTCCATCGGCAGAAAACCTCAAATGTCTATGAAGCTGCGCACCATCTCTACACAGTATGTGTAAATGGACATGGAGGCAGGAAAGTAAAAAAAAAAAATACCTTGAGGAAAAAAAAACAGAAAAAAAAAAACAGAAGGAAAACAATTGTTTGTAAACAAAGTCAGTCCATTATTATAATTGGCTCAATTGAATGAAAGCATAGATATAGATCGTCTCGGTTATGTATATAACCTTAGTTCCCTGAATAGGGAGCGAGGCGCTGCGTGTCGCTATGGGAGCGCCTCTGCGTGATGTCGTAAGTGAAGCACAGTGAAATCTGTCCAATCGGAGACAGATGCGTCATGGCGGGTGACTTCACTGACCAGGAACTATAAAACTAGCCCAAAAACACTCTCATTCAGCTTCTGAATACTGAAGCAAGACGCTTACGGGCATGCCGGGAGTATGGCAAAGCGACGCGGCGTCTCGATTCCTATTCAGGGAACTAAGATTATATACATAACCGAGGCGTTCCCTTTCAAAGGGAACTTTCGCGCTCGCGTGTCGCTATGGGAGCGAAATCCCAGCGTCGCCATACGAGCAAGTGACCGTTCGTGTGAGGCCTCAGCGCTCAACTCACAGTAACACCTGTGCCCCTGGAGTGGAGCCGAGGTCCAATTCATAAAACCTCACGAATGTATGCGGTGAGGACCAGCCTGCTACATCACAAACGTCATTGAGGGAAACCCCTGAGATTAAAGCCTTAGAGGCAGCCATACTCCTAGTTGAGTGAGCCCAGGCGGCCAAAGGTGAAGGTTGTCCAACTGACTCATAAGCAAGTGAGATAGCCTCAACCACCCACTTGCTCATTCTCTGCTTGGATGCAGGAAGACCTTTCCTAGGTGCTCCGAAACATACAAATAGCTGATCAGCTTTTCTCCACATGGCAGCTCTGTGGACATATGCATCCAACGCCCTAACCGGGCACAGCAGATTAAGCTTTTTCCTGGTCCGATGGCGTAAAGGAGGAGGACAGAAGGCCTACCAGCACAATAGGTCTCACAGGATTAGTGAGGACCTTAGGTATGTATCGGTCTGGGATGAAGGAAAGCCTTAACATTACCAGGCGAAAATTCGAGGCATGATGGAGATACCGACAGGGCCTGAATGTCTCCGATTCTCTTGAGAGACGTAATAGCGAGCAGAAACACTGTCTTAAGTGTAAGAAACTTTTCTGGCACCTCTTCAATGGGCTCGAAGGGGCCATAGAAAGGCCTTGTAATACAACGGCCAAATCCCAAGCCGGTACTCGTGCGGACCGCAGGTCTAAGCCTCAAACTGCCACGGAGGAAAGCGAGTGATAAGTGGGTGTCTCCCCAAAGATACCCCACTTAAAGGGCGTGGTAAGCAGCTAGGGCCGCCACGTACACCTTCAGTGTGGAGGATAACCCTGAAGAAAATCTTTCCTTCAGGAACTCCAGTACTGCGTTAACCGGGCAGTTAACAGGATCCCACTGGTGATTTTCACACCAAGCAGTGAACAATGTCCACTTCAAGGAGTAGAGTTTCCTCGTGGAGGGAGCTCTGGATTGGAGAATGGTCTCAACAACCTCAGTTGAGAGACCGGAACCTGTGAGCTGTGCCCCCTCAGAGGCCATGCCCACAGTTTCCATAACTCCGGGCAAGGGTGCAGTATCAGACCGCCCGCCTGAGAGAGAAGGTCCCTCCTGATCGGAATCTCCAATGGAGACCCGTCGAGAAGAGATACCAGGTCCGAGAACCACACTCGGGCCGGCCAGAACAGGGCTACTAAAAGCAGATGGGCCCCGCCCCGGCGTACTCTCTCCAGAACTCCCGGGAGCAGCGCAATCGGGGGAAAAGCGTACAGCGGTAGCCTCGGCCACGGCTGCACCATAGCATCCAGCCCAAGAGGTGCTGGGTTTGCCATCGAGAACCACGGTGGACAGTGAGTCGTCTCTCGAGACGCAAACAGATCCACCTGAGCTTCACCGTAGTTCTCCCATAGAAGCTTCACTATCTCTGGGTGAAGTCTCCATTCCCGGACCTCGGCCCCTGCCTGCGACAGGATGTCTGCTCCCACATTCAGGTACCCGGGATGTATACTGCTCTGAGGAGAGCAGTTTCCCTTGGGACCACAGGAGGATCTGATTCACCAGCTTGTAAAGTGGGCGTGATCTCAGACCCCTGGTGATTTAAATAGGAGACCACCGATGTGTTGTCTGATCGAACTAACACATGATGATTCCTGAGGTCTGGAAGGAAATATTTCAGAGCTAGAAATACGCCAACATCTCCAGGCAATTTATGTGCCATGAGCGATGATGGTCCTGCCAGAGACCTCAGTCGAGCGACCACTCATGATCGCCCCCAGCCCGTGAGGGATGCATCCGTCGTTAGCGTGTGACGACTGAGAGCCCCAGCACAGGTCCTGGGACAGAAACCAAGGTTGCTTCCATATGACTAGAGCACGTAAGCATCGCCGCGTGACTCTGATCATACGAAAGATTCCCTCTCGGTGAGAACCCCTTGGTTTTGAGCCACCACTGCAGTGGTCTCATGTTCAGCAGGCCAAAAGGTATCACGTTGGGCGCTGCTGCCATAAGACCTAACAGTCTTTGGAACTGTTTGACAGTGAGTGACTGGCCTAGCTTTATGTCTGAGACTGTTGAGAGAATCGATGTTATGCGAGCCGGAGATAGACGGGCGCGCATAATCACCGAATCCCACACCACGCCTAGATAAGTGGTCCTCTGAGCTGGAGAAAGCACACTTTTCTTTGCATTCAATCTCAACCCCAACCTTCTCATGTGAGCGAGAACAACATCTCGATGTTGAACCGCCATCTGCTCTGTGTGAGCCAGAATCAACCAGTCATCTATGTAGTTTAGAATGCGGATGCCCTGCATACGCAAGGGCGTCAGAGCCGCATCTACACATTTGGTGAAGGTGCGAGGTGGCAATGCTAGACCGAAAGGAAGAACCCTGTATTGGAATGCTTCGCCCCCGAAAGTAAACCTCAGGAACTTCCTGTGTTGCGGGAGGATTGATACATGGAAGTATGCGTCCTTCAGATCTATCGTGACAAACCAGTCCTCGGATCTGATTTGTGACACGATATGTTTGACTGTCAGCATTTTGAACTTGAGCTTTGCTACTGTTCGATTCAAGTCTAGGTCTAAAATTGGGCGCAGTCTTTCTTTGGCACAATGAAATAGCGGCTGTAAAACCCTGACTCCCTGCTGGGAGGAGGAACCCTTTCTATAGCCTCCTTTCGCAAGAGAGTCTCTACTTCTTGTGCCATCACCAGAGCCTGCTCGGGGCCCACCACGGTGGGCAGGACCCCGTTGAATCGGGGTGGGCGTGTTCTGAACTGAATCGCATACCCCTTTTCTATCGTATGCAGGACCCATTGAGATACTTTTGACAGATTTTTCCACTCTGACAAAAAATCTACTAAGGGAACCAGTCTCTCGAGACTGGCCTCTGGTGGAATATGGGCAGCCAGCACAGTGCCCTGAAGCGGAGCCCCGGCAGGGAACAACTGGACTGGCTGCAGAGAGAACGCGCCACCCTCGGGTGACGCGCGAGGAACTACTGCGCCCCGGCATACCGGCGGGGTTGGCAGAGCTCCCCTGAGGGCACCGAAGACAAACAGGCACCATAGAGAGAGGTGAGCGCTGTTTGCCTCCGGAGGACCACCCTCAGGATCCTGGCGCTGCTGGCGTCAGGATTTCTTCCGAAAGCCCTCTTAGCTGCAATGACAGCCCTCAGATCTGTCTTGCTCTTAGAGAGCTTCAGCTGAAGCGTTGCCCGACTTCCAGCTCCTCGGAGGGAGTGCGGGTAGCAACGCTCTGCTTCTGGTGTTGCCTGTGTTGGTGCGAGGAGCTGGGTCCTCGGCCCGGCTGCTCCTGCCCAGCAGCCGAAGGGATTTGGGCACGATGAGGAAGGAACTGCTGCATAGCAGCAGCCTGCTTCCTCGTCTCCTGAAACCTCTCGGTGACAGTGGAAACAGCGTCACCAAAGAGGCCAGATGGATTCAGTGGGGCATCCAAGAGAAACGTCTTATCACGTTCCTTAATGTCAGACAGATTTAGCCAGAGATGGTGCTCCGTAGCCACCAGGGCTGCCATAGACCGGCCGATTGACTTGGCCGTCTCCTTGGTGGCACGGAGCGCTAAATCTGCTGACTGACGCAACTCCTGGATGAAGTCAGCCCCCACTTCCTCACTATCGCCCAAATCCTTCAGCAGGTCAGCTTGGTATGCTTGCAAGATGGCCATAGTATGCAAGCACGCCGCAGCTTGACCTGCTGCCGAGTACGCTTTGCCCACCAGCGCTGAAGTGGTCTTCAACGGCTTAGTGGGCAACGTCGGGGCTTTGAGGGACGATGCCGCCTGCGGAGAGAGATGGCTCGCAATAGACTCTTCCGCTCTTGGCATCGCCCCATAACCGTGTCTTCTCATACCAGCCACATTGCTGTAAGTGGAGGTATGAGGGTTGAAGACACGGTAGGAAACTGGTTTCTTCCACGATCTCGACACCTCAGTGTGGAGATCGGGAAAAAACTGCAGCGCCCGACGTGGAGGTAGAGCAGACCTAGATGGTGGCGTTCATCAAGTTTACTTCTAGTCTGCTGCTCTTGCTTCTTGGCTGGCCAGTCGATGTTGAGCCTGGCAACAGCGCGAGTAAGCACCTCCATGAGCTCCTCGCTCGCAGGAGAGTGAAGTGGCGAGTCTTCAGTCTGTCCTGTTGTCACGCTAACAACATCCAGTTCCTCAGAACTGGAAGCCATTAACGTGACTATGTTGGCGGAGCGGAAGAAACCGCAGCGTGTGCTTCCTGCCTCCGAATCAACACGCTGGATGCAGCAGGTGAGGGCAGAGAAAGGGCTGGGCCCGTCTCCAACCCTGCTGCTACATCCATTTGCGAACCCCAGGACATAAGACGCCGCTCTGCCTCAGCAGAAGCGGGACCCGAGCCCTGGGAGCACGAACCGAGCCACTGTCCTCGAACAGGGCTCGGCGGGAGCACTGGCGTCCTCAGCGGCAGCTGTTCACAATGCACACAGGCAGCCCCTCGAGAGCTGCCTGGGCATGCTGCGCTCCCAAACAAACAACACAAAGATCGTGTGTATCCTCGTATTGAAACGAGGGCAGGGATGAACACACTTTCTAAAATGCTGCTGTTAAGCTCGCCATAACCGATACCAAAACTCAAAATGAAAGATGGTAGACAGACAACAATAAATAAAACAGACAAGGTACACGTGGCGCTTGCTGAAGACACAGAAGCTGAATGAGAGTGTTTTGGGCTAGTTTTATAGTTCCTGGTCAGTGACATCACCCGCCTATGACGTACTGTCTCGATTGGACAGATTTCACTCGTGCTTCACAGCGACATCACGCAGAGGCGCTCCCATAGCGATTACGCAGAGCGAGTTCCCTTGAAAGGGAAATATAGTTGCACTCCAAAGTTTATATACACCTTTGTAGGTTTGAAAATAATCAAAAATGAACACAGACATTTGCTGTCCTTTTCCACCACCCTCCTAGACCCATTTGGTATTCCTAAAGGCAAAGAGTTGCTGATAGTGATCGAAGCCTGCGGCCAAGATGTGTATTGTGTACTGATCCTCTCCTCAACTTTAATACCAGTTACAGTGTGAACTAAATATGAATGAACATCTGAAGGTATGTTATAAGATACAGTACAACTGATCCATAACATGTCACATTTAATCGCTCAATCAGTGTTTGAACCGCGGAAAGACGTCAGTAAAACAGCTTTTAAACAATGTCACGTAATGTCACATTTACCTCAGAAAAACCATATTCAGCATAAACTCATTAGTCAGCTATAGAGAGGAGCATTCTGATAAATATATGTACCACGTTACATATTCATTATAATTTTATCTTAAATATTTATTTTATTTATAATTCATTTATGTATTTAATGCATGTTTGAATAAATAATTTATGACAGCCACGATTTAAATGTTTATATTTCAAAAAACTAATAGGAGTAGAAATATGATTATGTAATTCTAAAGTTAGTATTATAACTTTATTATAAAAAAACATAATTGAGTGTAATTTAAGTGTTGGTATGTAAATAAGTTAATTTTAACCTTCAATATTATAGTAATATAGTACCAAGTGACTCCCTCGTATAGTTTACAGCATTATTTGAGAGATTTTTTTTCCTCAAGAAAATTTGCCATTAACTGTATCTGATATACATCCAAAATAATCAATATTGAATCGAAATCGAATCGTAAGCTTGTGAATAGAAATCGAATCGTTAAAATTGTGTCAATACCCAGCCCAACTGAATACTGTTAGACTTAGATGAAAAATATAAAGCACTATTTATTTCATTTGTATCTTTGTTCTATATTTATCTATGCTTATCATTTGTTCATTATTTTCTATATGCATTCACTCACCTACAAAATCAACCCTGTTGATGGGCAACCTTGGCGACCAGAAGTAAACTGTCAACTGCCGTTGCCGCTAAAGAATGCAAAAATCGCTAAGCAACAACAAAGAGGGCGGCGTGGATCATTTAATCATTTGACATAGTAAACAATACATTACATGTAAATAAAAGCAAGAGAATGGTTGCTTTTGGCATTAAATGACATACAGATACAACTAAATACCACATAACCATAGAACATAACATTTACTTATCTACTGTCACGTATTATCGACTACGGCAAATCTGCTATTCTCCGTAGTAGACAGTTACAGTAGAACTTCAAGAAGTAACCCAGTTAACTGCGCATGCGCATCAGAACGCCAGAATGCCGTTGCGTTGTATCAGCAGCTGCTGCTTAAAGTCCCTAATAGCAAGATGGTAGAAAACTATACGTTTCTTGTCTGATAACGTTTTTGTAGTCATCCGGCCATCCTGCAGCCTGAACCACTGTAGGCAAATCACCCTAACACCTTGCAGTATCTGCAAAATGTTACTAATTTTAACAATAAGAGGATCAGAAAAATTAGCATGTTGTCTTTTATTTAGTACTTCCCTGATGAAGCAGTTCATTCTGTAAGGTGTAAGTAAACTTTTGACTGCAACTGCATCACCTAAGATGAATTAGCTCAGTCATCAGGACAACACTGTAGTAGAATCCTGGGAGAGGCATCCTTCACATTTCCCACAAACACCAGGATTCCAGTGACCACACCATCTTCACTGACACTGGCCTTTAAACATGGAGAACATTTTATAAATGTTTTTATTCCTACTTTACAGGGAATTAAACATAACTTAATCAATTACACAAATAGATAAATAACCCAAGACCCAGTGATTCCCACAGCAGTGCAGATCCTCACAGAGCCGACAGAACTCCTACAGGACACAACACAGACATGAATGACAAGAGTCACTACAGAAACCATATCATAGACAAGTCTTATAAAGGTAAAGGACAGTGTTAAACACCATGTTTGGACATTAAAATATGAAACAGACTGGAGTTTTAGCAGATGGTTTACAGTACCTTCCTGAATGTCTGCACAGCAGCAGCCAGAATACCACCAGCAGCAGTCCACAACATTTCCTAAGAGTCAAGATTTAACTCACGATTTTTTTATCTTTGGGTGAATTATTCTTGCACAAACGCTCTACTGGATGAATGGGGAAAAATTCCCAAAGAAAACACTCCAAAATCTAGTGGAAAGCCTTCTCAGAACAGTGGAAGCTCCTTAATAATGTCTGTTTATTTAGAATGCAATGTCAGAGTCCCTAGTCAGGTGTCCCAATATATTTGTCCATGCATTTGAGGCCACAAGCACATGCAGATCAAGCGATTCTGAAAAAGCGTAACGGACGTAACAGAAAGAGAGTCTTAATCACTTGCAGCACCTTTAATTATGTTTTCAATCACCGAAAATCTCACATTCAACCTGTTGTTCACAAGAACATTTGCCGGAATTGGCGCACGAGACAGCACAGTGTCACACCATATTAATAATCACCATATAAATCAAATGTGTTTCAGGTGACTTGAGATAAAATTTTTGGACTAATGAAATGTATTTCTGCTTCACTGCACTAGAGGGCAGCATCGTGTGATGCCCACTAAAGTGTTATCACATTTGTGGTAGTTTCTGTAATTTTATAATTAATGTTTTGAATATTTGTTCAGGGTAATGAACCTGGTTCCACCATCCTTTCACTAAAATATTTTATATAGAGGTCAGGAGTAATTGTGGAGTTCGCCAGCAGGTGGTAGAGTGGCGCTTATTGTGCTCCAGGGGGCTTTACGTCAGTTTGGTCCGCTTTGCCGTTGTCCTCTTTCTGCTGAGCGAGATGAAAAACGGACGCAGAGTTTGCCCTGTCTCATTTATTTCTCCTGTTTCCAGGTTGGTGGAATAGTAAATTAAGCTAAGTACCTGAAGTGTAATATGTTGACATGTTGCTGAATGTTTTAATGTCCGCTAATAAGGTTTTTTTTTAATGAATATGTGGAAATATATGTACATAAAGCAGTAGCCGCATTTTCGCGCCTGTTAACGTCACCTGTTGCTACCAAAGTCACGTCGGACAGAGTTTTATTTTTAGCTCCTTGAACATTTTTGTAAAGTCTTAATACTTTTGAAATGTATGATGTTGTGTAAAATGTTAAAAGCTAATGTTAAAAACTGAGTTTATGTAATGGTTAAAAGCTAATGTTAAAAACAAATGTGATATATTTTAAAAGTGGTTAAAAATTAGAAAAAAATCTGTCAGCTCATGCATTTTGGGAAGAGTAAAAAGAAATGACTTTAGCTGGAAATGGAAATTACAGGAACCATATATAAGTGATAACATAAGCTATGTTTTATTTTGAGTTGGAAAGAGACAACTTGCATGGTAACAGTGGTTATTGTCATTTTGATTTATTTAATCACACAAAGCTTATAACTCAGTATTTGCTGAAAGATGAAAAAAAAAAAGACAAATTGTATTTTATTTTAAAGTCATGTTTATTTCATAGTGAACATTGAGTGTTTGTAACAGAGGAGGATTTAAATTGTGAGTGTCTAATAAATCCTCTCGTCCTCTTTCTGCTGAGCGAGATGAAAAACGGACGCAGAGTTTGCCCTGTCTCATTTATTTCTCCTGTTTCCAGAGAGAGCATATAAGTTGTTTCAACCCAGTCTCCTGCTACTGCGTATCTATACTACGAGATTGCATTTTCATTCGGCGTAGTATTTACACGCCAAAGTCACATTTGGCGTATATATGGTACGCAAAACCCTCCCGTTAAACTTCCATTGATAAAAAATGCGTATGTATTGCACGCAGAAATTTATTATAGTCAACGTCATCATCATCGTCCCGCCCCTTCAATCGAACGAAGATTCACGATGTAATCTCGTGCAGGTGCCGAAGCAGCATATGCAGAAATATTGATTTAGACTCACTTTTTACTCATCATCTCTAGTGGGGACGAATGTTGCTACTACATCTATTACGCACTGAGGATCATAATAGGGATTGTTTTACAGTTTAATTCAAAACAATCCCCGACGAAGAAAGAAAATGCTTGCAGAAGCTTCATTAATTCAATGTGAATTAGTTATATGTGTGCTTTATTTAATCTGCTCTCTGCTTTTCTTTTTCTCTTTTTCTTTTTTCTTTTTTTTTTTTGCTTGTTTAATGTTACACGAATTTTTGTTTCTTTGTTTGTGATTGTATTTGTAATAGTAAAAGTATTAATAATAAATAAATAAATATATATATATATAATAAATAAATATAAAAGTGCATTGCCCTGATTTTTAGTCCTTCGCTGTTTCAGGAACCACCCACTCCCGCTTGGAAACCAATCAAATGTTTAAACATTTTTTAGCGCCATCATCAATATCCCGCCCCCTCATCGTGCGACCTCGTGCATCATCAAAGTCGTCAATCATCAGAATACGTAAGTAATTAGCAAAAACATATATATATATATATATGTATATATATATATATATATATATATATATATATATATATTAGCAAAAAGTATCAGTTCTTGATAACTCAAATTATTGTAATTACAATTAATCAAACTTTATTTTCTTAAGTGAGCATGCACATGTCGGCCTACAGTTGTCAGGCGGTTAATATCAGTTTAAAATCATTTCTCATTAAAAGTTTTTAGATATAAAATTTAGTGAGGGTCAGCTGTTGCGCAACGATTACTTTTGATTACTATTGATGCATCATATGTTTTTTGGTTACGTTATGATGAGATCACACTACTTTATGTCCATGCCAGGCATTACGTGTAGATCACAGATGTGTGGATTAATCAATTCACTGTAAACCTGACTTAACCCAACTTGTTTTTTATTTTGTTATTTTTCCCCTATTTTACATTTGTTCAAGCAGAATGTCCACAGGCTCTTAAGAAGCAGCACTTGTTCTTGGAGATGTGTTTCTTGATCAGATACAGGTAACTTTAGAAATTGTATCTTAAATAATTTTTTATTTTGACTTCTTTTTCTCTGTCAAATAATTTTAAAGAAAACTACAAATGAATAGTTATATAGGCTAATATATTATTCATGTAAGGTAAGTATAAACTACTTTAAAACCTGTTAAATATACTATTTGCAATTTAGAAAGAAGAAAAAAAGCAAGCCAAGAGGTCTAAGCCAGATCCTACGACTGTGAAGTGGAGGCAAAGGGACAGAAATGGGAATGTTGTAAGGCAGCTTGAAAAAACCCTCAATAAAACAAAAACTGAAAAGAAAGGCTCCAAACCACGGTGAGACAGTTGTAAATTTACAGTTATTGTTTAAATTTACTATTATTTTCAGTTGTGATTTATATTTCCCATATGAAAAATACTATTTATAGTAAATACTATAGTGTTTTTGAACCATACTATAGTAAAATACTTGAATTAATTTGTTGTGGTAATTCTATAGTTGCTGTGGTAATATAACAACTATAGTAATATAAACAAATTACTTTACCCAATACTGTACTAAGTTTTCTACAACTATAGGGTATATTATACTACAATATACATTACGTGTTTTACTCTTTTAAAAACTAAAGTATACTACAGTATTTATTAGTTTATTAGTTCACTATAGTTAATACTACAGTATACTGTAGCAGCATAGCAGCACAAGCTGTAGCACAAGTGTTGTAAATACTATAATATATACATTATACTACAATTTATTATAGTATGGTTCAAAAACACTATAGTATTTTTTTCCTGTGGGTTTCTCCATATTCAATAAATGTTTAGATTTATGTAGTCTGTTTTAATCTTTAAGTGCACTTAATTACATATAGAACCAGATATATAGAACCCCAAAGCATAATGTATTAATTTTATTTTGTTTAAAGGTCCCACCAGTGTGCCCATCCAAGAGGAATTTGTTTATCGAGCAGAAACTGGTAACTGTACACTATGGTTATATGGAATGGCATCTGGTTAATAGAGTTTAAGTAATATTCTGCCAGCTGCAACCTACATAATTGCATATTTTTTTATAAATGAGATCCTGGTAACGCTTTAGAAAACTGATCCTTCATTAATGAATAACTACACAGGAACAAATGAGTAATGCATTCTAAAGTATTCTAAAGTGAAGATCATGGTAACCCACTAGTAATTGCTTAAGTGTTACCAAATACATCAGAAGGAATTACTGTACAAAACTGTACAAAAACCTCAAAAGTTTACAATGACTCCAGTAGTTACTAGTGGGTTACCATGATCTTCACTTTAGAATACTGATCCAAATAATTAGTAATTCCTTCTGAAGGATTTGGTAATACTTCAGTCATTACTAGTGGGTTACCGTGGACCTTTACTTTAGAATTAATTATACATTATGCATTATTCACGTTAATTATGAACTTGTATATATAGTTCTTAGTAGTTCTCTGGGAGGTGTGAAAAAAACAGTAGTTAGTGATTAGTTATTAGTGAACTACCACCTTCAACTGAGCACTGTTACTTACTAATTCATTAATCAGAGTTTCTTGATAGTTAATAGTAGTTATAGAGTGTTAATAATGCTTTACTCATCTGTTCCTGTGTAGTTTCATTCATTATTCATTAATGAAGGATCAGTATTCTAAAGTGTTACCGAGATCCTTGTACTATATCTCTATAAAAACTGATTGTATTGTGTATTGACTAATAACACTGTTTTTGTTTCTCCTTCAATGAAGCCTCACTCATTGAAGAAATGGAGCATATCCTAATGACGAATGTGTTCAGCCTGAAGAGGTGTCTTTGGCCACAACCTGGCAAAGAGGCAATCCCTAAGCCATGAAAGATGGCACATTGCAAGGGAGGCCATGGTTAAGAATCTTTTGGCAGCTGAATATGTTCAGGAGGCATCTGCCAACACTGTCTTACTGCAGAGGCCATTGTGCAGGTGCAGGGACTGTCTACCTAGGCAGTTTCTATGCACCGTGTGTGATGGAGATGTTCATCAGCACCTACCTCTCCATAACAGAGACTCTATGGCCCAGGGGTTCTTCAAGCCATTGTGTCCAACCACTGCAGTGAAGAGAGACATTCCGAGGCCATTGAGTTCTCTGAACAGGGTATGCTTTTCATGTGTCCCATCATACTTTTCAGTCTGTACATTTTAAATGGCTGTTCATTAGTGTATAATTATAATATCTATTTAAAATAGTTATGATATATTATCATATATTTAATAAATATATTAGATTATATTTCTTTTTATCTTGTTTATGAATCCTTTGCTAAAGAGTTTATTATCATTGTTTTGCTTTTGAATTTTTAGTCCGATATCTTCCACTACTTTTGCCAGAGAAAATTTGTGCCTGTTCAGAAAGTTCCTGCAGGTTGATCAGTGGCAAGCCCATTATTGTAATAAATTTTAATGGTAAGATGTAGTTTTTTCTCTTTATGAAAACAACACAAATTAAGGTTAATATAAGAACTCAATGCTTGCATGTAATATCTGTGATTAGGAATTTTTAAAGCTGTTGTGATGCATGTGAACTTTTTTATTATAGGACGGTACAATCTCACCCTTCCATCACTGGAGACCTCATGCTGCAGGAAAACATGGGCAGTAGGGCTCAGTGATCTCCTCAAGTCTGGGTACTGGCCAGCCTCTATACATTTTGAGACCGTGTATGAGGCTGGCCTTTTAGGTCTTTTCTGGATTTAAAACTTTTGCTCCAGGTCTTTCACGTCAAGCGTTCCTCGGAATGTGACCGGGCTGAAGTACAATGGCAGGGTAAATATTGTTATTCAGTGTATATTGTTAACATGATGTTTGTTCTTTAAAGTGATTGATTGGTTTGGTTATTTCAACAGAGTGGTAAAATATGTGGAGACACCTTCCAGAGAGCCTTGCTGGAGTGGACCTTTGCCCAGCATGAGGTTGAGAGGCTTTGTGGTGTACAGCCATTTAAATGTCCTGCTTGCAGTCCTTCCATGCATGCCATCTCAGTGGATGGTAACAGGAAGCTGTACAGGTTCCATAATGCACATGGGTATGTTTTTTTCTTTATTTTTTTATTGTACTACTTAACTGTCTATATCATGTTTCTCTTTCCCAATAAAATTAAGCACAGAGAAGGGCTACTTCGATGGGACATTTATAATGAAGGATGAAGATGTTTCGTCCTTTGTGGGATATGTTCATGAAAAGACCAAGCATGTAATAACCCTTAATATTGTCATATTGTTTATTCCAGTCCAGCTACCATTATTGAAATATTAATAATAATTTTATTGTAATGTCTTGTAGGCCACAGGTAAAGGGGTGTGTGGCTCTTCTCAATGGACAGCAGCCAAGGAGTCTGCAAAAAGTTGACATCAAAGATTGACGAGGAAGGCCTTGAGATTGCTGTGTGCCGACATGGAGGACTTTTAAAAGGCCTAAATATGTTCAGAGGAAATATTTGCTTATCCCCTGTTCCTTCAAAACACCCTCTCAAAAGAAAATGTGTCATTCTTCTGCTCAGATGTCGCCTGCAAGTACTGGCCATACTTAAAGAGAGTGGTGGGACACTGTCCAGAGCTAAGGCCTTTATTAAATATCGCCCACTATTATCAGTTATGCATGCCAAAGCACATGAGAGGAGTTGTGAGGTAAGATTCTTTCTTTACATTAAATTATATTAATGATATTTTTGTGGTATGGACATGTACTTTTATTTGAACAGCCATTGTTTGTTTTGTTTTTGTTTTTGTTTTTGTAGATAAAATGGTCTGGAAGAAACCAAGAGGAGCTGGTCTTACAATTGGAGAAGAGGTGGAGCAAGTCAACTCCTTCTTGTCGAGAGCTGCAATTTGCACTAAATACATGTCCAAAGCTGGTGAATATATTAGATAAACACTACTTTTAACATATAGTTATTTCTAAGTATCAATGAATCATAACTAACTTTTTAATATATTTTCTTTGACCAACTCTCTAATAATAGCACGTTCAGACATGCTCACTGTTCTTGCTTCTGCATGGAACAAACAGAAGTCTGAAAATCTGGCACAAATGTTTGTCTCAAAGATACATTAAGATATTTTACTGATGCAAAAGTCAACCTTGTTCTTATCGTACAAAAAGTACATTTAAAGGGTTAGTTCACCCAAAAATGAAAACTCTATCATTTATTACTTACCCTCATGCCGTTCCACACCTGTAAGCCCTTCATTCATCTTCAGAACACAAATTAAGATATTTTTGATGACAGAATGGTGTCATATTTCCTTCCATAGACTGCCTTTGTTATTGAAACGTTGATGCTTCAAAAACTCCATAAAGAGATTGGAAAACTAATCCATATGAATTGAGTAGTTTATTCCAAATTTTCTGAAGAAAATCGATTGGTTGTTATGACAAACAGATTTAATTTAGGCTTTTACTCGCATGTAAACATTGATCAGCAAACATAAGCAGAAGCTCAACCAAACTTGAATAATGCACAAGAGCAAACCTCTCTTGGAGGCTCAAACGTGCTGCATAACCAGTGAGGTTCATTCTTCATCTGTTCATCATAACAAGTGATCGATTCTCTTCAGAAAATGTGGACTAAACCGCTTGATTCATATGGATTAATTTTACGATGTCTTTATGAACTTTTCAAAGCGTCAAAGTGGTAGTTGCAAAATTCAGTCTGTGGAAGGAAATCTGACATCATTCTGTCATCAAAAATATCTTAATTTGTGTTCTGAAGATGAACGAAGGTCTTACGGGTGTAGAACGAAATGAGGGTGAGTAATAAATGACAGAATTTTCATTTTTGGGTGAACTAACCCTTTAACATAATTTGAGCAATTACATCTATTGCATACATTGTTGAACTATAAACCTTTATGATCAAATTAATTTTATAGTGTTTTGATATGTATTTAGACAACCGAAAGGCTGAAAGTGGAAAGAGAGAGCTTTGAAAGTCTGCAGGCTGAGCTTAATGTCAGTGATGATGACATTCAGCAGTGGGTCAGTGATGTCCAGCAGTGGGCCACAGGTAATACATTTTGAAGGGCCTGTTTTATTTTTCCATTATAAATGTTGTGCACAGAAGGCAGAATATATCAAATTTGTAAGGCTAATTCATTTTGTTTGGGATGTAGTATCAAGTGCAAAGGATGACACTGGACTTGAGGGCAGAATTCGAGGCCTTTATGTCAGCATAAAGCTGAGAAAAATTAATCTGTACCATCAGACAGGTCAGATAAGATGATGATGATGATGATGATAAAAAATGATTCATATAGCTAAGGAATGAACTTGAGTGCTGTTATAATAAAATATGTTGTTGATTTATTAGATAGCAACAAGAGAAGGCACAAAATAAGGAGGAAAATTAATGAAGACAAGTCAACCTTGGCAGCTGCCATTAAGGACTTCAATGAACAGTCAGTCCACCAGCTTCCTTCCGTGGATGAACTGCTCACAGCTGATAATTTCCAATGGCCATGGGAATGCCCTGACACTAGTAATTAACTTTAAAAAAATATTCAGTGTATTTGATAAACATTGTTTGATGTTAATACAGTCCTCCTCAGTGTTTAAAGATGGTAATTTAGGACCTTCATTAATTGCAGGTAATTACCTCTCAACTAAGAAGATGGTCTTTGACCGGTTCATGATGCTTTCCCGACTGAAGGAGGAGGAGCAGATCATAGTGATGGAGGTGAAGAAACACTGGCAATCATTGAAGGAAGCTGAATGTTCCTGAGGGATCTCTCAGTTCAAATACAAACTAACGGTGAGTATCCATAACTAATTCAATAACCAATGCTTTGCTGGAATTAAAACATTAGGGATTGGTTTTATTTATCCTCTTCAATGTTTTCATTCCTTTTTTGTGTAGACAGTGACTTTGAGCTTTCAGAGGAGAGCGCCAATGGACTACTTTGCCTTCTCAAGAGAAAACTGGAAGACCTTCAGTTTCTGCAAAATAATGCTAGGATGTTATACCGACAATGTGTTCTGGGACAGGCTTCGGACAGCATTCTATTTGATAACATTTCCGATGAAGAAACTGAGGCAGTAAACTACAGCTCTGATGAAACAGGCAGTGATGAGGACTAAACCTGAGTATATAGAATAGACAGATACTGAAGAACTATTTTAATAAGCTGTATTTGTTTTTTTGTTTTTTTCACTGTGAGAAACATTTTAGCATATTAACAGAATCTATTTAATATTTTCCCATCCTAATGGAAATGAGATTAAGGTTCAGCAGTACAAGTTTTGACTATTATTTTTGAATCTTTAAATGTGTTTGTGTATGTAAGACAGGTGTTTCACTCCATACATTTTTATAGTCTTATAAACAGCCATACAACCTCCATCCCTATTAATTATATTCTATTATTTCCATTTTCCTTCTCTCTTTCCTTCGCTCTCATGGGACCATGCAGTGTATATCTGTGAGGAGTGTTTTACAGTGTGTACATATCTTACATTGATAGAAAGTATATAAGAATGCATAACGTTTTCACCTAATAATTTTTTTCCTTACTGTAAGCAAAATAAAATACTTGTACAGTGATCTACAAAAACAGTCTTGTCTTTTATCTCCTCTCTGTTCAGGCAGGTTTTGCATGTGATGTGCAGATAATTCTGCAGTATATTCTCTTTGACTAATACATACTGTTCTGATAAATACTATGACATAGCCAGTGCAGTTCTTACAAATTGTAGTCTGTTACTAATTCCAAATTACATGACAAATTGTATCCATTACATTACACATTTAAGGTAATAGACTGTGATTTGTATTTGATATGTTTATCTGCATGTCATGTTACCATTAATGGACATCAGAGAATAAAACTATTATTATTATTATTATTTAATTGTTGACCTAACTTAACTGAAAATCTCAGGGCTTACTTCAAGTAAAATTATTAGTAGGTCAAAGAGGTTCATCTGTCAAAAATTGTGGAGAAACACTGCATTTGCATGTTAATATGAAATGACGTGAATTTGTACATTTTAGTGTGTTTAAAAGACAAAAGCCTTCCAAGGACAGTGATACATGGTTAAATGACTCAGTCAGTGTTATTCAATTAATAATGTTTACATCAGAAGTCAATTAGATATGCAATGTTGAGCACTTAAAACACTTAAAATTAAAATGATTTCTGTAAATCCAGTGATCAAATGCTGTGTTTGGCATGAGTTTTTTAGAGATAGACATATGACTAGTGGCTAAACTGTGAGTGCTATTCCACAAATTTATTTTTAGAAAGGAATTTTAAAAGATAAAAAGAAGTAGGAGAATGTTTTATATATATATTTACTGCCATTGTGAGATTAACATGTAATCGTGTAATCAATAAAACAAAAACAAAAAACCTATAGTCTGATTATGAGTATTTAAAATGTAACTAATTACAAGTACTTAATTTTTGGAATCTGATTACATAATCCAGATTACATGTAATTAGTTACTACCCAACAATCAACAATGATTATATAATGTAGAATTGCATTTTAGGTAATAGTCTGAATACAGTTGTCTTATGCCACAATTCAGAATCTTGAATTAGCATTTTATTAATAATGTCTTGGGTTAGGGTTAGGGTTAGAGCTGTCCTAATGCAAGTAACCAAGAAAATGTAAAAATTCACCCAGAATGTGGACTATTTTATCAGTGTTTTTAAATACATCAGCCCACCTGATTTTCATGTTGTATGCTATAATGTAATCAATCAATGCTAAATTTAGTACTAAATCAGCCTGTCAAGACCAGTTGTGTTCATTTGAAGTATTACTGATTATATTACAGTGATTGGTTATTAAATTATAAAGTACAATGACATTCTTTTGTTGGTCCTTTTGACGTGAAAAATGAGTTAAGTATTACAAGCAAGGCCCAACACTGGATAAGGATGTGTAATAGTGCAATGAAGTGTCACAATATGTATTGGTTGTTTAAATTGGTGTATTTGTTTACTGTCAACACTGTATTCTTGTTCTTGGTCTAATTAAATAAGCAGGCCCATTCCAAATGGGCATTTATGATGATTTTGGGGTCTGTTCTTGTTCTGTTAACTATGACTGGATGAACTTGCAACAATTTACATAATGGCAAGTTGTTGAAAGACAATGTAATTGTGATTCAACACACTTTGTTGTCCATGATGAGAATAATGTTGGACACAGTTTTCAAATAGGCTATATATGAAAAGGTGGCACAAATGTGTTTTAAAAAGTGTTCATAGTAAATACCAAATTTCATCCTGCCTTTCAAATATGTCATAGAGGTTTGCACAATAAACATGATTAAATATCCCTTTGTTTATTAAAAGATAGTACTTTTTTCAGTTTGTTATTAAACGTTACATTACCCATAAGCAATACCCATACATTGTTATTAAACAACTACATTACCCATAAGCCTCTGTCATTATATCGAAGGAACGCAAAAAATATGGCGCTGTTATTTGTAGTTCAGTGAAGATTTGCTAGGGTTAGGGTTAGGATATCGTTAACGGGGTAATACCTCACAACACAGCAACACCGCATTGTTAACTAAATGTATTACTGACGTAATAATAACAGCAAAACGTACTTTGCAACATTAAACGTTTTTTATATGGGTAAAAAAGATTATCCAATCACAGCGAATCCGCGTGTGCCAAGGGAAGATCAGAGCCAATGACAACCCATTTGAGCAGAAGTGTCACACGTACTTGTCCATATATGGTCATTTTTGACAGCTCTTCCAGGTTCTTGTGGTGAATGGACAGATTATGATTTAAACATTTATTTGCCCCACATTATATCAAACTAAAACGACAGATTGGATTGTGGGGTTAACCCGATGCAGCAATAGATTTGTTGATTACAGTGAAACTTTTTTTTCAAGCAAGGGCCTAATGGTTCCCATTGTATGCATTCATATACACACATGTATATACATATATATGTATGTGTGTGTGTGTGTATATATATATATATATATATATATATATAAATAAAGATTTTTACAAATGTTTTTTCCTCCCACAATTTCTTTCTCATCGGTAACTTTTTGTAACCCAATTTATTTTGCTCAGAAGGAGTGTAAGCACTATTATCTGTACTATTGTACTATATTTTGTACTATTAAAAGCACTGTTTGACTATACAAGGATAAATTTGTAATAATTCTACTGTGGTATTTACTAAATATCTTATGCATTAATGCAGTAGTGGTAAATCACTTTCTCTAGACTCAACTCACTGGTCCCATTTGGAGCAATCTGTGTTTATGTGCTAATATATGACACTATAATATACCTCGTACATCTAGCCTCTAGTCTAGTGAGAATATGGTTGTTCATATCCATATATTAACTGAATAGACAAGTATATATGATACTGCACACACACACACACACACACACACACACACACACACACACACACACATAATGGGCTTATACTCAAAAACGACTATGTAAGACTACAAATGACTTCTTGCATATTTCCATGAGCCCTTCCTGATTGATAGTTTTCCCAGTGTTGCTGTGGGTTTCCTCTGGGCGCACCAGTGTCCTCCGCACTCCAAAAACATGCAGGTATAGTTAATCAGGAACTAGAGGCTATATTGTGTGTGTCAAGTCAAGTCAAGTCACCTTTATTTATATAGTGCTTTTTACAATGCAGATTGTGTCAAAGCAGCTTTACAGTGATAACTGGTATATAATTTTGGCTGCACAGCAGCTCTTAAAGAAAATGGTGTCATTATCCATTTTAAGTAAATTCAGTATTGATTCATTCCGATGTAAGAAACAATAGTTATTAATTCAGTTAATTTATCTATATCAGCACTGGAGTAAACAGTGATGTCATCATCCAGCTCAGTTCAGTTCGCATACAATGGTGTCAATGCAGGCAGATCAAAACACTGCTGAATATCAAATGTCATCTCTGTGACAGACTGGTCAGGGTGATTTTCAACCTTTGGCCTGTAGTAGCTTGAATAAGCTCCAGCCCCTGGATATTTCAGATATATATATATATTTTTTTTATTTTTTATAAAAGGTAAAAAGATATATAGACGTAATGAAAACACAAACCTTTATTTGTCCACTATAACAGTGGCTCAAAAACAAACAAACAAACAAAAATGTACATAATGTCATAATGTACCAGTAATGTAATTAGCATTGAGTAAGTGTAATTTGAATATGATCTTCAGGCTGCCAGGTGGGTGGCCATGTCTTCCTACTGGAAAAAAGTCAAAACAACAACTAATAAATGAGAAAATTACAGTGGTGAATTAAGTTGCCATGTAGGTTTACTTACCAGGATGGACATGGCAACCAATGCACCAGCACTTCTTTACGTCCCTGTGAATTAAGTAAGAAAAAAGAGCCAATTACAAAACAAATCATTACATTTCCATCTTTACACATCATTACATCACTTACTATATTTTTAAAGCATTTAATGTAACTCAAAAACTTTAAACAAAGCACCATTGAAAGCCACCATCCCACCATCCTCATCTGGTATTACTGTGGTACAGCAACACACCAGCACAAAAACAGAGACAGGGGTAGCTGCAGGTCGGAGTAATGGGTGTACCGAAAGGTGGCGTGCTGAAAGGTGAATGCTACAACAGAAACTAACCCTTAACCCTATCCCTAACCTTAACAGACAGCTTTCACTACCGATTATAAAGACCTTTCTCCAACTTTTAACAAGCCCCAACCTTTCTCCACACCCAGTGCTCCAACATGGCATGACCCACACCTGCAAAAACACACTAAAGCAGGTTTTGTCATCAAAGCATGCAATCTGAAATTTGAATTCCAATTCATAATTTAAGATTCTTATCATCTTAACCAAAACTGACCCATAAATGCGACCCAAACAAAGCCCAACAGACTGAAGAGCAACTTCAACAACTGCTGTTAACATATTCAAAAGCAATGGAAAAACACATCTGAACTGTACATGCTATATAGTTAGATTATAAGTTATATTCATATTACACTGTAGAAGCCAACACTGTAGTACTGTACAGAACATTTTATATTAATATATGAATTCACAGTTCTTCACCTTATTTATTGTTTGTGTACTGATGTGTAATATTCTACACTGCCTGTACTCATACTATAGTCAGAAAGCAAATAAGAATTCCATTCCAGATGTTTATTTTTGCAATAAAGTACCCTTCACATTAGCATACATTCAGTGTGAAGTTATTAACATTACAACAGAGCTAAATATTTTGGGATACTGATCCATTCATAGTTTGAACAAAACATACATTAATTACTTAATTTTAATACATTTAATAAATTATTTAAATTAATTTACTGTACATGAAAAGGTCATGGTATTATAGAACACAACATTGACAGATTGTAGATACAGATTAATACCAACCTTTCTGAGACGTGTCTTAGATACAAATTCCACTGGAAATACATCCAGAGACGCATGGAATGGACATTCTGTACAAATGTAATTTGGTTAGAAATGTATTAATTACTTAATAACTAGAACAGAGAATGTCTAAAAGTTAAAAAGCAAAACAATTTTTAAACATCTAAAAATCTAAACAGCACTGAAACAACAAATATAAACATCAATATTTTGAGAACTTTCCAAATGGATGACAATGTGTAATAGACTAGCTATGCAAAGAGCTAAAACACTGGTCTGAAACTCAGTTCCTAGAGGGCCACAGCTCTGAACAGTTTTGCTCCAACCTAATCAAACACACCTGATCCAGCTAATCATAGGGGCACGTTCAAGCTTAAACCGGTGCGCAGCGTTTTGCTACGGTTTCTGGGTTGAACACCATATTAAACAAAATAGACATGTTTCCTGGAAATGGTGTGCAACGAGGTTTGAGATACGTTTTCTCTTGTTTGGTCGGTGTGTCAAAATGCCCAATCAGCAGCAACATGTATATAAACCAAGCGGTATTAAAGAGACAGCTCGCACAATGGGTCCAAGTAAAGTCGTTTACAAATGTGTCCGCTGTAGCTCGGTATACGCAACAATTGAAGATATTAGAAGACATGTTTGTCATAAGAGTTTTATAGTAAAAATATAGCATATCTATTCTTCAAAAAGAACACAAAGAATGGCCTTCTCAGCTACCATAGTTGCAACTCTTGTGTCATCAGAACAGGGTGTTCAGCGCACCACCGTTTTCCATTTAAAAACGTTTTTCAACGTTTTGTCGGGGCTGAACGCAGCCCAGGTCTTCAAGCGTTACTAGCAGGTGTGAGTTGGAACTGGTTGTAGCTAAACTGTGCAAGGCTGTGGTCCTTTCAGTTTAAGACCACTGAAAACTGAATTGTATAACATTTCATACCTGTGTCTGTATTTTTTTGGCGCTTTCTTTTGGCTGCCATGTTGACAGCTGATTTGCTGTAAAGTAAAAAAAAAAGTTTTAGCTTTGTTCAAGTACATGTCAAAGAACAGTTTTCATTGAGCCTGAGTTCACATTGTTCCTTGCTCATTGTATAGGCTTTACCCAAAGTCCCTTTAAGACAAGTAATTTCACACTGCGATCATCTTTGAAATGCCTCTTGGGCATCCAAATGCAGCTCCTATCTCTCTGAATGGGGAAACATCAAATTCTCCAAATGATTACGATTAAATTTCCAATTTTAAAATCACCAATAAAATGTTCATAAAGCATTTTCAAAAAACTTTTCAGACTGCAGTAGCCAATGCGCATATGAGTCATACACGCGTATCTCAGAATAAACTATAGCAACCGGAGCTTCTAAAGGCAGCTGGGATGAAGTGGTGACTTTTCTAGTTGTGACTGGTTCTATTATTTAGAACGTGGGATTAATTTGCCATGTTGTGCATAACACTTTCTCCCATTAATGAATAATAGGAATGTAATGTTTTCCTATATCTAGAGTCTTTGTTTCACCCCATCTTCTTCTACTCACCAATCTGGTTTTAATCGACTCCCCTCTATCTCTTTTCTCTCATCCATTTCATCCATCTTAAGTGCACTAATCTTTCGTTTCTCTGCCTGTTTCTTCATCTCCTTTGCCTGTTTAGTCTTTTTGTCACTTTCATTTCCCCTTCTTCATTAACAGGCCTCTCTGGTTCTTCCCCACTTTCTGTCTGTTGTTCTTGATCTGCTCTTCATCCTCCAATCTTTCCTTCATTCTCACTTCTACATTTGTTCTCTGATAAAATGTTCTCTTCATCTTCTACAGCCTCGTTTATGTCCTGACTCTCTGTCCTATCACCCTCTGTGTCCTCTTTGTTCTTTTTCTGGACTTTTGAAACTCTGTTCCTCAACAGGCCTCTCTGGTTCTTCCTCCCCACTTTCTATCTGTTGTTCTTGATCTGCTCTTCATCCTCCAGTCTTTCCACTTCTACATTGTTCTCCAGTGTAATGTCCTCTTCATCTTCTACAGTCTCTTTCAAGTCCTGCCTTTCTGCTTCATTAACTTCTGTGATCTCTTGTTCTTTCTGGACCAAAACCTTAAAAGTACAATTAAAGTCATTAAAATACATTAAAAAAAAGAAAGAAAAACCCTTTAAAATAAACTGCAGTTTAACATAGAAACTTGTATAGCTACAGAACTTACTGTACACATAAAATATTAGACAAACATTTAAGTATCAGTGCTTGCAAATATGATTTACCTTGTAAAATATGCTCAAAGAGTATGAGCATTTTTCCATCACCTTATGTCCCTCAGGTGGGAACTCAAAGGGACACTGGACCTCCGCTGTCCACCTATGGGCGCTTTGAACGCTTCCCCAGTAGCAGAAGAGGAACGTATCCCAGCACTTTAAGTTTTTCCATCTAAAATAGAATGTCAAACAGTACAGCTTTCAAAAATGGTTCATAATTCTGGAAAAAAAAAAAAAGTTTAAAAATCTGCTTAGCCTGATGTCACTCTAAGCCAACATGTGTTTTTTCTTGCTTGAACACAAAAACAGATTTTTTAAAAAAATGTCCAAGCTTACTATCTATATTTTACCATACATACATTTTGAAAGGCTATTCAGACTGTCAACTTTCAACAATATCCAAAAACAGATGTGATCCATAAATGCATGCAAGTCTTATTTCAGAAAACAACAACTACCAACAACAAAAACAAATCATGGCTTCTGCTAAAGTTCCTTTTAAGGAACGTCAGTTCACTTGGTGGCCATATTTGCAACGCCTCCAGGCAGCTTTTTTATTTATTACTTATTTACTTGAATGGGGAACTCCTGAAATCTCAAAACATATTGTAAAATTAGCAATAAATCAGACATGAACGGTGTCATAAGATCAAATAGAGTTAAACCTGTAGATTTTGTTTTGATTTAGTCATTGTGCATGTGCAGTAGTTCTACTTTCTCTGGGAACCAGAGCTTCTAATGGCAGCTGCATTGATGTTTGACTTTACCAACTGCTTATTAGTTCTTTTATTTATAAGAGTTCTGCCCATTAGTGAAAATAATATGAATTACTTTTTATTTGAACTGTCAGTTAACAGGAATTACAATTTATTCATGTCACGTGTATTAATGTATTATGTATGCATGTAATGTATTATGTACTTGTATGTAAAACATCTTTATATTATATAGTCTCTTACATAAATGTTTTAGTTTAGAACAAAGTGTGAGGTAATGAAATTAGGATGCTGAACTTTGCTTACCATGATGGCTAAAATGTCAAGGACTTTTGATTGATTCCGTGACTTAACTGTTGTTTTAGCCCACTGATGGGCCTGGTCACGAAATTTTCCCAAACGCACTGATTGCTTATATTTAAAATCAAGCAATTTTCCACACTACAAAAAGAGAAACAGAATTACATTGAGTATTAAAACAAATGCAATGCCATATAAATAAACAGTGTTAGTTATGCACAATCACCTTAACACAGGACCGGTGTCGGCAGTTCATCTTGATCCGGCAGTGTGAACACTGGCGTAAAGTTGAACCTGGCATTTGGACTATACAAAAACAAAACAAAATGTGTAAATTTGACATAGCATAACAGACAGACATCACATACAAAACTTAAAGATAAATTAATCTTTGATAAGTATATAGTTTTTGAGAATATATATATATATATATATATATATATATATATATACACACACACACCACCATTCAAAAGTTTGGAAACGGTAAGATTTTTAATGTTTTTAAAAGAAGTTTCGTCTGCTCACCAAGGCTGCATTTATTTAATTAAAAATACAGTAAAAACAGTAATATTGTGAAATATTATTGCAATTTAAAATATCTGTTTTCTATTTGAATATATTTTAAAATGTAATTTATTCCTGTGATCAAAGCTGAATTTTCAGCATCATTACTCCAGTCTTCAGTGTCACATGATCCTTCAGAAATCATTCTAATATGATGATCTGCTGCTCAAGAAACATTCATGATTATTATCAATGTTGAAAACAGTTGTGTACTTTCAAAAGTTCAAAACAACAACTAATAAATGAGAAAAATGAGAAAAAGTGTAAGTTCAAAAGAACAGCATTTATCTGAAATACAAAGCTTTTGTAACATTATACACTACCGTTCAAAAGTTTGGGGTCAGTAAGAATTTTTATTTTTATTTTTTTGAAAAGAAATGAAAGAAATTAATACTTTTATTCAGCAAGGATGCATTAAATCGATCAAAAGTGACAGTAAAGACATTTATAATGTTACAAAAGATTATATTTTAAAAATGCTGTTCTTTTGAACTTTCTATTCATCAAAGAATCCTGAGAAAAAATATTGTACACAAATATTTTGCCCAATTGTACACAATAAATGTTTCTTAAGCATCAAATCATCATGTTAGAATATCTGAAGGATCATGTGACACTGAAGACTGGAGTAATGATGCTGAAAATTCAGCTTTGATCACAAAGTATAAATTACTTTGTAAAATATATTCAAATAGAAAACCGTTATTTTAAATTGTAATAATATTTCACAATATTACTCTTTTTACTGTATTTTTAATTAAATAAATGCAGCCTTGGTTAGCAGAAGAAACTTCTTTTAAAAACCTTAAAAGTCTACCTCTCAAAACGACATACTTATTAAAGAATAATAAAGACTAATTTATTTTCATTTTCATGAAAAGTATTTCAGGGATGGCCAAGATATACACCTAAAAAGTATGTGATGATTGTGCAGAGTTGTTAATCCACACATCTGTGATCTACACGTAATGCCTGCATGGACATAAAGTAGTGTGATCTCATCATAACGTAACCAAAAAACATGATGCACACAGCTGACCCTCACTAAATTTTATTTTATTTTTAATGAGAAATGATTTTAAACTGATATTAACCGCCTGACAACTGTAGGCCGACATGTGCATGCTCACTTAAGAAAATAAAGTTTGATTAATTGTAATTACAATAATTTGAGTTATCAAGAACTGATACTTTTTTGCTAATATATATACATATATATATATATATATATATATATATATGTTTTTGCTAATTACTTACGTATTCTGATGATTGACGACTTTGATGATGCACGAGGTCGCACGATGAGGGGGCGGGATATTGATGATGGCGCTAAAAAATGTTTAAACATTTGATTGGTTTCCAAGCGGGAGTGGGTGGTTCCTGAAACAGCGAAGGACTAAAAATCAGGGCAATGCACTTTTTATATTTATTTATTTACATATATATTTATTTATTTATTATTAATACTTTTACTATTACAAATACAATCACAAACAAAGAAACAAAAATTCGTGTAACATTAAACAAGCAAAAAAAAAAAAAAGAAAAAAAGAAAAGCAGAGAGCAGATTAAATAAAGCACACATATAACTAATTCACATTGAATTAATGAAGCTTCTGCAAGCATTTTTCTTTCCCCGTCGGGGATTGTTTTGAATTAAACTGTAAAAACAATCCCCTATTATGATCCTCAGTGCGTAATAGATGTAGTAGCAACATTCGTCCCCACTAGAGATGATGAGTAAAAAGTGAGTCTAAATCAATATTTCTGCATATGCTGCTTCGGCACCTGCACGAGATTACATCGTGAATCTTCGTTCGATTGAAGGGGCGGGACGATGATGATGACGTTGACTATAATAAATTTCTGCGTGCAATACATACGCATTTTCTATCAATGGAAGTTTAACGGGAGGGTTTTGCGTACCATATATACGCCAAATGTGACTTTGGCGTGTAAATACTACGCCGAATGAAAATGCAATCTCGTAGTATAGATACGCAGTAGCAGGAGACTGGGTTGGCTGTTTACGTGGTGCCAGCCGGTACTTGTAACAATCGCGTCTTATTGTGATCCCCTAAGCAAAGTTATGTCCAGAAGACGTCTTTTCAACGTCTTCGTGTGTTAGCTTTTCTTTGGTTGCTGTAATTGTGTGTTCATAAAATATATTTGTTGTGGCAAAGAAAACCAAGATAAAGCAGGATCATGTGTTATCAGCTCAGAAAACAAGCATCTAATGTTCTGTTTTTAAATCTGTGTTTATATTCAGCGTTTATAGCACTAGCCTTGTGTAACTGCAGTATTGGCACCAATAGCATTAAAATCGTCTGTCGTTAATGTCATGCATGTGATGTATTTTGAAGTGAAAACCAAGTAAGCAGATTGCAGTATTGTCAAACAAGTTATTGTTCCTACTAATATATATATATATATATATATATATATTAAGATATTTATAAAATATTTTAATATGGGATCTTGAAGAGAGCATGTTTTTTCAGAATTGTTCTACTTTTTTGATGATAGTCATTTCTGATAGCACATATATTACAGCTGTAACAATCACTAAAGAGCAAGGCTCTCTTTATCATTTTTTATTTTTATTTTTTGAGTTTGCTCAACTCAACTCAATCCTGGGTAACCACTTAAACCTGCTCTCTGAGACAGGCCTCTGCATAAATAATGTTAAGATGTTTTAGATTATTTAGAAGAGAAAATGCTTAACGATTTACACGTAAAGGAATGGCGAACGTTATTAGCAGCAAACCTCCTCCTGTGCTTCAGAAAGGCTTTTTGAGTTGGGTGGGAGTTTTCTCCAGTAAGGACATATAGGATTTCCGTTTCCCTGTCAACCTCAGTGGGTTTTGTGTTTTTCCTTCCCTCATTGAATGTCCTTGTGAAATATTTCGCTTCAATGCAAACAAGTCTGCCTTAAGTTGCCAATTACCAACAAACTGTTGTTTAAAGTCCAATAAGAGATGCTTCACACCTATATATTACCTGGATAGCACTGAAATAACCAATCATAGCTTACACAACAATCATTTCCATTTCAGGAGTCAAACAAGAGACTTAAACTTTGATATATTTAGAAAATGCTAAGATAATAATAAATAAGTCATAATGTTCTACAAAAGGTATAGCCTATATGTGAAGTGCATTTACATGGTTTACCCTCCACTACATTCCTGCTTATATTCAATTTGGTCTTCTTGAGATTCAAGACAATAAGAGACATGTTTAATGCTATAGAGAATTTTATTGAGGGTCTCAGCACAGAAGGCACAACATTCACTTTATTCTTCACTCATCTTCTATCTTCATCTTTCTTCCCTTGTCTGTTTTTGTACATTCACTACTCTCTAAAATTAAGAAACTTTTCTTTGCTCATCAGGTGTTAACAACTTCCAAGCTTTTGCCACACTGCCTGACACCAACACCCAAACCTAACCTTTGTAACCTTAACCTGTTAACTTTTTTTTTTTTTTTTTTTTTTTTTTTGCTGCTTATAAATTATACTGTAATCAATCATATGAAAAGTGAAAGAAGAGAAGCACTAAAACAACCTGGAAAAGAAAGACAGAAAAGAAGAACCACATGAATAGGGAAATAAATTGAAGCTGATGCTACATTCATCTGGCTCTAGTTGAAGCACCATAATGTACTGGGAGACCATTTTCACATGTCAAAGTAATTTGAATTTTTGTTGGTTTAACGTTATCCTTATATTTACAAGTGTCACCCTCTTTTATGTCAAAAGTACAATCAATCACATCAAATTCAGTATTGCTTATATAGGTCTTTCCATCCTCTTGCAACTTTCCATCCTTACAAACGGCTTTAATTTCATCTTCAGTTGCCATTATGAAGGTGTTTATTTTTTTGCATTTGCGGTTTTCATTGATGCGTCTATTTTCGATCACAGCGGTACAATCCTTTCCAGTCATCTTGTCTTGAGTCACATGTTTGTTTTTGAAAGCATCATAATCCTGACTGTAAGTGGACAATGGTGCACATATAACCAGCAGCAGAATCACGGTAGACTGGTGGATCTTCATGACCTGCTGAACAAAACATATCAAAGCACTGTCTGATATTTGGCCTAATAAAGCAGTTTGTGCGCATTCAGTTAAACAAATATTAAGTGAAAATAAATGAGAGTTGACATACCTCAGCGTTCTTCTTTTGTCTGTAGGCTGTGAAACATTTAAAAGCAAAGTCAATCACAAACCCCAGAAAATACATCAAATTTTCTCCAGGAAAAGACATATTATCAAAGTGTTGCTTTTTTATACCTATTACTCAATGCTTTGAAGATTATTGACAGACCACCTTTTTACAAACTTTTTTCACTTCCAAAAAAATAAATAAATCAGCACTGTACATGTTACACAAATATAAAATGAGCTTGTGTAAACTGATACTCACAGGTTGTAGTCTATATAGTCTGGGGAAGTAAACCCGTGGCCTGTATTGAGATGCACAATGTTGAAGTCAAAGAAAATTCAGTCAGAAATTCAGCACTGGCTTTAAAATGTCCCCGGACAACTCAGGCTTTGATCCTCAGGCTATAAATTCTTGAGGGCTTGCAAATAAAAATGTGACGTTTGCAGTGAGCAGCCAATCATGTGAAAGAGTTTCAGAGTGATGTATACTTCTCTGCTGAAGATTAAGAGATAATAACCAAACGATAGAAATAATTTAAACACATTTTCTCAGCAACAGGCAACACTATTGCTGCAGTGAAAGCTTCAGAGAACTGCTGGAAGAAAATAACAGAATGAATTAATATTGGCCCATAACAAGGTTTAAAGAGAATAAATCTGATGAATTAAATGACTATAATAAACTATGACTCTCATATAAGCATCAGCCGGGGTTTTTTGACTATCTCTAAAACTGTGAGGTGCTACTCTTATAGTTTGAAGATACCAGAAATACTAGAGCAGTTGAATTTGATTATGTCACTTTACTCACGGCTGATGTGTCCAATATCTCTATACAACTTGTTATTCTGAACATAATTTTCCCTTGAGCAAGTTTGGGGTGAAGTCTTTGATTATGAATGTCCAGAACAGAATATCCAGCGTTGGCTCGATATAAACCATTTAATTACTAAATCCTGCTTTTTACAGCAGGCCACTGTTGTCTAAAAATGCTTTGGCTTGTTTCAGTATTTGTGAATTTCTGTAATGCCATGATCTCTTTTAGTCTTTTTATGCCACTATTCTCTATTGAAAAGTCACATTATATCTTGAGTATTGTTTGATAATTTGTTATGCCTGTATTTTCTAATATATTATGACTTCCCTTCACAACATAAAACATTTTACAGTTAAGAAATCACATAAAAGAAAAGCAATTTAGTCTGCTTACCTTAGCTCTGTTTAACCCGGTAACACACTTTATGAACAATACTTCTACAGTATTTATCAATCTTAGTTAATGTTAATTTCAACATTTACTCATACATTATTAAAATCAAAAGTTGTTTTTGTTAAGTAAGGGATCATGTACATCCGGCCGGTTGTTATCTCAGAAGAAACCCCGACAGGGTGATCAGGATCTTGCATCAGCCTGAAGGGGTTAATATTGATCTGAGTCGAAATGTTTTATTAGCTCTTTAAACACGAAGCTTCCATGGAGAGAGCAGTTGCTAGAGCGGCAAGTTTAAACTAGATGGACATTTAAGGGATACGGTACAGTCACACCACTTATTAAACGGCATTTCGCCACGTAAATAATTATGAGGATAAGAGATATTGATCTGGGATGAAACTGTTTTAAAATCATACCGGTTTGTTATATTATAATCCAACAGTGTACAAAACAAAAGGAAAATGGAAGCAGATGCATTTGTATGGAACGAGAGAGCAAGGCCGCTTAAATGACACCTTTCCTACTGAAAAACCGAATACCTTTAATGCATTCTTGCTGTTCATTTACATATTTAGTCTATAGGTTTGCGTGTTTGAGTGTATATGTGCACAGAAGCTTGGTCTTTTTTAAAAAGTGATTTTTGCCAAATTATTTTACTGGTCCGTTATAATACAGAAAAATTAGTTGTGTCCATGGATCTCTGCGAACCGGAATAATTTTGACAACGTTTTATCTATACATAGGGAAAGGAAAGGGAAATGGGCCTTCGCAGGGATAATTTAGTTGAAACGTCAGGGCTGTGTTATCATCATGTCTAGATACAGGTCCTTCATCTCATCTGGATACGGCCTGGATCTGGCAGGCTCTTGACAAACCTCGGGATAAACAGAGAGAGTAATATTAGCGTAGACGCCATTCTTCTTATGATGTAGCGAGTACATCAGGTGTTATGGGAAGTGTTCGGTTACGGCTGACCTAATCTATGCAGCCTAACAATTTATATGATTTGAATTATAAAAGTAGATAATGTGTTATGTGTATGCAAGTTTAAACAGATGTGTTTTTAGTCTAGATTTAAACTGACAGAGTGTGTCTGCTTCCTGAACAGTGATAGGAAGACTGTTCCAAAGTTTAGGTGCTAAATAGGAAAAGGATCTACAGCCTGCGGTTGACTTTGATATTCGAGGTATTATCAACTGTCCAGAATTCTGAGATCGCAATAGACGTGAAGGACTATAATGCATTAAGAGCTCGCTCAGGTACTGAGGGAGCTAAACCATTTAGTGCTTTGTAAGTAGCAAGATTTTAAAATCTATACAATGTTTAATAGGGAGCCAATGCAGTGTTGACAGAACCGGGCTAATATGGTCATATTCCTGGTTCAAGTAAGAACTCTAGCTGCTGCATTTTGTACCAGCTGTAGTTTGTTTAACAGGCGAGCAGAACAACCACCCAGTAGAGCGTTACAGTATTCTAGCCTTGAGGTCATGAACGCATAAACTAACTGTTCTGCATTTGTCATTGTCGTAGTTTAGATATATTTTTAAGATGGAAGAATGCGGTTTTACAGATGCTAGAAACATGGCCTTCAAAGTATTCTAGGTATTCTAGGTTATTACGTGAAGTTTTGGTCCAAAAATTACTGGTCATCCAATTTTTATATCAACTATGCATTCCGTTAATTTTTGAATTGGTAAGTTTCGTCAGAGCGCGAAGAAATATAGAGCTGAGTATCATCAGCGTAACAGTGAAAACTAACGCCATGCTTCCTAATGATATCTCCCAAGGGTAGCATGTACAGAGTGAGAAGCAACGGTCCTAGTACTGAGCCTTGCGGTACTCCATATTGAACTTGTGATCGATATGTCATATCTTCGTTTACTACTACAAACTGATAACGGTCAGATAAGTAAGATTTGAACCATGCCAATGCAATTCCACTAATGCCAACATAATTTTCAAGTCTATAGAGACAGAGCGCATTTAGGCCATGCCCACTCCAGGGGAAAACAATCCAACCGTCTCCATTGACTTTTGTATTGCGTGAGGCTGCCTCCTTGTCATTTCTGACTTATAACAAAAAACAGAACAATGTCTAAACACTGATATGTGACAAGGTGTACAGCAAACAAGCTAAAAAACCCAGAACTAAGTTTTTATAAGCTACCAAAAAGCCAGCCTTTGAGGAGAAAACAGTGGATACAGGCAATAAGATGTAAAGCAACAGCAGGAACAATGGGTACATTTTGGGATCCTGACACTCCAGTATGCCTACGTGTGCAGTAAACATTTATTCACTGATAAGTCAAATATCCAAATGTCAGTTTTATATATTATATAAAATATATATACATATATACGTGATATATATATACGCCCTCCAGTGGCGTAGTTCTCAGTGTAATATAACATGTCGCGCTCTGTCTCAATTGCCTGTACCCACTTTTCTGTCCTTAAACGTTCGTTTTTGGGTCCACAGCTTATAAAACTTGTCCCCTCCCAGTGGGTGTGGTTCTCAGCTTATGACGCGTGTCGCTCTGTCTCTATTCAAAAGAATATTGTGGTTGATAGTGTCAAAAGCAGCACTGAGATCTAGTAACACTAATAGAGAGATACAACCACAATTTGATGATAAGAGCAAATCATTAGTAACTCTAATGAGAGCAGTCTCAGTACTATGGTACTGTCTAAATCCTGACTGGAAATCCTCACAGATACCATTTCTTTCTAAGAAGGAACATAGTTGCGATGATACTGCCTTTTCTAGTATTTTTGACAGAAAAGGTAGATTCGAGATCGACCTGTAATTGACTAATTCTCTAGGATCAAGTTGTGGTTTTTAATAAGAGGTTTAATAATAGCCAGCTTAAAAGTTTTGATGCGTTATCCTAGTGATAAAGATGAATGAATGATATTAAGAAGAGGAGCTATGACCTCTGAAAGCATCTCTTTCAGTAGCTTAGTCGGTATAGGGTCTAACATACATGTTGTTGATTTTGATGATTTAACAAGTTTAGACAATTCTTCCTCTCCTATAGCAACGAATGAATGGAATTGTTCCTCAGGGACACTACAATACACTATCTGACGTGATACTGTAGTAGATGGTTGCATGGTTATAATTTTCTCTCTAATATTGTCAATCTTACAAGTAAAGAAGTTCATAAAGTCATTACTGCTGTGCTGTTTGGAGACATCAGAAGTTGAAGCTCTATTTCTCGTTAATTTAGCCACTGTATCAAATAAATACCTTGGGTTGTGTTTGTTTTCTTCTAAGAGATTTGAAAAATAAGTAGATCTAGCATTTTTAAGGCCTTTCTGTACTCAATCTTTCTCTCTCTACGAAATGCGAAAAACTTCTAGTTTTGTTTTCTTTCAGCTGCGCTCCATTTTTCTGGCAGCTCTCTTAAGGGCCCAAGTGTGCTTTCGTTGTACCACGGCGCTGGATTAGTTTCCTTAATCTTCTTTGAGCAACTGCATCTAATTGTGCTGGAAAAGACAGAGTCAATCATTTCTGTTGCAACATCGAGGTCTTCTAAGCTATCTGGTATGCTAAGGCGATGAAACTGATCAGGAAGATTATTTATAAAGCAGTCTTTAGTGGTAGAAGTGATGGTTCCTCGGGATGGCGCGATTGACCAATCAGAATCAAGTATTCCACAAAGCCGAGTAATAACATTAGTTAATGCACCGTGAGCTAACATGAACAAGCTATGAAGATCAGTATTTTTATTAACTAAAATTAACAAAGATAAATACTGTATTGCTCATTGTTAGTTCATAGTTAATACATTACCTAATGTTAAAAAAATCAACCTTATTTTAAAGTGTTACCTATCTGACAAAAAGCAAAAAACAAAAAAAAAACTGTTAAATACATTAACACTAATATGTTTAAATGATTTAAATGTTTTAAAATGAAAACTAAAAGACTTTCAAATCACATGAGCCAATATTTTATTCACAATAGAACATAGATAACATAAATGTTTAAACTGAGAAATTTTACAATTTTATGCACAAAATGAGCTCATTTCAAATTTGATGCCTGCTACAGGTCTCAAAATAGTTGGGACAGGGGCATGCTTACCATGGTGTAGCATCTCCTCTTCTTTTCAAAACAGTTTGAAGACGTCTGGGCATCGAGGTTATGAGTTTCTGGAGTTTTCGTGTTGGAATTTGGTCCCATTCTTGCCTGATATAGGTTTCCAGCTGCTGAAGAGTTTGTGGTCGTCTTTGACGTATTTTTCATTTAATGTTGCTCTAAAACCTTTATATACCTTTCAGCATTCATAGTGCCTTCCAAAACATGCAAGCTGCCCATACCGTATACACTTATGCATCCCCATACCATCAGAGATGCTGGCATTTGAACTGAACGCTGATAACACGCTGGAAGGTCCCCCTCCTCTTTAGCCGGAGGACAAGGCGTCCGTGATTTCCTACAAGAATGTCAAATTTGGACTCGTCTGACCATAGAACACTTTTCCACTTTGAAACAGTCCATTTTAAATGAGTCTTGGCCCACAAGACACGACAGCGCTTCTGGACAATGTTCACATATGGCTTCCTTTTTGCATGATAGAGCTTTTGTTGGCATCTGCAGATGGCACGGCGGATTGTGTTTACTGACAGTGGTTTCTGGAAGTATTCCTGGGCCCATTTAGTAATGTCATTGACACAATCATGCTGATGAGTGATGCAGTGACGTCTGAGGCCCGAAGACCACAGGCATCCAGTAAAGGTCTTCGGCCTTGTCCTTTACGCACAGAGATTTCTCCAGTTTCTCTGAATCTTTTGATGATGTTATGCACTGTAGATGATGAGATTTGCAAAGCCTTTGCAATTTGACGTTGAGGGACATTGTATTTAAAGTTTTCCACAATCTTTTTACGCACTCTTTCACAGCTCTGCCCATCTTTACTTCTGAGAGACTCTGCCTCTCTAAGACATCCCTTTTATAGCTTATCATGTTACAGACCTGATATCAATTAACTTAATTAGTTGCTAGATGTTCTCCCAGCTGAATCTTTTCAAAATATCTTGCTTTTTCAGCCATTTGTTGCCCCGTGCCAAATTTTTTGAGACCTGTAGCAGGCATCAAATTTGAAATGAGCTCATTTTGTGCATAAAATTGTAAAATTTCTCAGTTTAATAATTTGTTATGTTATCTATGTTCTATTCAAATAATAATAATAAAAAAACGTCCTAACTTTTCTGGAATTGGGTTGTATTTACATAATGTGATGTTTCTTTTTTAAGTTGTGTACATTTTGGGACTTTTTTATTTTGTTTTGTTTAGAAAACAAAAAGATTCTATCTACAAAGTCGAACTCTAACTAACTGCACACACGAGGACCAATCAGGATCAGCTTTCTTTGTCATGTCGCCGCCTGCTCCGGAAAAGAGAGCAGAAAATGCTAAATCAGTGAAGAGAAGACTAAATTCCACACAACGCGATGTTTATTAGAAACCTCATGATCGACTGTTTTATTTATGATCTTGTCAATGACAGCAGCCCAAATTCCAGGAAATTACAGTCTTTTTGTGTGTTTTGCTGAATATATTGCTGAGGACTTATTTTCATAGTTAGACTAGACACCACGCTAGCCAGCAGCGCTATTAAGAGGAAAGGTTCGGGTTTGTAGTCTATTTGCTTTATTCCATTCACGTCATAGTCATACGAAGGAAGTTATGTATATATTAGGTTATGTTTTAACATTGATCCATCCTGTGTACTTGTACTGAGCTGTGCTTCCATAGTTAGCGAGTGCACACA
>CM075475.1:40245335-40287835 GCA_037950665.1 Hypophthalmichthys nobilis | reverse complement strand
CATATATACATATATAATATATATGAAAATATGTAATCAATATTATAATATATGTAATTCTTGTCATTTTTTTTCTCCAGGATTTTCATTTATGAAATCAGATTTGTTTAGACACAGGGTCAGTCATAACACTGGCTATGTTTAAAGTCATTATTTTTGTTTTGTTTTTGCGCACAAAAAGTATTCTCATCGCTTCATAACATTAAGTTTGAACCACTGCAGTCACGTCGACCATTTTAACAATGTCTTTAGTACCTTTCTGGACCTTGAAAGTGTTGGTTAAATTGCTGTCATATACCTCTCGTTTCATCAAAAATATCTTCATTTGTGTTCTGAAGATGAACGAAGGTCTTACGGGTGTGGAACGACATGATGGTGAGTAATTAATGACAAAATTTTCATTTTTGGGTGAACTAACCCTTTAACTACAACAGACATGGAACTTTTACTGTTCTTATTTCTTTTTCGTTTTTCCTTTAAATCCCTTTTAATCTTTTGATTACTTAATGTTCAAGACATGGTTAAGGCCTTGGTATAAGCATGTTTGTATCTATATTAGGGCTGTCGATTTAACGTATTAATCAGATTAATTAATTACAGGAAAAAATTATAACGCAAAATTATTACCACACTTTCCCCGCCCCCAGACCTACAGATCATCTGACATTTCATACAGTTGATGATGAAGGTTGTTAAATAATTTCCTAATATATTATTCAGTCTAGTGCTGCAAGGATATTGCACAGCACCAAGATAACCGACCTTCTCATCTGAGCTGTCAGCGGTTCAAGGAAGCTGTTCAGCGCGAATTCCAGCGTGATGCTTCAGTTAGCGGTCATAAAGTGCGAGATAAGATGTAAGTAGCTAAACTACCCATTTCTTGATAACTGTTTTATGCTTGAAATGTTAAATGACCATTAAAAATAATCAGGGATGCAAACTAATAAACTTCAGTCTGATTTCGCCATTTTGAATAGTAATTATAATTTACGTGATTCATGTAATAATTAGTAGTAGGCCTAGTCTAACTGTCAATCTGAGGGGTCAAGAAACAATAACGAAGCCGTTTTCATCATATATTAGGCATATGATTAATAATAAATGCACATATTGTGAATTAAATTAATAAACTTAGCTACCTAGATTTCCTGGTAGCCTTCAATAAATTAACTTCTTTAAGAAAATAGTTGCGTCCCAAATGACACACTATGCACTTTGCACTTATTATTTTTTAGTGTGAACACACTACTTGCACTATTTATACTTAAAAACGTCATTGAATAGTGCATAAGTACGCAAATTGGGACGCACCTAATGATTCATAAAACATTTCAATTGGCCCTATGTTTATTTTCTACATTGACACAGATGAAAATGAAAATACTATCAAGCTGACACAAAGATAAGAAGACTGAGGGGGAAAAATAAAGAGAAAAATGATGATGGAGATGACAAGGAGAGATTTTAAAGCTATTATTGTCTTCAAACATCTTAAAATGCCCATATGTAGATCAGAAAAATTTTAGACACAATACTTCACTCCTGATTGAATCAGCTGTTTGATTGAATGGAATGAATTAGACATTTACCGCCACCTACTGGCAGTTTTAGTTTCTTATTTAGAGTATAATTTCATTTAAAAAAAATATATCCATATTAATAAAAAAAATAAATAACAGTTCACCCAAAAAAATTAAAATTCAGTCATTTACTCAACCTTGTGGTCCAAAAGTTTGTGTAATAAGTTCTATGCTGAATCAAATAAAATATTTCTTTCCTGAATCTACATTTTCTAATGTTTATTTGATGCTTTACACAATAATGACTTCAAATAATCTTTTGGGGGCAATTTTTCAGCCAAATTTGATGTGCGATTAATTCGATTAATTAATCGCCACATCATGTAATTAATTACAATTATAATCGCTTGACAGCCCTAATCTTTATATAATGTCAGCTCTTATTTTAGAGATTTTTTAGAGATTTCACTCTAGTATTCAGTCAGCTGTTGGTGTTGTTGCCTTCTTCCTCTGTCCTCCAGCAAACCTCTTTAAAACCATCAAGACGGAGGAACAATTACATGACCAATGAGCAGATAATGTGTTTAATTGTGAGGTGGAGAGTGTTTGTACTGCTCTTTATGAGAGCGACAGACTGTAGAAAAGCCACTGACTGCTGGAGGCTGTAACAATCCACGTCTCTCCAAACATGTGTTCAAATGACTTTTGACTATTATTCTGGTCAAGAACCACTCACTTAGATGAAAAGACAGTCTCACTGACATGTAAAATGACCAATCCCACTTTTTAATGTGCATTTAGAGGTGAGGAAAAATAAAATCAATGATATCACAACAATCTCTGTGAAGAGCAGTAAAAACTTGTCTGTGGAGTTTAAAAGCTCATGAATCTATAGAAGTGACTTAAACATACTGAATATCGTTCAGTTGTTGTTCAGATGTGCTCAGGCGATCTTGTCAAGTCAAGTTTACTTTGCCAAATATAGAGGCTGAACTTTGCGGTTCATCTCTAACACACAACAAAACTCCATAACTTAAAATAGCTGTATGAAAGTAGGCCTATTCATGTATTCATTATTCGATTTTTATTGCCAATGCGTGAACAGCTTGTAACGAAACTTTAAAAAAAAATAGATCTCCCGACTTCCTAGGCTGACTGTGAAAGCATGTAAACTGATTTTTTATGGGTCGTTTTTGCGGGAAAAATCAAAATGATGCGACGGTTACACGCGCTCCCGCGAACCTTCCGTTTAATGACACAACAAACAATACGTACAAAGTTCAAGATAATGCTCGAGCCATTCTGTACTGTAATGTCAAAGTGTCACGCAAAGAAAAAGGAATTCATTCAAACTATAGTTTCACATATAGCCTAGCAGTCTCAAATTTACAATCAAACTATCATAACTGTTATTTTAATTACCTTATCTGTCGACATGATGCTGATGCAAACATATCCACGTCCCAATGATCAGATGCTTTCCTGCCGTTTCCTCACCGCTGTCATTTTTGGTTTGTATGTTTATTTTGGTACTGAGAGGAAAGCGCGCAGCACACCCACTGAAGTGCCTTGAAACGCATAGCATTATTCAAAGTGCTGACGTACTTTTCACTAAAATAGCATTTCCTTAATCACAGCTGGCCAGAGCCATTGAGCTCTCAATTTAACCGTATCTCCTCCTAATATCCTCCATATCGCTTTATAGCATTCTGTGCAGAATTCAAATGCGTCCGATATGTTTTGTGGTCTGGGCTAACTCGCGCATATGATCCGCTCTATGCTCTCGTGTCTCTGAACCGGAGCAGACTGTTTGCACGCTGCGGCGGTTCACGTGATACTAAAGTGAAACCAGACTTCATTCGCCTCAATGGAAAATATATTTACACTGTCTTAATCGTTCACTATCTCCTATATAGTGCACTATGTATCATTCGACATGTAGAAAATAGTAAACGTGTGAACAAGTGACCGATTTTAGCTATAATGTAGGGGGAGGGACGCTTCAGATAATAGAGAGCGTTTGATTGGACAGAAAATCTGATGAGAAGCTTAAGCGCAATGTGATGTCTTCATAATCATTGATCCATATTGGGGGAAGTGACAGACTGTAAGTTTTGAATGCTTATATCTTCTAAATGCGAATTTTGTCATTGTTTTGGAACACTAACATAAAAAACTTCTTTTGATTTCATGTTATTCAACAGCTATTTCAAATAGTAGTAATATTTCAAAACAGTTGTAATACTTTCAATAGTCAATAGTACAATAGTAGTAATATTTTCAAATAGTAGTAATATTTCATAATATGTAAAAGTTATAAAAATGTACACTACCGGTCAAAAGTTTGGAATCGGTAAGATTTTTAATGTTTTTAAAAGAAGTTTCTGCTCACCAAGGCTGCATTTATTTAAAAAATACAGTAAAAACAGTAATATTGTGAAATATTATTACAATTTAAAATAACTGTTTTCTGTTTGAATATATTTCATAAAGTAATTTCCTGTGATCAAAGCTGAATTTTCAGCATCATTACTCCAGTCTTCAGTGTCACATGATCCTTCAGAAATCATTCTAATATGATGATCTGCTGCTCAAGAAACATTTATTGTGTACAATTGTACAAAATATTTGTGTACAATATTTTTTTTTTTCAGGATTCTTTGATGAATAGAAAGTTCAAAAGAACAGCATTTATTTGAAATATAATCTTTTGTAACATTATAAATGTCTTTACTGTCACTTTTGATAGATTTAATGCATCCTTTTGAATAAAAGTATTAATTTTTAATTTCTTTTCAAAAAAATAAAAATGAAAATTCTTACTGACCCCAAACTTTTGAACGGTAGTGTATAATGTTACAAAAGCTTTGTATTTCAGATAAATGCTGTTCTTTTGAACTTTCTATTCATCAAGGAATCCTGAAAAAAAAGTACACAACTGTTTTCAACATTGATAATAATCATAAATGTTTCTTGAGCAGCAAATCATCATATTAGAATGATTTCTGAAGGATCATGTGACACTGAAGACTGGAGTAATGATGCTGAAAATTCAGCTTTAATCACAGGAATAAATGACTTTATAAAATATATTCACATAGAAAACAGTTATTTTAAATTGTAATAATATTTCATAATATTACTGTTTTTAATGTATTTTTAATTAAATAAATGAAGCCTTGGTGAGCAGACGAAACTTCTTTTAAAAACATTAAAAATCTTACCATGTCCAAACTTTTGACTGGTTTTTAAAGTTTTTAACTACATTTTTAAAGTTATACATTACCTATATATGGTCTGGTAATAAAATGTAAACACTTCACACATGTAGATCTCGAAGGCTGTATGTACATACAATGTTTACATTTTATAAGTTGTCTATATATTGCTGTACTGTATAGTGTAGTGCTGATATGTATCAGCCTCCTGGGATACTCCTTCACACTGAGCAGATTAAAGACCAAACACCTGCATGCACACACACACACACACACACACACACACACACACACACAATCTCCTCCCTAGTGTAACTCATTAGCAGTTTGGCACAGTGAAATCACAGGAGCCGAATAAACGGAGAGGAAGTTGTGAACGGCTCCATGTTCAGTGTTTACATGTGAAATCCCTCAGGAGCAACGCAACTATCTGTCATCCCGAGAGCTTTTCTGTAGGAAAACACACACTGATCTGATCCGCTGCGGTACTGGAAACACATTGAACACTAAACACAGATCCATCATGACCAGAAAGCAGCAGAAAACAATTAGAGGCAACTGCAATAGTTCACAGTAAAATCTCTGAAGTGACTATAGTTTATAGTGGTTCTCAACCAGGGGCCAGAAACTTTAAAGTATTGAAATGTGTACAGTACATTTTTATTAACATATTAAAATGATCTGCCTCTAATCTAAATTAAATGCTAAAAAAGTCACATAAAATTAAATGTAAACTGAAGTTAAATTTTAGTAACACTTTATTTCAATGGTCCACTTCAGACATTCTATTAACTAGAAGTAATTTTGCAACTACACGACAGCTTATTCTACTAACCTGAGCTCAAACCTAAGGCCCTATTTCCACCTAGTATTAAGATGCGTTTTGGTTGATTTCTTCAAAGGGGAGGGTCTATGGGCAGGTAAATGTATGGGCCTTTTCAGATCTTTCGATCTAATGGACAAAATACGCTCGCACAATGTACATTATGAACACATGATGGTGGAAAAACATATGGAGAGCAGCAGCTTTCGTTTCTGCTCTAACAGCCACAAGACCGGCCGAACGCTGTGAGTGTGTGTTAGAAATCAGGGATGATCAGACAACATTGTGCTTGCTACATTTTTGATCTTCAAACCAAACTTGCGTCTTTAGCCAATAAAGTTTAAGACCCCACTTGTGCGTTTTCATTTTAAAACAGCGTTTTAAAATGAAAACGATCCTTGTCTACAGTTACGTTTCCACAGCGTTTCAGAAATGATCTCCGTCTACACTACACGGCCGTAAACACGTCACATGACCGTTCGTGCACACTGGACATGCGCGTACAAGTGTAAACAGTTGCCTTTTGCGCATGTAGATAGCTGCAGTATTAAAAATGCAGAGTTGAACTGCACAATGGATGCTAAAAATGACAACAAAGCCATTTTTATTGTTTACACGGTCGTCAAGGATACGCATACGCAGCCACGCAGTCCGCTTATACTGAAACACAACCCCAGCGTTTTCAAACTTAAACGCACTAATGCAAACAGGGCATAGATCCCGTCTGTCTAGCGCGCTTCCCATAATGTTGACACATTAGGTCAGTAGGCAGAGAGTAGGCGATGTTGTGGCTGTTCAAACACTTTCGACCACATGAGCGTTTCCACTATGAAAGCAATCCGGTCAAATGTGTTTTCGACTACCTCTGGAAGTGGTCGAAAGTGGACAAGCTCAAAAACGTTTTTAGACCTCATTTACACCTGTATTTGTACCAAAGATGAACGAAGCTCTTACAGGTTTGGAACAACATGAGGGTGAGTACTTAATGACAGAAATTTCATTTTTGGGTGAACTAACTCTTTAATACACACACACACACACACATTTTGCATACTTAACATACTTTTTTTCCTGAAATAAATTTAGAGTCACCAGCTGTCAGATAAAACCATCATTTCAGCACTAAGATACTTTCATTTTTTCTTTGACATGAAAAGTTTGGAAGAGTTTTAAGAAGCACAAAGCCACAGTGACAATCTCTAAAACTTTCTAGACATACTTGCATCCTTCAACTAAAAGCAGAACGAGACACCCGGGTTTCTGCATTTGCTGTTTTAATCTGCTGATACTCTACAGAACACTGAGATCTGAGCTTTACCTCATTTCACTGCGGTAACTAAGCCAGAGGAAGAGTTTGTTCTGGTGCATTTGAAGGTGAGGAGCAAACACAGGGTTCTTACAGCAGTGAACTTCCACAACCTTTCCATGACCCTTCCAGTAGATTGCATGGGAATACTAAACATTGGAATGAGGTTAAGAAAAAAATATTATAAATGTCAAAAGTATTCCAAAAGATGTATCATTCAACTTACAATATGCAAAGGAGTGAAAAAAATATGTTCCAAGAATTGCAAGGAAAGCAAGTTTTGTGTCGCTGTTTGGATATAGTAAAACACCCACAGACGTAGTAGAAAACATTTGTGTCATGTTTGCAGATTTTCTGTTGCAGGCCATAATTCTAACCTTGAAATCAGGATTAGACATAAAATAATGTCATGCATGTGAAAATCGGCTGTGAATTGAACATATAGTTGTAACCCGACTCAGAGGAAAACTGGAATCATGTCTTTGTGACAGTTTTTCAGGTGATTAAGGGATAATACAAAACTTCTTTACCTTACAATTGGTTGTTGAAAGCAAAAACACTACGAATAATAAATAATATTTTGTGAAAATGTGATATGCTAGAGCAAAACAGCACTATTTTATGGTTTAATGTGCCGCTAATCAGGACGAGAGGCCGATCAGTCCACATCAGATCCCACACTGCGGAAACGTCCATCTCTTCCCTCCGCACACACTCATCGACTGCGGTGGCGGCGTCTCCCAGCAAATGAAATAACGAGGGGTTTCCATAGTGACGGGAGAGGAGCGGGAATCTGACTTGTGTGAAGGATGAAGCCTGTTCTCCAGGGGTCCCCGGGGAGCCCACAGATCTACATCTTTCTCTTTCATACCCTCTCTTTCCTCCTCCTTCCGTTTCTCTCTCTGGAGCCGCGTGTGCTTTAGAGTGTCACGGGTAAGTCTGCGTGTTCAAAGCGCCGACTCAAACTCGGCATCATTACTGTAGCACAGAAACCGCGAGCAATGGCAACCGTCTCTCTACTCTGACCTCCGTTTCTTGTTCAATCGCTCCGCCATCTCTTTTTTATTTCACCTTTATTTGTCTTTCGTAAAGGCAAGCGCACATGTGAAACCTCAATGGAACTGAGAAAAGGAAAACAGATAAAGAAAGAGCGATCAGAGAGTCAAACCTTGGCCGTTCAACTGGACGAGGAAGAAAAACAGCGTTGCTGGAAGGTCACTGATCAGATTGACGGATCATAACAGAGATTTTACTAGCTTGTTTTGAACTTTTAGAGTAAATAAAACTTCCTCGCCAGTCGATCTTGAACAATTAGTGATACTAAACTGCAAAAATGACTCTCAATAACATATGACTGCTCATATTTACATATCAACACCTACTTTGAATGATTAAAGAGTTCCACAGGAGATCTCAACAACTGTGCTGAGGTTTGCCAAGATACCAAAGTCTGCAATCAATATCCCAATATTATGAACCCTTTTTTTATTTTACAGTATCCTGTCCTATAGATAAGAAAAATGACAACTGTTTCTCCTAAACAGCAATGAAGAGCAAATGGACTTTTGCTTAAGTCTCCTCAAATACTGTACTGAAAAAAACTTCTGAAATCTCATTTGTGTCTCCTCTAGAGTTTCAGAAGAGATCTCAAGCTACAAGCTACATTCAAATGTGGTTTGAAATCCAATTCAAGTCGCATTTCTGGAAATCTGTTTCAGTCTGACCGCTCTGATTGGATTTTGCGTGTGACTTTCTCACGGCACCTAAAACGTAAACATGCTTAAAGTAGCTGCAGAAACAAGGTTGTGTTGTTGCAAAGCGCCGGACGAGCAGAAAATGACAATATAACAGAGACACGCACATACCAGCCTCATATGTTTCCTCCTATGATGCAATACAATCTAAACAAAAATGGTGCTAAATAGCACTAAAAGTGGTTCATTGGCTTGTAATCATAGGGGAACCCCTTTAAAGGGTTATAGAGCACCTATAGAGCATTTCAAGCAGGCGTACATTTATTTTTTCAAGGATTTCAAGGATATTTACTAGAAAACAACTCAAAAAGATCAATTCAAAACTCATTTCTGTGTTCTAATCACTTTACTGTTTCTAAAGCAGTAGACACAACAGAGCAGACACTTTATCTGTCATAATGACTGAATGCATTGCAGATTTTTCGAGCTTGGTAAATAACTCTAGATTTTTGGGTACTGCGACCTCTTCAGTCTCTTTCCCTTCGTTACCTTCTATCTTCCTCTCGCTCTCTGCTGTGTTTCCTGTCACAGATCGCCACAGGTGACCGAATCATTGATCGTGACACACACCGCACAGGAAACAACTGTCAGACCCACTGAGAGAGAGAGAGAAACAGTTATATACAAGCAAAGGCAGAGATATATTTAGCACGCAAGTCCTGCGACAGGCCATGAAACGGAAGAGTGATGAACAAATGAAGACTGCGAGCAGAGGCGAGTTGAGACACAACAGCCGTAATTGTGAGACGCACGTTACTCCGTCCACTGACCTGAACACTCAGACGTCGAGTCATTATGAATAATTTAAGAACGACAGAGCATCCAACTCATATTTCACTAGAATCAGCATTCGCACGCACTCCATCGCTGCTCGTTCACGTTACGACATTGGAGTCGCAAAAACAAAAGAGGGAAACATGTCTTTGTGATCTTCTGGGAATACAGCCCCTGTGATTTCTTAAAGACTTAAAAAGTGACTTCAAAGGTTTAAATGAAGCACACACTAGGGTTTTAAGTTTGCATCAAAAAGTGAGCAGAGAATTTTAGGATTTTCAGACTCAATATGGTCAAGAATGATAGTGTAATTTTGTGACTGGTTCGCTAACAATGCAAAACGAAAAAGAGAGTTTTATACGCACCGGTCAAAATTATTATCATTATATACATACGTTCATGGCGTCCTAAACCATGACTCTTTTTTTCTGTGAAACACAAAAGGAGATGTTTTGCAGAATGCACCCAAAAATAGTTCATTAGCATAAGTGGTAACACTTTACAATAAGGTCTCATTTGTTAAAGGGATGGTTCACCCAAAAATGAAAATTACCCCATGATTTACTCACCCTCAAGTCATCCTAGGTGAATATGACTATCCTCTTTCAGATGAACGCAATCGGAGATATATTTAAAAATATCCTGGCTCTTCCAAGCTTTATAATGGTAGTGAAGAGGGGTGTGAATCGATCTGCGGTGGAAGAGTGACCTCTGACCCAACGCATGATGGAATGACGAACGCAGAAGCTCAGAAGATAGAGCAAAACAAAACAGGATTTCGAAGCTTGAGTTTGTTGCACAGCCCTGTTTGTTTGAACCGCGAGAGGCATCTAAGCTACGATACTCCAACATCCTGCGTCATACATCACGTCACAGGTAACTCTTGTGTCAACTTGTACAGTATGTGTACGGTCGTCTGCCGGAAACTAGTTATTATAGTTAATAAAGTTTTAAATATGGTTATTTTTCTTACAAAAATATAAGAAAAATTGCATGAAAGTCATGTTAACTAATTTTTCGGTCTGGGGTTTGTAATATGGGAATAAATACAGATTCTTTCAATCAAGGGAAATGCTTTGCTCGTGGGCACAGAGGTTGCAGTAAAGTTTACAGCTCACATTCTGGAGCTGATATAAGTAAACTCTGTTCTGTCAGTCCAGATCCCTGAAGACACTAAACCTGCACCTGCAGCGCAAACGTCTCATCATCAGCATCCCACCAGGAATCTGCGTGAATTCACAGGTTAAATCTCACGGGAGGTGCAACTCCAGCACGTTTCTGCAGTCGGTCTGTCATGTGTCGAGCGACAGCAGCTGCCATCTTATGATTCCCACATTATTACACAAACGTGTGACGGGACACTCCAACATTTCTCTATTTCACTCACAGGAACGGAATACTATTACAGCCAAAACTGGAAGGAAATGTGCTTAAAGTCAATGTAAAATTAAAACCAACTATTCTTATTTTATATGGAATATTGCAGTATTAATTATAAATTATTTATATAAATTATAAATGATTTATCCGTGCACATTATTTTATTTTTTAATTCATGTGCCCTCATAATCTTTAATCAGAATAACTTCTCCTCATTGCAGTTCAGCTCTTCTCTTCTTTGATAACGAGGGCGGGGCAACCTGTCAATCACATGAAATCCACCAATAGCAAACCACAACCATCCAATCAATTCCCTACGGACAAAATCAAGCCCTGCCCTACATTTGTTCTTGTTCGTGAAGCCGTTTCACTGAGATATACATCACAATAGAGAAGAAAAGCCTATCACAACTTCTGTTTCATGCTTACTTCAGTTATGTAAATAATAGCTGTATCCCTCAATGCCAAATCCCTCAATGCTTATCTTGACTTTCCTTTTTATGGAAGCTTGTTTCCACCACAGAATAAAAAAAAAGAAAATAGTGACTTTATCTCACAATTCTGACTTTTTTTCTTACAATTGCAAGACATAATTTGCAATTGTGAGTTATAAAGTCGGAATTGCAAGATATAAAGAATTCTGAGAAAAAAGTTAGAATTGCAAGTTTATATCATGCAATTCTGACATTTTTTCTCGCAATTCTGACTATTTTTTCTCGCAATTCTGACTTTATAACACACAATTGTGAGTTTATATCTCGCTATTCTGAGAAAAAAAGTCAGAATTGTGAGATAAGAAGTCACAATTACCTTTTTTTAATTTTTATTCAGTGGCAGAAACAAGCTTCCATGCCTTTTCCAGTGTGATGAATGAACCAGAGGCAAAAATAAACCATGATTTTAACTACTAATCTAATTTTTGACTCATGTGATCAGCCACCAAAAGTTTTAGGAATTGAGAGAACACAAAATTGGATTATTGTTTCTGGTTTAACACCGCGCCAGCCTTTTTTCATGGCAAGAAAGGTTCAAATATAATAAAATGTACAGTAAAACTCTACATACATTTTTAGGAAAACCTCTCTACAAATAAGATAAAACAAACTATACAATTAAATAAAATAAAAATGATTTGCTCTGGGGTTTTCAGAGATAGTAGATTCTGGCATGACAAAACTGGATTAAAAACGTGTAACAACTTTACTTGCTGAATTAAAACATACAGCATGATGACGTCACATGACAATAGATACTGCACTACAGTTTGGTGAAAGCATGTTTAATTGTCATGAAAACAATGCCACAATACAAATAAAAATCTAAATGCACTCTAAAAAATAATGTGTTGGCTCTACAAAAATAAATAAATAAATAAAAATAACGCAACAGCAGCAAGCTACATTGAGTTAGAGGAACTTAATTTGTAGCATAAACACTAATTTTTAAGTTGATCACTCAAAAAAATTAAGTCGCTCCAACTACCAGAGTTGTAGCCCTGGAAACAATTAATCTTATCTATTTCAGTTTAAATCAACAGCTATCATAGCACATGCTAACACAACTTATGTCTGAAGTCAAGAAATTGAAGTCAAGAGCATTGTGTTTACTAAGCTCTGTTGTATACTGAATATGCTGACAAATGTACAAGACTCTAAACTTCATTTTTGCGCATTCAATACATAATGTTCAGGATACCTCACAGTTGTATGACTGCATGCCATTCTTAACATACTGAGCATGAAAATCAGAAACCTGAATTTGTGTGCTGGGTGTTTTGTGAAAAGTGCATCTCTTTACTCAATAAATACATATTTATAGCTAACTCCTTTCCTGCGTGAGGCTGCGTCCATTGGAATGGACATCACATTTTTTTTTTGTTTGTTTGTTTTTAAACCAATAAAATTTTAAGCTTTTGTAATACGAGTAATGCCTGGTCCCTGATCAACCTATCACAATGAAGACATGACCCCTAACTTAATCTGATTGAGCTTTAAGCATCACAAAAGAAAGGCATGGTTAACTGACTAGTCAGGAAGATGAGTAAGCCCACTTTTTACCTTTTATTTTTTTATGTTTATGGTTGCAAAATCAATTTGTACCTATTATAATCTTAATGATAATATTCAAAGTTAATTTGAATATCTTTCAGAGCTGTAGAACACATGAATTGTTTGAAGTATAATGTCCATCGCAATGCCTTCACCTGCTATCGGAAATTTGATAATACCCACTTCTGAAGTCGTGATTACGAGCTCACCTCATTCAAATTTTGAAATGGGAGGGCGTTCATGTGCAATTTTTTACCTAGGAAACACATATTTATGATAAATATGAGAGCACATGAAGGCAGCATAGTTGTGTGCCAGGTTGTGAAATTTGCTAAAATAGCTAAAAGCTAAAATACAGAGTTACAAATGCTAATGTTAATGTTTCATGAACATTAATCTTTATTAATTATTAAAGGTGCAATATGTAAAATTTTCTGTCCGCTAGAGGTCTATTCAAAACAAAGGCGTAGCTTGATGACGCCAAGTTTGAGCGCGGAATCTTGGGACATGTGGTCTTCACCTCACAGCCGGTGGAAAATAATTGGGATAGGACTCGGACTGTCGAGAAATCATGTTCATGGATGTGATTATTAACGTTACTGTAGAATGAAGCAGAGCAGGACCGAGTGTTGTGGGAGCTGAACGAGGCCGCTGGAGCGATTGCGCAACACGCCTCACGAGCAGCGGAACTTTTATCATGACACAGTCGCCGGCGCCGCTTCCGCTTTTCCGGTCATCAGTATGAGGTAATGCAGCTCTGTTTATCATATTAGATACATTTGAGTGTGTTGAAAATGATGTTATAACGTTTCTCTGTGCGTTCGCTCGACGGCTGCTGTGAGACACTTGTTTGAGACACACTGCAGTAAGATAGATCGATTTTAGAATATCATATAGAGAATACGAATCTGATGTCACGTCGCATTGAGTTTGCGCAGCCTTTCTGTCATTGAGATTAGTGCAGTAATTTGTTTTCTGTCATGACTGTGAAAAATGTCACCATTGTATGTCATTAATGCTGCATCGATAATGGCGATAGTAACTCAGATCATCATTCTGAGAGAAAACTGGACAATGAAAAACGTTTTTTCGCCTTTTCTACGTGCAAAAACACCAAGGGAAGCAGATCAAGGAGATGACGAGGTATGACAAATCTATTAATAATGGCACTGATTAAACCCACTGCTTATCACGCAGTAAAAGAATATAATTGCTAAGTGTTTTTGAAAGTTTTGATTTTGTTTGGTTTAATAATTAACATTATTACCTTTTGCGAGTCTGACTCTCACTCCACTCGTGAATTAGCAGAACTTGAACGGGGACATTCAAATGCTTAACAAGAAAAACGCTTCATGTGGCTTAATGCACCAAGACAAAGACAAAATTTTGTACATATCTATTAAAGCATACTGTGTGGAGATATGCATATGAGCCCAAAATATGAACGCAACACGTTTACATGTCCTCTCATGTAAAGAAAACACTTAATATGCACTTAGACTGATTTTAGAGAGACCAAATTCTGTTTACTAATAAAGCACATATGTGCAGAAAAATGGATGAGACCAAAATATAAACTTTCAGTATCACTTAAAATGCCCAAGCCATTTTAAGCATTTTCTTCATAACGGTTTTATAATGGAAAGAAATTGCTTAATGTGTAATTAAACGTGCTGCGTTCATATTCTGGGCTCATCTGCACAGCTTTTAATATCACTGTCTTATTAGTTATTAGTACACTAAGCTAGCGTTTTTAAAATGTCCCCTTGCAGGGAGCCACTACTAAACTGTTGACAAGCTCCTAGGGTTTTGATTTTGGTTGTCATTTGCTGAAATAAATGCAAAAATATAATTTGTTTGTGTCTGTTTGTCCGCTGAATGTGAGCCATAATCTCTGATTCTCCTCCTCTGTGATCGTGGAAAAGAGGAATATTTACAATGACAACAGTTGTAGGCCTACTCAATATGCTCGTTTAAGCATCATTTAAACGTGTCCAACAAATAATTGAATCGACTTCTCTCAGCGTGTTGAACACATAGATTTATTTGGATATTCTATCATATGATGGCTGAAGCAGCAGCAGCGAGTGTCCAGCGTGCGACACGGTAAACAGATCAACATTGTAAACGAAATTCTACAAAACTTCAGTGAAAAAAATTAAATAAATAAAATTATCATGCGATGCAATAAAATACCTTCTATTCCCTGCAAACAATACCATTAAAAATGTGAATGTTCCACTTAATGGCAGAAACAAAACAAAAGGTAAGCAAGTATCCGTATTAATTTCAGTGCAAGTAATAGGGGGCGATCCTGTCAAAATGGCAGCGCCGCCCCGGCATGCAACAAGGCATGACATCGGTTCGCATTCTCTATTAAATGCTGGATGGCTTGTGTTGATAAATGGCATGGAATTAATTTTAAAATGTATTGTAAGATGGAGAAAATGCTGTATTACTGTTACTAAAAATAAAGCTGCATCTGATTATGCTATGTTAGCTACTTGACAAAATAGTGTTTTTCTCTGAAGCATGGTAAAGCATGGTACTCACAAAAAATCAAGAAAATTAGATTTAAACAATAAGAATAAATGTGTTGAGCTATATAACAATAATTAGTTTTCTGTCTATAAATATATCAAAACAGTTGTTTCCTTGTCTATTAAAATGTGTAATATATTAAAGCGTCTTTGGTGTTTCCATGGTTTCTACAAAATAAAACCGGAAACCGAGGGTAACGCGGGTATGACGCAATTGACAGGCGACTCCTCACACGTCCCGGAGCCTTGGTTAAAATTGCAATTTTCTCAAGATTTACAAATAGTTGCAAACATTTGGGATATTGTAAGTACTCAAGTGAACAAAATATATAACACTGTGGATTTTGGATATTTTACTGCAAAATTCTTACATATTGCACCTTTAACTTGTTTTATTAACACACACAATGTCTTGATGCTATATGCACACAATCACATATTAATCAAAACCAGGGTACACATAAAAATACCCACAAACATATGATTCGCCCACTGCAACCAGCAAAAATAATCAAACAAATTTTTGAGACTTCATCTTATCTTACCTTTTTTTCTACATTCATATTACATTGCTCATTGTTACAGTATGTTTCAAAATCTTCAGAGTTCACATACTGTGTATATATAAACTGTGGTTCATAAAAAATAAAACATTTTATGTTTCTTCAGTAAAAAAAAAAAAAAAAAAAAAAAAAAATGTTTTAAAAATCTAATAAAAAAAAACAAAGAGGGATCTTTTTAGATTAATTTCTACATCGAAGAAGAGCAAATATCAAGTAGGTAGAATAATAATTTTGCTCAGGTCTGAATGGGTTAATGCTGCGCCCCATTTGCCTCGGAAGTAGGATGTCGTAGCTGGGAATTATGTCACACTCGAGTTGACTGTACACAAGTCGGAAAAGCCAACATGGAGGCGTCCAGGGAAACCTTTGTTGTGCTTCCAGTTTCGCAATACAAACAACTACAGAACAAATATGAAGTACATCTAAAAAACATAACGGAAGAAGAAAGGAGACGCAGAAGGTGGGTTGCTTTTCGGTGTATTTCATGGTGTGAAAACCGGCATTTTATTCGGTTGTTTTGTAACCAGCACACAAAAGGGTGGCGGCTCGTTCTTATAATACTGTGACTGTATTCTTTACTTAAATGCAGTTTATCTCTGACTTAGGATACTGATATCCTCTGTGCTGCGATCAACACAGCGACTGATCCTGAAGAATGAGACAGAGGGGGAACTCGGAGTCGGAGGAACCACAACAACCCCGACTTCAGAATGCAAAATGGCTGCTCAGCGCCTCAACAGTAAGTGAAACTATATTAATATACTGTTTATTAGCGCTTCTGTTTGTCTGTGTCTCAAACAGAACTATCCAACCGCAAATTTGTGGACATGATACTTCTGTTCAAAATACTAGTGATTCGTTCGATTCCTAAACTAATCATTTCTAAGCCGGTCTGTACACGGAATTGAACTTTAGCTCTGGGTTGATGACGCAAGACGCACCGAATGAGCCAATGAGCAAGTCCAGACGGGTTATTGAACGAAAGAACCGTTTCGAAATGAATGAATCAAAAAGAACCGACTCAGTAAGAATCGAATGAGTGTGTTCGAAGTTTTCGGAGTAGGCCTATTATCTATATATCTATATATAGGCTGTTAATTTTTGAGGTTTTGAAATTGTGCACAGTTTATCTGTGAATGACTTTTTGAACACGGAGAGTTGTTTGTTCATTTAAATTAACAAATATATGTTGTGATGTTAACAGTGTTTGCTTTTTTTCTAGTATATTTGGACAACAACGTGAACATGTTCATGGATCCCCAGAGGAGCACTGCATTCACCGGTCCCTTGTACCAGGCGGCAGCAGACCCCACCACATACTACTTGAATGAGGACATGACAATCATGATAAACATGGTTGAAGCAGAAGACTTGAACACTGTAAAAGGTTAGATAACAATAACACCAATAATAATAATAACAACGTTAACAATGTTGTGCTTCCTAACCTCTTGGTTTTTTGCATGTTTTAGAAAGCCACCAGGAGAACAGTGATGCTGCATCCGACACATTGCCATCACTCATTCCATTGCCAGCAAATGATGGCTTCAGCAAAGAGCAAACTTTGTTTTTGATCAACCTTATGCGGCAGCACATCGAGAGAGAAGGCGAAGGTCTCCCTAAAACTCTGGAAGAGCTGAATGCACGGCTTAAATCTGCAATGCGCAGTAAAAAACATCTGTGGAGAGATGCTGCAGATAAACTGTCCAGCCATTTCTTGCAGTCTTTCTGCCCCGACAAGGTGGCCAGGAAGTGGAATACACTTATAGAAGCTTACAAAAAAATAAAAGATAGCGATAAACCTAGAGAGAAGGGGTCTATCCGTTTCAAGTTTTATTCGGAAATGGATGCCCTTCTGCAAGCGCAGAATGAAGTGGTCTTTCCTGTCGTCGGCACATCAGTTGGTCTAAAGGTGCGCAGACCTGAAGCATTAGGACAATGCAACAATGACACTGCATTGACACCACCGACTTCCACCTCAACACCACCAACTTCCACCTCAACACCACCAACTTCCCCACCAACACCTCCTCTTAAGCGTCAAAGAGTGGACTGTGAATTGATGCAGTTTTTGCAGGACTCAGAAGAAGCATGTCAGCGGCGTCATGAGGAGACTCTAGCACAACTGAGGTCTGCTCAGCTGGGTTTCGAGGCGCTGATGACAAAGTTGCTGGACAAATTGTAATCGTTTAATGTTGGTAATGTGCAAATGTTGTGTATATAACTTATTTGAAAATCTTGAGAGATACTGTAATATCTGTTATATGTATCGATATATTTTTATGTTGCACAAGTTTAACTGTGCCATTTGGATATTTTTTGTTTGTGACAGAATAGTTTTGCATTGTGTTGTACAAAGTACATTTTGAACTAATTAAAAAAAAAAGTAATATTTCTACTTTGTGTCAGATTCTCTGTCTTGTGATAGCAGATGATTGTTTTGGATTTTTCCTGTAAATTTTGTAAAATAAAGACCCTCAGACCAGGAGGCATGACTGCAATTATTATTTATTTATTTATTTTTTTACTTAAGTTTATTTGCATTTTTAAAGTGCAGAAGTCAGCAACTCATGGTGTTCAAAGAGTCAAAATATAAAACACATTCACACACTAGACCGTTTTAAATCTACATTAAGCATTTATAAAGTATATATATATATATATATATATATATATATTTATAAAATATAAAGTGAAAATAGCAGTATTTTCCTTGCACCAAGTGTAAATAGTTGTTAGATGCTGTTTATGTTAGATGCTGTTTATATTTAGTGCAGATAGTGGCACAGATACTCTTTGCACCTCAGTGTATTGTAGAAGACAAAAAATGCTGGGTTAAAAACAACCCAAGTTAGGTTGAAAATTGACAAAAATGTTTGCCCAACCTGCTGAATATTTTTATTTAACTCAACTATTGTTTAAAATTACTGTATTGCTTGCTTAAAATAAACCCAAAATATGTTGGAAACGTTGGGTTTGTCCATTTTCAACCCTACTTGGGTTGTTTTTAACCAAGCATTTTTAAGAGTGTATAGTATAAAATACTACACAATTATATCTAGTGTATATAAGAATATTTATTAAAATCATTAATGCATGCCACCTTAAAAGGCTGTCATTCATCTCAGTTCATCGTGATCCCACCGTTCCGTTCAACCATGTTTATCAGTGAAGCTGTCTATGCTATGCAATGAATCTCTTATTTACATCATGTCTACACATTAGTTACATCCCAAATGATGCACTATGCACTTATGTACTATGTACTTATTCGTGTAGTGTATGAATTGTATAAGGTTATTTTGTCATTCAACATTGGAGTCTGATAGCCCTTCCCCCACCGCTACATAATTAAAGCTGCAACAGTTGAGTGCATGAAGTTTCCAACATCCCACACTTCGTTTTTTCAGTTAATTAAGTGCATCATCTGGGTATTTAATGTGTATTTTTTATTTGGAATTCTCAGTGTGAGCACACTACTCACACTATTTATACTACAAAATGTCATAGAGTAGTGCACAAGTCCACAAATTGAGACGCAAAATTATATTGTTACAATGAGATGATTCGCAAGTGTTTAGAACTTTTGAGTGGATTCTGACTAACTTAAACACCTCTGATTGGCCATTGCGTTCAGAACATCAACATACATGTCTGTGATTGGCTTCATTGCTCAAAAACACATTGTAAAGAGAAACCTGTGATGCTTTCTAGAGCACAAGCACAAATAGGCACTGGAGCGTTTGCCAAATCTGTTCTGTCAATTTGATACTATTATGGAGCTTTTCTACTCTGCTTGGCATGGCACGTCTCGGCCTGCTTTACTTTCAGTTTGCTTTTCCACTGCAGTTTAGTACCACTTCAAAGTGGGTGGGATTATAGACTGATCATATAGTTGCACCGCCTCTACTGCCGTGGATCTGCTCCTCGTCAATCAACAAGTCTGCACCTCATCTACTGACCACGACCAGTCAGTGATCTGCAGTGTTTACACGTCACATTTAGTATTGGTACAGCACACTTGGAACCTCCACCGAGGTGGTACTATTTATGCGAGCTGTACCATTCCGTACCGAGCAGTGGAAAACCGTCAAAAAGTGAGCCGTACTGAACCGTACCATGTAGTGGAAAAGTGCTACTACAGTATCAACTGAGGGAACTTAGCACCTCGTAGCTCCCCCATAGAACCGGGCTTGTGTAGACCTTGACTATGTTCTTTTTTTATACCGTTTTACTTCAATTTCATCACAAGATGTTTAAACTGCAAAGCTCAACACTATCTCAGATGGACCCGCATCTGTGGTCTTATCTTCTCTAGAGTCCTGCAGACGGGATCTTCAGCGTCTGTGGACGACCTGCGGTTACTGACACACGAACACCAAAAGCTGAAAAAACTCATTAAACTTTATCGTAGAAATGCACTGGTTATCTTACTAACGTTCCACTGCCTTTTCAGAGAATGAAGGAGATAAAAGTGTTTTCACATCGCCAAACAGAAAACACATTCAGTCACACTTCAGGCCCAAGCTGGACTATAAATCGCTGCTTCTGTCACCAGGAAAAGCAGAGTTATTTAATCTAGACTATATATTTCTGATTACAAACAGAAGAAGAAGAAACAGCAACACATCTTCAGATGGTTTTAAACAACTGCTGCTTTACAGGCCTATACAGAATTGATTTTTACAACAACAAAGTGGTTTCATCTCTCTCTCTCTCTCTGGTTTCATCTACCTCCACAGTCTCTGTGCATTTTTGACCATTACAAGATAAGATACACATGATTTCTTTGGCCAGTGTTTTTCTGCATATATATATATATATATACACACACTGTATATATAATATATATATATATATATATATATATATATATATATATATATATATACACTGTATATAAAAATATATATGATTGTTTTTATAAAATGAAGTTCGAGCATATGGAATGGAATGAAAGTCTAAATATGGAATGAAATTCTGAATACATAGAACAGAATTTGCACTATATGGAATGAAAGTGCAAATTTGACAGTACTTAATGAATAATGTAGGCCTATAGATAGTTAAGTCCTTGTTATCAGAGCAATAGCCTTCTGAATTCCATAAATTTAAAAATGGCATTCCCTGGAATTTTCCAATACTTTGCTGAACTAGAAAATTTTGGCAACAGCTAGTCATAATCCAAACAACACAAACAGTTTGGAATCTACATCCCAGCGTCTTGAGGATTTCAAAATTCTTCTGAAAGAACATCATGCATCATTCTTGAAGGAATTTATGAATCTCTATTCAGAATTTCCTTTTAAATATTCTTAGGTTGCATTCCATATATTTAGAATTTTCATCATTCTATACTTTTCATTTCAGACTTTCATTCTAGACACACTCTAAAAATGCTGGGTTAAAAACAACCCAAGTTGGGTTGAAAATAGACAAACCCAGCAATTGGGTTAAATGTTTGCCCAACCTGCTAGGTAGTTTTATTTAACTCAACTATTGTTTAAAAATGACTGTTTGTTTGCTTAAAATGAACCCAAAATAGGTTGGAAATTAACATGTTTAATTAAATTAATATGTTTAATATATGAACATTTATTAATAAGTTTAATGAACAGTAATTAAACAATAAACATTTATTAAATTGCTTATATGTTCACCTTTTGATTATTATTGTTGCCTCTAATAATTATGTGTCTGATTTTTAATTTCCAATCTATTTTGGGTTCATTTTAAACCAGCCATATAGTAATTTTTAAACAGTAGTTGGGTTAAATAAAACAGCCCAGCACATTAACCCAATCGGGTTTCTGAAGGATCATGTGAGACTGAAGACTGGAGTAATGATGCTGAAAATTCAGCTTTGATCACATGGAATTTTGACATATATTTACATAGAAAACAGTTATTTTAAATTGTAATAATATTTCACAATATTACTGTTTTTACTGTATTTTTGATCAAATAAATGCAGCCTTGGTGAGCAAAAGAGACTTTTTTCAAAAACAATAAAAAAAAATCTACATTTACAAATGTGTGATTTCTGGGGTATTTTTTTCTGGAGAAACATCTCAGCTGAATAAACGATAAAAACATCACTTTACTTTGAGCGTTGACGTTTACACAGACACCAGTCCCGCAGCCATGACAACATCACCAGGGTTACCACGCGCTGGTGGCAGTTAACGTGCCAAATGACAGTCTTTAAAAGCTGAATATTAATCGGGCGGACGAGCGCTGAAAAGGTGTGTGTTTGAGAGTAGGAGGTGGATTTCCATCTGATTATCCTAATGGCTGAAAATAGCACATGTGAAGCCAGCGCTGACAGGAGAGAGAGGCGGAAGATAGTTAGCATCAGCCGCGTTCTCCTACACTGATTTATCACTCATAATGACAGTGTGAAGATCACATCACATGATGCTGTAGAGGACAGCATCACCAGACAGGTCATATATTTAAAATCATCAATTTAATGAGTCGATTCATGGAAAAAGCCATTTGATGTACTATGTGACATGCTTAAACCTTTTTAAAAAAAAAAAAAAAAACTAGCATTATGTCTATTGTGGAGGATGAGGTCATCTTGATGTCAACTTCCAGTAAGGTGCAAAAACCGTTACGTCATTAACATATGCCCGCCCATATTTACATATCAACACCATTCAGGTTTCAGCAACTTGACTCATCCACATAAACTATGCTGGTATGCAGAGATTAGCTAATCATATAAGAGCTCATTTACATACAGTCTTTAAAAAACAATGTAACAAGCTGGTTCAATCTGTAGCCTATACTTGATTTATGTATTTACACAAAAGTTTACAAGTCATGTATCTGTGTGTTTAGTTTTTTAAACTCTGTGGAGTTTAATTTTTTTTTTAATACTTCAGATTATCTGATTAAAACAGATAATCTGAAGGATTAAGCCAGAGAAAAAATAACATTAAAACGTCAAGAGTCAAACTGGCCAACTAAAACAAACACTGATCATCATAATGGTGACTTCAAACCAAACTATTATTTTCAATAAATCATCAAACATGTAAACCTCTGTTAATTCTCAATAAGAACTTCTGTATATATAAATAAAGTCAAACTGGTTAGAAATAAGTGAAGCTGGTAATGCTGTTTGTTGAGCTGTCCACGTCCACTGCCCGCTGGGAAACTTCCTTCTAAAAACTTTATAAGAATGTTAGAGGATAATGTTCTGACAATGTTATCACTAATTGTTTTTAGAGAAAAGTTATCCTACTTTTTAAGGAAACATGGGAACAAAACACTACCAGAACACAAACATTTCTAGCTGGGTTCATTCTTTCACTGTCTGAAAGTCCTAAGATGCATCAAAGATTGGAAGGGAAACGTGAGTGAAAGTGCGCCCGCATGCTCCAAACCCGTCTTAACAAACTAATTAAATCTGGGGTTTTTTGTTTTTGTTTACAACACTCCCTGCTTGTTTATTTGTGTTCCACCGGAGCAGCTGAAATCACACACACACACACACACACCAAAGACTCGTCTGAACTTCTGATCCAGCCTCTTCCGTGGTGCTTAATGAGTTCGACCCACAGTGACGGGAGCGCGCCGGTCTGCATGAGCGCACGGATAGAGGTTAATAGATCATCTAAACGGGCTGTGAAACATCTACTACCACACAAAGTATACTCAATAACATGTTTTATTGAAAATACTGACACTATACTGACCTATTTGTATCATTTCCCCACTGAAGTCCACTTAATGTTATAGTCAGGTTACCTGTGTCATAATTTAGGTTTCCACCTTGCACTTAAACAGGCTGTTTTTGCTGCTGTAGCCTAACTTAATATTTAAATGACCTCTATTATGTACATTTGTCTAAACACCATGTTTTATTCAGTTCCAGTCCTTTGCTTTGTTAAGGGTAATTTCATAGCTAGGATCTTATGTATCTTGAAATGAAGCAAACAAACAAAACCAACAATAAATGTGATATTTATCTTGATAGATACATAAATAAACAAAACATTTTCTTGATAGATACAGTAGATAGATAAACAAATAAAGTGATATTTATCTTAATAAATAAATAAGAGATATTCATCCTGATAAATTAATAAATAAATAAATGATATTTATCCAAATAAATAAAGTGATATTGGTTGCTATTTAAGTGATATTTTTCTCGGTTTTGCTGTTCTTCATAACATTGACAATGTAATCTCCTTGGTAATCAATCATGCTTTAATTAAATCAATACAAATAAAATAATCACAACTTTTAATAAAACTTTACTTGGGGGATAAAAATTGTTTGGTATGTTGTTAATTATGCCACAACTGTGGGATTGATGTAATTTGTGTAAAAATATATTGTTTAAAATGAAGACTAATTATAATACACAAATAACTATTGAAATGATTCATGTTTATTTCTTTCTTTGCTTACATTATCATAGTTTCATAAATTGAATAATATTTGATGATAATTTTTCAAAGTCTAAGATTACAAGTCTGGATCTGGGACCAGGGTTATTATGATAACTGAAACTAAAACCATAAAAAAACATTTTCATTACTTGAAATAAAATAAACATTAACTGAAATCAAATGAAAAAAAAAAAAAAAAAGTTAAATATATTTTATTTCAGCTAAGGCAATTTCTAATTAACTAAAAAAAAAAAAACCTAAGAATAAAACAAAAAATAAAATTAATTAAAATGTATAAAAAAATTCAAAAACAACAAAATTAATCAAATTTTAACTAAAATGAAATGAAAAATATAATAATAAAATCTAATTCAAAATATTAATAAAAACTAAACATCTGTATTAAGTTTTAATAAAATTTTATATATTTTGATGAAGGAACACACATTCACGCTGACTTCTGAATGAGTTGTTTCTGACGTTTGCAGTTACATTAAATCAACCTTGTTTTATTTCTAATGATCATGAAAAATCACGTTTCCCATGATATGATGCCTTTATCCATGGCCTTTCGACCAAACATGACTCAGAGATTCTCACCACCATCATTTGGTCTCATTATCTTCCTGAAAAACTGGCTGAGATTCTACTGAGGGAATCTATTTCCACAGATTTGCTCTGTTTCTGAATGAACGGTCCGTTCTCATCCTGTAATTTAGGGAGTTTTGAGCGGCAGCCAGTTCTGTCTCACTCAGCGTTTGCATTATTCATGCGTGTATTTATTAGCACTCTGAGGTACAATTAGAGCGCTCTGATTCTGAATGTGCTTATGTGTGTAAAAACTTTTCCTGCCAAAAATTACATAAACAAATCAAGCAAAGAGCAACATCCTCTGACCCAAAACAGCACCAGGAACTCAGTAGTTTTCATGTTTTATATCTTTTTGTTACTGATATTTTGCAACGACAAGCTAAAATGAGTCATTTGTTAGTCTTTTTGATTTCAACATTCATGTAATTATGGGTCAGTCTCAAACTCGCAATCCATTTTCATACATGAAACCTGTCCAGTTGTGAATGTTAAATTGAAGGCAAACATCTAAAACAATGTTTCTCGAAGTTTTCAACATGACTTAAAATGAATAAACAGGCAAAACAACTGATATTTTTCTTTTCTTTGAACCATAATTCAGACTGAAAAAAACCTGAATATATGATGAAACCTAATTTAAAAATGTTTTCTAGATCTAGAAAAGTCACAAAAATTAATAAAACATTAAAACTATATATATTTTCTAGTAATTTACTATAACATACTGTTTTGTTTTTTTGTACTTTTCATTAAAATCATATATAATCTGAATATGAAACATGTCTTTTGGCTCCATCATTGGCTAAACCCTGTAGGATTCAGAGATGACATAAGAAGGCAGATGGTGAGCGTGTCTTTTTATCCAGATGAGCAGGAAATTTAATCATGACACCGGGAGCGTGACTCTTTGGCCCCGTAACCAGAGTCACAGTGTCGCCTGAGGGTCATCAGAATACTAACAACAGTGCTGATGTCCAGAGGCCAGACTTCAGGTTAGACTGTGACTGAATGGACGATGAATATGGTGAAAGAGGTCAAATCCTCCAGTCATTTTAAAGGGGACCTATAATGCCCCTTTTACAAGATGAAATACAAGTCTCTGGTGTCCCCAAAATGTGTCTGTGAAGTTTCAGTTCAAAATACCCCACAGATCATTTATTATAGCTTGTCAAATTTGCCCCTATTTGGGTGTCAGAAAACACAGACTGTTTTTGTGTGTCCCTTTAAAATGCAAATGAGCTGCTGCTCCCGGCCCCCTTTCCAGAAGAGGGCGGAGCTTTAACAGCTCGCGCTTCGATTGCTCAACAACAACAAAGCTGGAGAATCTCACGCAGCCGATTGTCAGTAACGGTGTTCAGCCTTACATTGTTCAAACCGGAGTCGGACACTGATGGAGAGACTCAGGAAGAAGATACAACTTTTAGAAAGCATCTGGACGTTTCTGAATGGTTAGTGGATAAATTTATGTAGTTGCTGTGGAGTTGATTCAACTCATCGACTAGCATGTGCCGTCATGTTAATCTTTTGTGCAAATCCACCATTGAATTGACCCTCGTTTGTGAAACAGTCCGGGGTAAAATGACGGCATGGCAACAACACTCTACTACAACAACTCTTCCTTTTCTCTAAAGCAGTCCAACATGGCCTCACCCCCTTTGATGCGTGTTCCTGGGGTGGGGTTTATGTAAATTTTAGGGTTAGTGATGTCACTAACCTGGGAAGAAGCTCATTGTTGGGTGTGTCTGATGAGGTAGACATACAAAATGTGAAGCGGTGGGGGTCGCATTCTGCCTGAGCAGGTACTACATTTGTATTTGAACTTACTTTGCGATCATTAAAAAAGCATGTTCTTTATAATATGGGTAGTATGAATACAATTCAGATGTATTACAGTCGCCATGTTGTTACTGTCACATGGCCGACCAGCATCGCTTCATTGTCATTCACAAATCCTCTCCCATTGCCTTATGGGAGAGTAAAGTGTCCACTGAATGCACACTTCAGAATCTTGCCGGAAGTAGTAGGACTTTTCGCCTACTGTTTTTCGAATACAATGTATTCGGACATACTACTCCGTTGGCGTACTGTTTTTCAGAGACTAAATAGTAGGTAAGTACTCGATTTCAGATGCAGCATCAACGTTTAGAAGAGGCATGCAAAACTGGAGTTCCTGGAGGGCCACAGCCCTACAGAGTTTAGTTCCAATGAGTGTTGAGGAAAGTTACATTTAAAAGAAATGCGTTACAATATTGTGTTACTTCCTAAAAAAAGTAATTAATTCCATTACTTAGAAAGTAATGCATTATGTTACTTTTGCATTATTTTTTCTCACCTGGGCTTCCTTGTTTTTTAATAACAAAAAAGTTCTATTTTTGGCAAATATAAAATGCCCTTTCACACCAAAAGTGCAAATGCAAAAGGAAATGTAAATTTACACCTGTACAGTAGAGGGCGCAGCTCAAACAAACCTTTGCTGTTCTGGATTGCAGAAGAACAGGACACAGGAAAAGAGAGTTCAACATTTCAGCAATAAAAACTAAAAAAAAAAAAAATGTGATGTTTATCTAAAGTAATTTTAATTAGTATGGTTGAATTGGATCATCTAAGGTCTGTAGCAATGATGTTGGTTAATAAATTGAGATTAAATACATAAAGTATATTTGTGTAATTTAACATATTTAACATAATATCTTACATAATTTTACACCTAAAGTAAATATATCTTGATTTAAGAATGTTTAGATATTAGAACTGGAAAACAAGCCAAAAATACTAAGAATGTACTAAAAATACTAATGATCCATCCAACATGCTCAACTTGTCTTTTAAATATAATTTTAATGCAGACTGTTTATGCAATTCACCCCTGAATGTTACTAATTTACGGCCTTCTTGTACTTGTTTCTATTTTAAATTTAGAAGTGCCAGTGTCACTGCATGACTGCTAACATACAACAACAACAGAGCCTGAAACTAATTAGACGTTATGAAGGTCTAAAGCTTCTCTTTCTCTCACAGACTCATTGCTCTTCTAACTCATAAACTTTATCATTCAAGCATCTTTTCCTCGCTCAAGTTTTCGTGCGTTACCTCAGGTTGTTGCATAATTCTGTCGCCTTGAGGGAAACTAATGTGTTTTTTTAGTGATTCGTTTGCAATCTGGCTGCCAATTGTCAATTAAAACTGCATATCCGTCCAGGGAGCTAAACTCATTAGTTCGCAGAGAAAAGAAAAGAAGCCAGAAACTTTCATGGCTGTGTCTAAATTAGACATACAGATCATTAGATGAACTTCAACAAGTTTCAAGTTTGTCGGAGGAGAAATAAAACTGTTCAAACTTATCCAAAGAGAAGCAGAAATGAGCAGCAACTGAAGCACGATGATACTTGATCTCTTCTAAAAACTAGTGAGCAGCTATACTGTCTACATAGGGAGCTTCCTTCTGAGACAGCATTGTAAGTGACAGATTCACATTCACTTCCATTCACAAATCCTCTCCCCTGGCCTAATAGGATGGTAAAGTATCCATCGAATGCACACTTCAGAAGCAGTAGGTCATCCGAGGGACTTTTTTGCCTACTCTTTTATGAGTACTGTAAATTCAGACATACATTTGTCACATACTGTTTTTTGCCTACTATATAGTAGGGAAGTATGCAATTTCGGATGCAGCCATGCAGTGCTGCTTTATATTTTTGTTACCTAGAAGGCAGCATAATTATGCATTTATATTTATGCATTTGCACTCTTTAATTCAAATTTGATCAGTTTTATCAAATTTTTTACAACAGTTCTTTCTGGTTTTCGAATCTGATTGGCTGAGAGCTGTGCAATATTTTAGTGATAACAACACTCCTACCTTTTCACCGTTTGTATTACTCCACTTGAAAGCGTCTGTCATGGCGGCCGAGTAAATCTACCGGATTTTTTACAAATACTACACTTGAACCACGAACTGTAGTTTTAAGAGTTTTTTAGGCGAGAATGTAGTTGTTTAGACCTGAAGTAGGTGACTCATATTTAATCATAGTGCCTATTTTACAATTTGTTTAAACGTTTTCGCATATGTGAGCTCCAGGCCGTCAGCAGCCATTCAGTGCTCATGTACCCGCCGAGAACAGCTTCATCTCGGCCAGTGCTTCGGGGATTTGCCGCTGTCTCTTATGTAAAAATATAATTAATTTGGGGTATATCAAACGGGCAATCTTTGGTCTTATTAATCTATAACTTGTTCCAGAGCAAAACGATTTGTGTTAAGGGGAAAATTACATTTCATAACTTTATATTTAGGCTATATTAACTTAAATCCTGTACTATTTTTGTATGTTTGACTAAATTGTTTGCCTGTGTTTATGTCTTTTATAACGGCTATTGTTGTTCATTTAAATATGCCGTATTTGGTATTGAGAAAGGGTCCGTCAATAGTATCAGTGAAAGTTACATTATTACGGCAATAGATGGCGGCAAAGACTCTCTTTATGAGTGAGTCAGAACAAGGAAGTTGTTTTAACGCTGTGGGAAATCCCCTTAACATTTAAAAGGACAAAGATATCGATTTCCTCAACAGACATTCAAACTGATTTTTTTAATAATGGATATAATATTATGGACATCGACCTGAAGAATGAATGCTATATCAGATGCAGGTAATACACTCAATTAGTCGATCTGTCTACCATAATATTCTACATAACACAATAATCTTCAATGAAGCGACTCAATGTTCCTTCGTTACTAGTTCTGAAGTGACGTTTTAGAATTAGTTATGGAGGCTTGGGCTCAACTGTTAAACTGTCAACTTGAGATTTGAATCTGTGGCGGAAACAGGTTTGGACAGATCAATCATCAAATTCTAAAGCCAGACAGTAATGTGAGAGTCCGTTCACATAGGTTTCTCTCTCTCTTACTCTGCGGAGATGTTCACTGTATCACACCAGCATGTGTGTGTGAAAACATCTCAGCGTGAGTGTGAATCCAGGATCCTTCTGCTGGGAAACACAGTATTTCTGTATTAATGTGACTGTCACGGAGAACACAGGCATCTTCAATTGTAAATTCATATATTCAAATCAGCCTTTACAACAGAAGGTTAAAATATGCTCTTCATTAACATTTTGGGAGGCTGGAGCAATTATGCTAATTTGCAAATGACCTCTATTAATAAAATAAATAAGTAAATGAAGATTGGTATGGGTGCTTAAAGATCTATATAACCACAACAAGCAAGAATCAAAATGGCTGCCTCCTACTATATAGTAGGTGAAAAACAGCATGTGACAAAATAAGTATGTCTGAATTCACAGTACTCATAAAAGAGTCGGCAAAAAGTACTCAGATGACCTACTACTTCTGAAGTGTGCATACAGTGGACACTTTACTATCCCATGAGGCCACAGGAGAGGATTTGTGAATACCAACTGACGCTGGTAGGTCACATGATAATGACAACATGATGAATGTAGTACGCCTTTACTACACACATTCATACTATATAGAACATGCTTTTATAGCAATCGCAAAGTAAGTACTTATTCAAAATAAGTACCTACTCAAGAGAGTATGCGATCAGGGTGTAAGGGGATAACAGTGACAGTTAACACTTATATAAAGCTTGATTTGATTGGGATCAGGATCGGTATCAGCCGATAATGATGACAGGACAGCGTTTGTCGGTATCGGCTGCAAAAATCCTGATCGGAACATCCCTATTCCCTAGTTTCACATCTCTTGTATCACTGCACACTCTCCTTCTTCACACAATAAAAGGCCAGATGATTCATTTTTCTTCAAGAATCTCTTTAGGGCTTGATTCACTTCACAAACTGCTTGTGTTTGTTTACGAGCAGGAACCCTTCAAACAGACCCTGTCTTTAGTCCTGATAGCGGTTTCATCGATTAGATAGATCACATGACTCTAAAGACGGCCATCATACAGATGATTATCCAATGGGATCAAATAGCTGCTCCAACAATGACAGTGAATCGATCCGGATGTTCAATAAAGACATGAAATTGTTTCTGGGATGTTGGTTTAATCTTAAGACAAAAGCTGGCTGCACAAGATATGAGTTTTCTACGATTATTTTTGTTAATGTATGGAAAAAATAATCAGTCTTGAATCATTTACTGCACACGCTCAATGACATAACGAATCTTTGACTTGAGCAAAATTGTCCGAAAATGTCAGAAGTGTTGAATGTTGGGTCGCTCCTATGACGGTCGTGTAATGAAGAATAAATAAGAGTCATTCAATTAGAAATGTATATAGCTAGTCATATGCAACATAAATCAAAAACTTAGCATTCTGGACGACAAAGATGCTGATGTTGGACTGCCTGCCTTGGCTTTTACTCAGTTCTTTTGTACAATATGACACAAAAATCATAAAAGACAAGGCTTTACATGAAAATGATCTCAAATTACAGATCAAATTGCAACAGTTTGACTTACACAGAATGACACATAGCCTATATTAAATGTCTAGTCCTTCATTGAATGGGAGGAAGATAAAATGATGGTGTATTGATTTTTCCTGCAGAGCTTTGATGAGGTAATGGCTTCTCGTGAACATGTTTATAGTGCTATATGAAGTTTTAACACCAGAACTGATGCTGATGTCTTTTATTGCGGGACTCTCAGTAATAATCCTCATAATCATTGGGATTTGATTGGTTCATAAAATAAATTTTTTTCTTATTTCTTATTTCAAGGAACTCCAGTGTTAAAAAGATCAGTGTTGCCAAGAAGTGGGCTACTTCAACACTGTTTCCGCGGGTTGTTTTTCATGTTCGCTGGTTGAACCCCAAATAACATATTTAGCTCCTGAAATGCAAATTTTACCAGGAAGAACCCCACCAAAAAGCAGATTTTTACCCCCCTGGAACTGCAATTGGACTAGTTTCAAGTAACAATTGGGCGGGTTTTGTTGTGAAAACCTGGCTACCCTAAAAAAAGATTTTTTTTTAAGTTCAATGAATGAGTGATCAATGAGTAATCCTGTTAAATATTCGCTTCTCAGTATTGACCAAAATAACAGGCACTATCATATATCTGTGTTAAGTCAATCAAACAGATAGTCCCTCCCCCAAATTCACATTATTGGTTAAGTCAGAAGATGACATCTCAAACAGATCAATGTTCTGAAAGCGTCACAGCAGTGTTGCCAAGGGCATGTCCACGAGTTGAAGCTACCCGAAATAACATTTAGCCCCTAGAATGCAAATTTTACCAGGGGGAACCCCACCAAACAGCAGATTTTACCCCCCTGGAACCCCATTAGGCTAGTTTGGGGCTAGTTTGAATAGCAATTGGGCAGGTTTTGTTGTGAAAACCTGGCAACCTGGCAAAAAAGATATTTATTTTTAAGTTCAATGATGTTTCCAAAGTCATTGAGTAATCCTGTTAAATATTCGATTCTCAGTATTGATCAAAATAATCAGCACTTTCTTATATGTGTTAAGTCAATCAAACAGATAATCAATCACGTTAGTTTGGAGGCGGGACTGAGTCAGAAGATGACATCTCAAACAAACAGATCAATGTCCTGAAAGCCTCAAGGCCCCGATATACTTCAAACGAAGTTCTTTTTCGTTCTTCATTTAAGAGTAAAACGAAGTTCGAAATACGTGACCAGCGATATACTGTAATCGAACATCTGATGCTGCCCACACTGCTGAGAGCGACGGTTAGATGAATATGTAAATACGTGCCGCGCACTTTCTTCTCAGTAACAAAATAAACACAACAAAAAATGAGAAAACAGCAAGCATTTTTTATAGAAAGCATAAGAAAAGCATCTGATCATAACAACATGGGTATGTTAGTGTAACCGGTCCTTTGCTGACCGCCGTTAACATCATCTGCGTTGTGTATAAGAAGACTCAGGACACTTCTACTGCGGTTCACCAAAAGGGGGTTTAATGACAGCCAAGGCCAACATCAACTTCACTCCATCTGTGGATTAATACAAATAAAGTTCATATCTCTCGTGGGCATTCCGTAACGAGACAATCCTCTCCCCAGCATAACCAATGTGAACTGGTGAGAGGCGCGCAGTCACTTGAAAATGGCGTCAGTAGAGCGCCAAGAGAAATTGTCAAAATAAAAGTCTCTAAATAGTAAACAGTAGAATCAACATATATCACTCAAAGAAAAACAGAAATAAATAAATACAAAATACAACAGAAGGATTTTAGTGAAAAAGCAATGTGTTACATTCAAATTGTATTCACTTTAACTCGTTACATTAGCACGAGCTCTGCAAATTAGCACTCCAGTCACGTTTATTCGTATAGCACTTTAGTCAATAAATTGCTTAAAATCAAGCAGCCTTACAGTATCAAACATGAAAAACAGTGTCAGTGCCTCATTTTATCAGAAGCACAACTTCATTTTGTACTATAAGGCGGCTATCCTGTGTGTTCATGTTTTCACCCGCGGAGATCTTACCTCAACGAACTCTACAGACGAAATGATTCAGACGCGTTCCACGCGAGTGAAGGCGGAGCCTCAGTGCACACCTCCTGTTACGTTCAGAGCCGTTGAAAAACAGAGTTGCGACACTCCCATAGACCTCCATAGGAACTTTGGAATGCGGAAGTAACGCATGTCGTGGAGCAGCCGATAGTTCCAAACACTGATAGTTCCAGCACTGAACCCCATTCATTTTCAGTGATTTCGAAGTTCACTCGCTGGTAAGTTGATGAAATTACTGCTTTTTTGACATTTGAACGCATTACCTGACCTCTCATGAATCTAGTCAGTAGTTGTATTTTATGTAACCAGCTTTAGTTAATGTTTATTGGAAGATAATAACGTTAGTTAGACTAATTTCAGCTAGCTTAAGTGACCTACACTTGACTTCACTAACTTTAACTACCATAACCTGACATCAGTTGGGCTACATTTACCTTTACATTTACAAGTTCGTTGTCAAACAACATTTATCTTCAGTTATTAGATTTGTTGTTAATGTTAGCAACACTTAGTTGCCAGTTCATTAAAGTACCAGAGAATAACACAGAAAGGAGGTATCATCATACACTTAGTGGCCACTATATTAGGAACACCTTTATAATCTAATGTAATTCAATACAACAGCTATGCCAGGAATTCTATTTTAATGGAGTTTATAATCAGCCAGAAATGTGTAAATTCAATACTGAGGTCATAGTTAAAGGTGATGTTGCACTACATTGTGTTCAGATGGATTTCTTATTTACATACATGAGGTGGCCAGAATATTAAACACATCTGGATATGAAGCAACAAGTGCAAAAACACCCCCACAAACTATGACCTCAATGCTAAATCATCATTAAATTTACACCTCTATGACAGCATATAAAAAAAAAAATCTTTTCCCTTATTTGCTTAATTTCTTGGATGAGCAAAATAATCACCCAGCTTCTTCCATAATGTTATTGTGTGGAAGAATAAAAATTTGAATAACAATAGTGGTTTGTATATAAATATATATTTTTTTCTCATTTAATTTCAAAATCTGTACTGAAGTACAGAGCCAAAATAACAGAAATCATGACAAATGTCCAAATAGTTATGGACCGAACTGTAGGTGTGTGCTCTCACTTCTGTAATGTCAACCTCGTGAAAATGTTTGGGAAACGTGTATTTAATCTGTCCTTCAATGTATTAACCTTAACACCGTTTACTCTTTCTTTACAACTCCCAGTTCTGTCCAGCAGCAACAGGTTTGACTTGACTCAAGACCCGGTCTCCTCTGGGACTCTGACACAGGCCCTGTTTCCACCTGGAGTTAAGATGCCATTTGGTCGATCGTATCACAAGTGGACAAGGGAGACACATACACGTTTACACCTGGTGTTTTAATCCATCTCTTTTGTCCTCTTTCAACCACTTCTGTCCTGATTTCTTCGATGGGGCGGGTAAATGTATGGGTTTTTAGATCTTTCAATCTAATGGACAAAATAAGCTTGAGCAGTTTACATATGAACGCACCAAGAGATGACAGGAAAACATACTGAGAGCATCAGTGTTCGCTTCTGCTCTGACAGCCACGAGACCAGCTGAACGCTGTGAGTGTGAGTTAGAAATCAGTAATGGTGAGAAAACATTGTGCTTGGTACGTTTTTCATCTTCAAACTAAAATTGGGTCTTCAGCCAACAAAGTTTAAATCCTGTCTGGCTCGAGCGCTTCCCATAATGTTTACGCATTAGGTCAGCAGACGGAGAGTAGACGGTCTTTAGTGGCTGTTCGAACACATTCGACCACATGAGCGTTTACACTACTAAAGCAGTCCGGTCGAATGCATTTTCGACTACTCCTAAAACAAAACTCTTGGACAAACTCAAACTGTTTTAGACCCTGTTTACACCTGTATTTAATGAATTTAATGTAAAATTCAAGTATAGCATTACTTATAGCGTGGAGTTTGAATGCTTTTGTTATCAATGTATGGTCTCCAGATCATCCTACAGCTGCGCTGGAAGAATGTAATGGCTATTGTGAACACTTATATTCCTTTTCTGGCCTGCTTTCTGCCATCTTTCTCTCCCTGTAGGAAGTCGAATGAGTTTCCTTGAAGACAGAACATTCCAGGAAAACTTACCTACTCTCTCCCTGGATATAATATATAATTAAAAGTTTTGTTGAATGCAATTGTTTGCCTTGTAAATTTTTCACTGTTGACCAAACTTCTTTCTTGACTTAAACTGAGCAGCTTCATTCACTGATATTCACTTGTTGTGCATGTTTATGTGAATGTATCTTAACATAACATTAGGATGTTAGTAATTATGACCATAGAAGCACGAGAAAAATATATACAGTACATGCTGTAAATGTATACCTTATGGGAACAGCCCCCCTTCCCTCTAAAATTAAACACACAAAAAATTAACTTAATTCAAAGGGCTTTATTTGCATGATATATATATATTACATACATATGTATGTATGTATGTATGTATTTGTGTGTGTTCTGATGAATGGTTTAGCCTATGTTTAGGCCATACTGAAATGAATCCAGTTAACAGAAATGTTAATGTTATGGATCTTATTTAGGAACTTTGTTAATTCACTAACCATCTCTCCAGTAACCTGTACATTTTAACAGACCACACTGTTAACGATAATGCCGTCTTTCTTACTCTCCAGATACAACAATACAGTACTGGAAGTGTAGTCAACGTATAAGTAATCCATTTTATTCAATATTTAATGAATATTATGCGTTAATATTTACCGAAAAAAATTGCTGCAAATACAGTCGTTGCTGTAAATGTATTTTACGTTATGGGAGCAGCCCCTCTTACCTCCAAAACACAAAAATGATTAATGCTGTGTTTCCGCCACTCCCCAGGAAAAAAAGGCTATTATATGTATGTAATGTAAGTGTCAGCATAATAATCAATGTATATTATGCGTAAATATTTACCGAAAATTGCTGCAAATATAGCTACAGCTGTCTGTCCCGCTTAAAACCATTCAAATTGGTTGACAGCGCGGATTTGTTTGGAACTATTGAGAGCTACATGAACCACGTGACAGCGTGGCGGCGAGATCAAAGAGTGTCGCAACTCTCATATTTAACGGCTCTGGTTACGTTATCGTCACGGACCAATGGTAGTACGAAGATGTTTTGCAGCTGGAGCGAACTTTTCCTGAAATGGAGCGAACTTTTCCTGAAATGGCAAGCCGTTTCGAACTTCCAAAAAGAACACAAAACGAACTTCGTTTTGGCCTGATTTTGTTCGAAATGACATCACATCAGTTCGTTCTTCAATTTCGTTTGAAGTATATCGGGGCCTTCACAGAGTCGCTCTTCAGGTCAAACGACAGACACCAGAAACTATCTGAACATCACACACAGCATCTTTAAAGAGTTTGAAGGCTGAAATAAAAACTCTGGATTTCTCAGTCAAAGCATGTGGCCGTTTATTCACCTCAGAGCACAATAAAGAGTTTCCCGCCGCGCCGAGTGAAGATCTCACAGTCAATCGGCGGTTAATTTATCGCTCGTCTTTTCGCTGTTGCTCCACGGTTGGTCAGAGAAATTACATAAGGCGTTAATTAGCCACCCCAGTTCTGTCTCTGGTGTGTAGAAAGTCAGTGGGAGTCAATGTTCATTATCAGCCGCTACACTAAAAATACCCTCATCCAAAGCTGCGTGCAGCACTAAATCACGCTCCCGAAACACTCTGCTGGAAAATACGACCTGATTTCCCTGCAGGAGACGACCGGAGGATCATTTCAGAGCGACAAATCAAGAAGTTTGTGTTTCCCGAAGCTCTCCAGCATTTGAGTACCCATCTTACATGTCATTTTATATCAAGCTAACATTATGTACAGCGTCCTTGCGTTCTTGAAAGGCGCTAGCCTATATAAATTAAACATATTATTATTATAAATCACAATCTAAGTTATTGAACAAGAACAACAACAACAAAAATAGTTTGTTTAGGCTAATAGAAAAGCCTATCAATCCAGTGAATTAAAATAAGATTAATCATAACAAACATTATGAAATATCCTACTTGAGTAAAGATAAGAACATAAGACTGTCAAATTTAATATTATTAAAAATAAATAAATAAAATAACAGATTACATCTTGACGCGTCTCTACACCTCACGACTTCAGGCAGATCCGATGCTGATGTTGATTAGATGTTGAGTTATTATCTAAAATAACCCTGCCACGGCAACACCGGTAATTAATTGAATTATAATTAAATGACATGCAGATCCCGTAAAAGCAGCGCAGATCTAAAGCTGTGTTGTGACAGATGGAAAAGAACAAAACCAGAGTGGAAGGTCATAAAAAGTCTGTGTTAAATATAAATAATTTGGTTCAGCTATTCAAATTCATTTGCGAGGCAGTTATAGGTACTGAATAATTATACTTATTGTGAAGCTGTTCAATTACAGAAGGCATAAATATGGAGGAGAAAACAACTAGAGGAGTATTTATTCAGTACTTTAATAACAGTGAATGAGTCACATTCAAGTCTGTTATAAAATAACCATTGAGAAGCTGAACTTTATTATAACCCATCAATCATTTGTTCACACAATTATCTTTGAGCTTATGTTGCTTGGCAACCATAAACAGCTACAGTTAGACCAATTAATTATCACTTTGTGTTTATTACAATTATTAATATTTTATATTTTCAACATGTGTCTTTTATCATAATAAGTAAATCTATTACATATATATATATATATATATATATATATATATATATATATATATATCTCCTAAAAATGCAAATGGAAATTAGAAATGTTGCCTTTATACTTTAAATTGAATTACTAAAACTGAAATAAAAATAAAGCTAAATAGATATAATATTAATATATTTATATTTAATATATATATATATATTAAAAAAAAAAAAAAAAACAACTACTAATAAGGACAAAAGCAAATAAAATGACTAAAACTATGAAAACTGAAACTATAAAAATAAAAGCTAATTGAAAATGATAATAAATACTCAGGTTATTATAGTTAATCAAAACTAAAACCATAAAAATGTGTTACTTGAAATGAAATAATAATTAAACTTAAACGTAGCCTATTTTATTTCAGCTAGTTGCCAAGGCAACAATTCTCATTTTCTTTTATTTTAAGTTGATGTACTGAATGAAACTAAAATTGAAACAAAAATTAATTTAACTATACAGACATACTTAAGAAACTAAAAATGACAAAAACAAAAAAATTACTAAAACTTTATCTAAAATGAAAATGAAAACAGAAAATATAAAAATAATAATGGATTCAAAATATGAATAAAACTATAACAGTATCTCAGTGATACTAAAACAACACTAATAAATGCTATAACAGTATATAAATAATACAAAAAATGACACTGTCATCAACCAACTTGGTTGCACTTGGAAGCCACGCCCACATTGCCCACATCACATTGGTCCAAAATCCTGGTCCACATCACTGTAAATCACTAACCCTAAGAATGAGTCGCTCAACACAGGAGCATTCATTCATCAAGCATGACATTTATCTTTGCAATGACAAAATGCTCCATTTAACAGAAATAATCTTTAGTTTAATCTGAACACACAACACTAATCTGAATATTAAAAACTGTTCTTGTTCTGTATACACAAGTATCTGCCTGCTTGACTGTGTTAGCATGTTTGCATGGGTTTGTGAGGAGTAAAACATTGGTTTGTCCTCCGTGCCTGCTGTCAGCCTCTCTCCGTGCCAGTCATCACACGGGCCGGAAAAGACAGAGTTGTTGGCCAGCTGACGGCCTGGCCGTGCCAACCAAGCCACAGCACCAGAGAGAGAGAGAGACTCCATGGGCACTGAAAGCCTCTCCAAACTCCAAACCAACACACAGACAAGTTCAGAGGTTAACAGATCCTGCTACACATGGCAGAATTACAGTTAAGAAATGAGTGGGTTTAAACAGTCACATGCAATCAGAAAACAGTCCAAGTGTCATGATGTCTGAACCTTTCAGAACCATGACACTATAAAGGACTTTTTCTGATTGGCTGGTATATGGAATGAATTGAATTAAATACTATGTGGTTTAGTATAAATAGTATATGTTTTGGTATAATGTGTTCTACAATAATATTGTGGCAAACAGGGCGGGGCCAAGAGCCGTGGGAACGGAGTGAAGCCAGTGGTGTGAGTGTTAATGAGCGTCACCTGCGCACCACACCGGTCTCGAGTCCCATGGAGGAGCTCCAGAAGGATAAAGGAAGGAGTGACGAGACACGAAAGGACCAGGCCTGGACTTAATGTTGTTATGTTTTGCTTTACTTTCGCTTTGTTGTTTATGTTTATTTTGCAATTAAAGTTACATTTACTGTTAAAATAAAATTCTGTGTCCGGTTCCCAAAACACACTGCCATCCGGTCCTCCACCAGCTGGGTAAACTCCTCCACGACGCCTGGCTGTGGCGCTGGATAGCCCTCGGTAGATGGCCCTCAGATCCCTCTGCCCCCTGGTGGATGGCGACGGCTCCTACGGTTTCGGGCAGCTGGCAGCTCCTCCCCTGTTCCCTGCTCCTCCCCATTATGGCGGATGACAACCCTCCACAACCCAGGAGAACAGTGTAACAGACATGAACTCAAGAGGTGCTCCAGTGACTGACGCTAGAGACTGCAGTCTTTAGCCTCCTTGTTAGAGTGCCCGACTCACATGTGGATGGACCGAGTTCGAGTCCCGCTTAGAGCGGGCGGTTCGAACAGGAGGGGTTAAATTGGTGCCGTGACCCGGATGGGAGTGAGGTTTAGGGGGATGAGTGTAACAGATGTAGGCTAGTAAGAGCTGTGCATGTAAACCTCACTCCCCTGAACTCAAGAGGCGCTCTAGTGACTGACGCTAGAAACTGTGGTCTTTAGCCTCCTTGTTAGAACCCCTGACTCCCTTGCAGATGGACCCGAGTTTGAGTCCTGTTTAAGCCCAAAGTGTAGTTCACTTTCCACACATACACATATTTCAGAATTTTCAGAAGAGTATGCATTGACTGTACATGCATTTTTGTAACCGCACATGCACACAGGTCGCACATGCACATTTAACTGTTTTTGCAGTAATTCGTTTATTCACAAGGTGGCAACCGTGCCCTGGGTGTGTCAATTCACAAGACAATCAGGTACGACTTCAACGAGGGGGGTAATAATTTGGCAGGAAGTCGAAATTCGGCACAACACTGTTGTTTTACTTAAACTGTGCAATCTGGCAACCCGGTGCACGTGCTCCCTCTACATGTGGAAGAAGCACTGATGATCTGAAAACAAACGTGCGCTGGAGTTTAGCGATCTCCACAGTGAAATTCTGCTTCAATGAAAGTGTCATACAGCCAGTCTTTGTTTCTTCACAAGTCACTTGTGCTGTTTGTGTGAAAAACCTTCAGCGAGGAATTTCAATAAGTGCAACATGGATCTCCACCTTATTGTTAGCGAGGGTGTTTGCAGAATAAACAACCTATGTGACAATGCAATGGAGAAAATGAACATAATTTGAATTATTGGGAATAATATTAGGAGTTTCACTGTTTTATATTTTGACGTTCCTAAAGGTTTTACCAGTTTTCATAATGTTAATCAGTTAAAATGATAACAACATTTTTATATCAAAGAGCATCGTTCTTTGCTTTATGAATTTGCAGGGCAGTCTGAATTTGTGGTTTGTCTTATTTGCAAATGAATTGTGTTGCTTAGAAAATCCATATTACAAAGTGCTCACCAAAACCATGTGCTTTGTATTGATTTACTGTCTAATGAAGTTACCATAGTTGGTTAAATGAAGTCGGTGTGCCAACTACAGGCCTTTTGGGTGACGTGTAGGTTGGTAAAGAACGCACAAAATGGCCATTATTACATTACCCTTTTTTGATAGAATAATCGTGATTAATAATCGCAATTATAATTTTGAGCAAAATAATTGTGATGATCAGTTTAACCATTATTGTGCAGCCCTACACAAAATAAACAACAGTAAAGCGGCAGCCCCTCATGGAAGACATATAAAACACAACATAAATGTCCAGGCCTGGTCCTCTCTCGTCCTTCACTGTCATCACTCCTCCTTTTATCCTTCCGGAGTTCCTCTGTGGGACTCGAGACGGGTGGGACTCTAAATCGCTCCGTTCCCACAGCTCTCGGCCTTGCCCTGCTTGCCACAAGTATATATAGTAAATACACTGCCTGGCCAAAAAAAGTCACCGTTTGGATTTAAATAGGCAAATGCTTAAGAGTCTATGACTGGATCATTATTGCAGTGATTTTTATGTTTCTAGCATGCGATATGTTTGGCAACAGTTCTTCTAACCCTAATTGATGGAGTGTGTAGCTTTTCATTTCTTAAACAACCATGTAGGAAGACACATCATGTCCATATTCCAGGATGACAAAGTAAAGATACATCAGGCTCAAATTGTGAAAGAATGGTTGGGAGGGAGCATGAAGAATCATTTTCACACATGAATTGACACCTCTGAGTCCAGACCTTAAATTCATTGAAAGCCTTTGGGATGTGCTGGAGGAGACTTTACAGAGTGCTCACCTCTTGTCAATTGTCAATACAAGATCTTGACCAAAAAATTATGCACCTCTTGATGGAAATAAATATTGTGATGGATGTTATTTCCATCAGGAGGTGCATCAATTTTTGTCAAGATCTTGAATTAGCAATGCAAGAGTCGAGCACTCTGTAAAATATATAACATGCTAGAAACATAATAATCACTGCAATAATGATCCAGTCATAGACTCTTAAGTCTTTGCCTATTTAAACCCAAACAGCGACTTTTTTTGGTCGAGCAGTGTATATATAATGTGTTATATTGTGTTGTCCTGTATTACACATTGTAATATAAACACATAATACTTTATTTCATTTTATTTTTTTGCATAAATTGTGCATGAAGTGAGAATTAGCTTACACACACACACAGGAGTCATATGTAAACTAACACCCACACACCTAAACACAGATTCAGCGCTCAGATCCATCACAGCATCTTTATAGTAACCTTTACAGTACTGAGCAGCAGTGCTGACCTTTGACCTCCTCTCACACCTGTTCTTCCTGCTCACTTAG